>NC_061160.1:34429332-34521832 GCF_022113875.1 Hydra vulgaris
TAGTGGTTGGTTCTTTGGAGGCGTTTATTGAGGGAACTAGTGTGGTAACAAAACATCAGGTAAGATTAAAATTAAAAGCTTATTTGAATTTGCAAATACAGTAAATAATTTCAACTACGTTATTACTTACTTTATTTACAAATATTTAGTACAATATTTTTTCAGCGATAATTTATAAATTTGTCTTTATATTATGTTTTTAATTTTTAAATTTTGTTTTTTAAAATAGGTTGATCGTCATCTTGAAGGTCATATCTATAAACTGGCGCTGGAAATCGATAAGAGAAACCCAATTGAAGAAACTGGAATAGGCCACATTATAAATCCAGATAACCAGAACTCTTTATTTAATAAGCAAAACATTCGTGAAGCGTATTTTAAGATGATAAAAACAGCATACGAAATGACTTTAAAACCAAGCATGCCGCATAGTCATTTTGAAGTACTTATCAAATGCCAAAGACTTAATGTTGTGCAACTTGTAGAAGGAAAAGGCCACAATCAAGCAGGTAATTCATTTTTTAAATTAATTTGATATTTTTTAAGAAATTAACAAAGATCTAACTAAATTTTATTTATATTTAGCACGTCAATTTACCTCCTGCATTGCTAATGCCATTAAATAAAAAATTGCTAAAATTGATAAAGAAAAACTTTTTCACGAAAAACAAAGGATGAGAAAGAGTTGGTTCTTTTTCGTGTTGAAGCTAGCGTTTAACTTAGGCATGTACAATGGGGTCTTAACTCAAATGAAAAACAACAGAACCTGGCTAGTTAAAGTGCACTGCGTAAACCACCGTTTGGAACTGGCAATTAAAAATAGTGCAAGAAATATTGTTCAGTATAGAGATTGTGATCAATTTTATACTACCATCTTCCAATTATTTCGCAATTCTGGAAAATTAAAAAGTGAAGGTAAAAAAATCGGCAGAGGCACTAAATGATACATACTACACCTTGCCCAAAATATCAGGAACGCGCTTTGTTAGTCACGGAAGACGAGGATTGACAAGATTGGTACATAACTGGCCTGCAATTATTGTAGGCTTTGACAACGCACTTGTCAATCGCGATACCACAGCAGAAATGCGCTTTAAACTTATCCTATTATTAAACTATATGGAAAATTTTATGCAAATTGGATGTGTTTTGGTACTTAGGAATCCTTACCTGAAAAAGCTTCGTTTAAAAAAACGTTCCCGCGGCCAGTTTTTTTAACAAAAGTGGTCTCAGGATATGTATAGTATTTAAGTGAAGCCATATAAAGCACAGTACTTTCTATATATGGCTGGAAAGAGGTTGAGTAACACTAATTGATAGAAAAAACCTCAAGGTGATTGCTTAACCCTACAAAACGATATAAGAGAGTAAAGTTTATGAAAAATCGGCGTTTTTCGTCAAACGTCAAATGTTTTTCGCCGAGCCGTGGAAACGCTATTATAGGAGTATTATATTTCAATTTGTACTTATAATCATACTTTTTGAATATCAACATAAGTATCTAGATAAATTATCTAAAGAATACGATTATTCGTTGGACATTTTATAACAGATTTTTACTACTTTGTTGATATTACTTTTTTTTCTCTTAGTTTCTTGATACTTTAATACTTCATTTTTCTTCTTCTTTTTATTATGTTTTTTTTGCTTAAAAATTTAAGCGCATCATAACAATTCGTGGGTCCTCATTATATGGCCTCCAAAATATTTTTTCGGATGTTAAAGATGCGTTCTCCAGTTATTACACACATCAGTGGTTCATTTCAACTCTGTTATTTGTTATTATGAAGACATTAGTATCGGGCATATGCGTTTTAGTCGGGTTTGGTCTCAACATTTTCTATAACATAGAAATATGTAATATCATCTAAATTACTTTAGATTAATTTTCAACACATTTGCCTGGTACTGAAACTAAAATGAATTATAGTTATGTCTGATGAAGAAATTATGATGTTAGTCTTCCAATCTAATTAAACTATTTAGGGCTTCTCTGTGTGTACTTTTTTAACTTTTAGATAACCTGGAGTCTTCTATAAAGAACAGGAGTGAACATAATATAGTGATGTGAGGGATTTTTAATATTTAAAATAATACAATATTGTTGTCAAACATCTACACCATCTAGTTTTTCAAGTATGTAAAAGCTATCTCTGCAGGTATTTCATAAGTTATGCAACTTTTAAGGTGTGATATTTTACATATAGAGACGCTATGAAATGTTTGACCTAATTTTTTTTTTTGCAATACACCGTGTACTCTTATAAACTCTTATCATTAGGGTTAAAAATTGTACAAAATAAAGATTAGAATGAATTGAGCAAGTATAGAATAAAAAATGTAAAGCATAATATAAGGTTTTATGGATTAGAATTTAAAATAAGGAATAAAATAAAAAGTTTTATTGTTCCAGATAAATTTGCAAGTTGATATAATTTACATATATATCATTGTTTTTCTATTTTCCTAAAATGTAAAACTTATGTTTCATTTCCGTGTCAAATATAACATAGACGTTGCAAACATCATACTCTCAACATCATTAAAATTAATGTCTGGAATTTCGTTTTCAAATATATCAGCACTCATACTATTATAATTTTTTTTTCTATATTCTTGTTTTTATTTATACCTTTTTTTTCTTCTTTTTTTTTTTTTACCGTTTTTGTTCTGCTCTCCATCTTTTTATTGATTTCTGACATCTTAAATCTACTATTCTCTCTTTTATTTACAGCAAAACTAACGGCCCACTCATTAATCCAGCAACACAAGGTTTCTGTTTAGCAACATTGTAAAATCAGTGGACTAACTGGCTTGCAATCGAACAGATGAGATATAACTTATTGTCAGAAATGCTTTTAAAACATAATGTTGAATTCAAATTTCATTACGATTTCCTCTCTACCTAGGAAGTAAACCTTAAGGAAGCCTTTTTTTTTAAAATAATAAAATATATATTTAACCACCTTTTCCACCATATACCAAATTTTGTCAACAATGTTTCTAGCCATTTTATTACAACGAGGATAGAGATGTTAAAGATAACAGTTCAACTTATCAAAGGTTTCGTTCAATTCAAAGCCTAGTTTTTTTATTGTTGCATGGTTTCTTATGGCTCAATTCAAAACTATTAGATATATTATCAATTATAGTTTGACGACATTCTTGAAATCTTTTAACTGAAAAGAGGCATAAGTTTCCGCTAAGTTGTATTAATTCATATAGCATTTCAACTTTACAACCAGATTTAATAGTAAAGTGATCACAACTAAATAACCAGTTTTACTATTAACGCAAATCCAGCTGGCGTGTACACCTACCTGAGTTGTGCCATCAAATCCAAGCGTTAAGTTCCTTTTCTAACATTGCAGTCTCTGCTGTTTGAAGGTCAGCGATAACGCCCAGTTCCCTAACCATTAATTCAACAGTGTTGCGATGAGGAAGAAGTGTAATGGTAATACCCTGTTCCTGTGTAAAACTTCGAATTACAATTGTAGAAATGTAATTTGCCGATACTTATTTACCCACAGCAAAAACAAATGTTCTTAGATCTGTATTATATGCTTTTTTGCTTTTTCTTCAAAACCATTACATTGGATTCTAAATTATAAAGCTTTTTTTGAAGAATATGTTTTCGATGTTTGTTGAAGTTTTAAGATGACTTAATTGCTTAAATGTTTATTTCAAATTTTTCTTTCAGCTAAGGAGTTTTTACATTTTGTTTATTAAGTAGCTGATCTTTTTGTCTTTTTATAATAAATTAAAACTAAACACTTAAACCGCAAGGTTAACTTTCATTTACTGTTGCCTCTAATCTACATGCTGAGATATAGGTTTATTATCAAGTTTCAGACCCTCGGCATCTTTAAGATTTTGCAAATCTCTAATATATTTCCATTATATTCGTTTCTTTTCAGAATCAAACAAAATACTATTTTCTGCGTATGTATTTCTCATCAGCACTAGGAGCGAATGTGGAAATAAAGGTACCATAATCAATCAAAGCACCATGTTTTTAATTTTCAACAAGGTACCATGTTTTTAACTTTCCTTAAATAATACGATGGACCATCTCTTCTAATTGATATAACTTTTACACCAACATCAGACTAACGCTAAGTACAAAATCTAATGAGATACTTCTCACTTCACGTGAGACCGTTAATAAAAAAAAAAATTCACATGGAACTTTCCATAAGCTGTTCGCACTTACAACCATAAAAACTAATGCATCCTTTGCTATAGGTGTAGAGTCATCATCTATATTATAGCCGAGGATAAAATTGCTATAGGTGTAGAGTCATCATCTATATTATAGCCGTTAATAAAAAAAAAAGTTCCCATGAAACTTTCCATAAGCTGTTCACACTTACAACCATAAAAACTAATGCATCCTTTGCTATAGGTGTAGAGTCATCATCTATATTAAAGCCGAGGTTAAACGTAACCATTGTATTTTTCGCCATCCCACGATATGTTTTTTAGTGCTCATTTAAAATAACATGTAAGATCAAAGTTGTATTTTGTTTTTATTTTTGCCTCGTAAACTTTTAACTATAGCTTTGAATGCAGGTTCTGTAAAACCAGGTTTAGCATCCATTTGTAAATGTGTAAACGGATAGGCAAGGCACTGTAAAATCTAATGTTTTCTCACTAACTCATTTTTTTGTAAAACAAAATAGTAATGCCAATTCAAATGCGTCAACTTCAGGAGGATATTTCTGCCAATTGGTGGAATGCTAACCAATATTTATTTATTGCTTAAATGCTCTTGGTACTCCAGAAAATGTCTATAAAAGCTTCTTTTAACTGTTTGCAAAAACTTTTTTTTTGTTTAACTTTTTAACCAAATACTAGAAGAAATTCCTTACCACTTTGTTTTTGATAGCAAACGTTTTAAATTGAAAGTTAGGTTGAGAGGTAGCAATAAGGATATTGTTAGGATGTGTAAAGTAAGTCCAATTGGTTAAGTATTTTATCTTAGAATGTTACTTTTACATGTAAGAGGTGCTGTTTCTTTTAAAGATTTACGTACTGTTAATACATTTTTAAATATATTTCGTGAAGCATGTTCTCAATTACGTCTGTTTGCCAGACGACGCTGAATAGTAAAATACGTTAACTGAGACTGTTGCAACTCGGTTGCCAAATCAAATTAAACAATTATTTTCTATTTTTTTGACCTTCTGTGAACCTGATGATCCTTTAAATCGTAGGAATGCCTTTTAAGATTTTTTGATAGAGGATTACATTCACTATTCCATGCCACTAAAATAGCTGAGCAGGCAGTCTTGCGTCAAATTAAATCTATAATTAATCAGATTGGTAAAACTGTAGTTAGTTTTAATCTTCCTACTTTAGATGATTTTTTAGATTATGTCGCATAAAATGAAGAGAAATTTGTTCAGGTTATAATTGACGAAGCTAATAAAGTTGGCAAACAGAAAAATTATAATTGGGTTGTTTCATACTGAAATTAACTATATATAATCATTCACTAAAAGCCAAGAATTCAATTTTTATATTAAAACGTTAGGGTTTGTCTTTATAAAGAGTTTATAATCGAAACTTGCAACGAAAAATCTTGAAACTTTTACAAGAATACACATAAAAAAACATCTCTCAAAGTAAGTTTCTTATTTGTTATCACCAAAGAGTACATTAATGTGTAATAAGTGTTTTCATTATTTTTGTTTTATTTTCAGTCGAATTCCTTCTCTTAATGTTGATCGTTTTTTAACAGCCAAAGGGAAGTTTTGTTAATCTTTAAACCATTTACTAATAGATATATAAAAAAGAAACAATTTAAATTTTTTTTATAATGAACTTCTGATACTTTTTATGTGAAAAATAATATATATATACACATATATATATATATATATATATATATATATATATATATATATATATATATATATATATATATATATATATATATATATATTTATATATATGTATGTATATATATATATATATATATATATATATATATATATATATATATATATATATATATATATATATTTATAGTTTTTTATAATAAAAAAATTAGTAATTTTTATTTCTAGAAAAATATGTTTTTTGTTTCTTAAGTAAATATCTATATTTTTTTTTATTTTAGGATTTATTGTTTCAAATGAATATATTGATCATTTTTGCTTTTTTTTTATATTTCCGTTGCTTTTTATATATTTGAATAGATACTATTCATACTTAAACCGCATTTTAAATGAATTTGTTAACAGGTTTATTTTTTACAGTTAAATTTTTTTTAAAAGTATCGAACGGATAAAGCTAACTTATTTAAAATAACAAGTCTTTTAGGCCCGTTTTCTAATGTCCAAATTGGTTTTTTAAATAAATCTTGACGAGAGGGTAAAATCTTAATTATAGCCTAAGTTTTCAAAAACACCTGAAGATATGTTACGCAACTGTCTCTAATATGTTAAAGATCCTTTTCTGTATAAAATATTGGAATATATAAAGTAAATAAGTACAGTTTCTAAACTATATTAAGTCAATTGTTAACCAAAAACTTTAAATCGACTAATTTTTTGATGTTTACCTAAGGTTTAGAGGCCTAACTTAGAACAAGTTTAGAAATAGCCGGATGTGGTATAGGATTGCCACGACCCTTATCGTACGGGTCACCACAGCTAATTCTGCAGTAAAAATAGTTTAATCATTAATATATTTTAATATTTATATAAATATTTTATAATAACATAAATAATTTATGATTTTATTGATTTAACACTATTTTTTATCATTCACTAAAAGCCAAGAAATAAGTTTAATAAATAAAAATGTATTTTTTGATGTTCTTGTCATTTTTTATTTTAATACCTCACAAAAACATTCTCACAAAGTATTTTTATTATTTATTAATTTAGTCAGGTGTTTTTTAAGTTATTTAAACAACATATTTTTGTATAAACATTGTTTTCGATAATATTTGTAATCCTTTTTTAAGGGAGAGTTTCTGTTCCTACAACTGGTTCTTGCATAAAAGAACTTAAGAAATATTATATTTTAAAGATTTTTTTAAAAGCGAAGACGAAGTATTGTTAATTTTCATATCATTTATTAAAAGCTACATATGTATAATTTTAAATTTTTGTTATTTAAATTGTTATAATAATATTGATAATATATTATTATACTGTACTATTGTACCCTGATACTATTTCATTTTAATAATATATATTAGTTAATCAAAAAAAAAGTGATGATTTTTTTGTAATAGTAAGTTAATAATGTTCGTCAGATAAAAACAATTTCTTAAAGTCGTTTCGAGGTTGGTTGGGCATGAAGCTAAATTTTTTATCTGAGGCCATTTTCTTAGGAACAGTAATTTTTCTTTCAAAATAGTTCTTTGAAACAACCATCTTTAAATTTAAAAATAGGGCCCTTAAATATTGCTTGGTGTCCCGATACCCTGGGGTCCTGTGACAATATTATCCGAATGCTCCTCCCCCTTTTTCACTTCTCTTTGTATAGCAGCTTTGAATTTTATCAATTTTTATTATTATTAGGAAGAGCTTTCGCTAAAAACCATATGAAAGCCACTTGTATATAGATTCTTTTCCAAAATAAAACAGATTTTTGCATAAATTTAAGCAAGTAATAATTTATATATAGTATATAAACATAATTTATATATAGTATATAAATAACCTAATACATTGTATAACATTTAAAAATTTTGTATTAGTTAGATTTTATGATACTTTTATCCATATTTGTATTAAGTAATTATAATACAGCACTATATTTTCTTCCGCACCTCTTCCTTTTAATGAATGTATGTTGTAATCTAATTAAACATCATTTTAAATCTTTTTATACTAGTTTTTCACATTTAATAATGATAAAAATAGTTTTAAAAATGAAGCAGTTTTTATAATAGGTTGTGTTACACACACTAGGGTTAACCTAGTGAACATTCGTGAAACTTTTTTATAAGATTGTTCACATATATTAGGGTGATTACAAAAAGCATTTGACGTTGCTTTTGTAACCATCATAAAAAATTAACACCCACACATTTTACGTTATTATTTTTAGACTTGTGTGGTTCAGGCGGTTTTCCATATCATTATTTTCCTAATAAAAATTGAATTATAAAAATAAGTGATTATGTAGGTAAAATTTAAAAAGAATCTGAAATATGGCATCCCATTTTTTCCTCCTGGTGTAGCTTTAGCTTGTGATTTTCTTTTTTTCTTTTTTAACTTTTCCCTATTATTATTCGGATTACGAATGCAAAATAAAACTATTTTTTTTCATTAACTTTCTCTAAATAAAAATATCTAGATGCTTTTTTCATTTTTCAATTCTACGAAAAGTTATGAGCATAATAGATTACAAGGATTCCTTAACAAAACGTGACCAATTTATAGTTGTTTATTTAAGTTAAACCGCCTTAATATTGTCAATTTTTTTCTAAATGCATATATCTTGGTATCAAAAGACAGATCTAACATTGGGCTACAAGCTTTATTAGCTTTTAACACCCGTGCATGTTAAGGGGGCTAGAGGGGGAACAAAGGAGCCACAATTGCACATTTCTTCTATTTAATGATATAATAGTGACATAAATAAGTTACAGGATTCGGGGTGTCACCCCCCACCCCTCTTCCGCCAACCTTTAAATAAAACAATATATTATTATAAATGTTAAATAAAAATTAGCCGAATAAAAAGTGGCGAGGTACACTCCTCTTGAATCTTGAAACATTTTTTATTTAGGTGTAAACTAATTTTATTTAGATAAATTTTTTTATTTGGTTATTTTTATTAGGTTTTTTTTTTAAGGTGCTCTAAGAACTTCTAATAGTCTTGTCACAGAATACCGCCACATGAAGAACAGCATTTATTAAAATAACTTTCTGCTTCCAACTTCATCGAAACGTTTGTATGCTTTGAGCTGAGATCGAACCCGCAAACCTTGGATTACGAGTCCAATTTTCAAACCACTGCGCCATGGCTACTAAATTTATTGATGCCTTTAAATGGTGCGAATGCTAAAGATAATGTACACATATGCATAATGAATAAGAAACTTTTTTTCTGAGATTATATATGTTAACTATTAATAACGCCAAATATAAAAAACGGCATTAAAAAAAAACAAACAATTATGCATGAATTTATAACTTCTATTGATTTATAACTTCTATTGATTTATAACTTCTATAGTTATTATTTTATTTTTTTAATAAGTGTTTAAGTGCTTAACAACGTCCTGAGGGCCTAATTAATGCCTAATAATAGTCTCAAGAAAGTTGTGGTTATTAAAAAAGCCGTTTTATTTTTTTGAAAAATTTAGCTAACTAATAGAAAGAAGTCCAAAGATGCGTATTATCTCGTTAAAGCATTGATCTCGTATCATCTGATAACGCTAAATTACCACATATGATATCTGCAGACAATTGATATTTATTCATACTCAATAGCATCCTCGTCCTCACACTCTTTTGGTTTCCAGTAAGAAATGTATTATAGATTAATGTTCTTTTTTTTTAAATCTAAGAATTCGCCCGTAGTAGATTTCCTTAGTGTTAGTGACAGAATCATACCACATGTGGCAGATATTTCGTCCAATAACATAACTAAAAAGATATTTCGTCCAATAACATTACCAAAATATCTGCAGCCTCGTTATTTTCTAGATCAGAGCACAGTATTTGTATTTGCTGAGGTACACAGTTTTTAAAAATCTTTTCTACATTTTTTCCTCCTTTTTTTTCAAGCTTGGCAGCCATTCGTTTATTCAATTCTATCTTCAGTTCCTTATGTTTTTGTATGTTTGCAAATCGCTTTTTCTAGAGGTGATATGGTCCACAATATCAATTTGTTTCGAACCTCAATATGTTTTTCATAGAGGAAATCAGTGGTTTTATTTTTGCATGCACGCAGTTTTGCTGATAAGAAACAGAGTGTTGCATTTAAAGCTTTTTGCTTTGCCGCCCTAAATACACCCATAAGCTCTTCTGAGTCAATGTTGTGAAGTCGTGCTGATAATGCCTGGGCTTTAAGTTTATCAGTTGTATTCAAATTAAACAGTCACTGGTATTGCCGGTCAATGTCAACAGCACTCAAATAGCAGGCTATTGCGTCTCTCATTTCATTAGAGTTTCGAGAAAAGTAAGGAATAAAATCAAACACCGGATCATTAAACTACCAAAAAAGTCTGTTGTTAAGTTAATATAAAAAAGCATTCTTCTGGCTCTCAACAAGAGTGATGTGAACATCTTTAACCACTTCAACACCAGACAAAAAGTCAACTTCACTTTGTGCAACATAGAAATTGGTCATCCAAGGATCGGTCATTAATCTTCCCATTAAACCTATTGCATACAGCTCGCGTATACCTGAAATAAATATACAAAATACAATTAAAAAAAGCCATAGAGAAGATTAAAAGCCATTATTTGATTTTCAATATATCAAGTATATATAAAATATTCACCAGTGTCGGATGTAAAGTCACCTTTAAACAAGAAATCAAAATGTATATATAACTATACTCTGTATAGAAGTCTTTTGCGAGTTTAAAGCAATTACTTTTTTAAATCTTCTATTTAAAAACTTATAAACTTTATAAACTTACAGCATCAACAAAATTACTCTGCAAAAAAATAAATATAACAAAAACTGTTTAATGTGTGTGCGTATATATATATATATATATATATATATATATATATATATATATATATATATATATATATATATATATATATATATATATATATATATATATATATATATATATATATACCAACATACCTTTATATATATATATATATATATATATATATATATATATATATATATATATATATATATATATATATATATACCAACATAACATATATATATATATATATATATATATATATATATATATATATATATATATATATATATATATATACCAACATACCTTTATATATATATATATATATATATATATATATACCAACATAACATATATATATATATATTATATATATATATATATATATATATATATATATATATATACCAACATACCTTTAAAAACAACAAATTATCACTTTTTCATTGTCTTTAAATGGCGTCAATAAGATGTGTTGTATTGCGTAGTCAAATTTTGTTATCAACACAAAGCACATTAAGCGTTTTCCATTTCATAACAATATTGTTTTATTTTTTTTTTGGCATTTGTAGTAACTTGATGCATTTTTAACAAGAAGAAAATCAGATATTTCAAGTTTTATCAAAGGACAAGTTAATGCACTGTATGTAGTAGGACAAAGTCAGTGTGCGAAGACAAAACAGTTAAAGATTTCTAGATGTGCTGTTCTAATTGCATTAAAGGAGGAGACAGGTAGGCGTTTAAATTGCGGCCGTCCCCGCAAAATAACCAGTCGTGAGGATCGGTTTATGAAAGCTGTAGTAGTACGTAGTCGGACTGCCTCCTCTGCTCGTATAGCTCAAGCAATTCGTGAGAAAGGGACAGTTATTAATTCTTGCACAGTCAGACGACGTCTAACTACAGATTTTAAACTATTTGGAAGACGACCAGCCAAATAACCGTTATTGACAAAGGTACAATTGGCTTAAAGGATCAAGTTCTGTAAGGATTTTAAAGGTAAACCTTAGGAATGGTGGGACACAGTAATGTTTAGCGACGAAAGCACATTCCAGGAGGTCAGGGGATCAGGTTACAACTATTTAATACGTCCAGCTGAACAACAATGTTAGCAGCTACACAGTCTTTACCAAAAAGATTCCCTTGTGAAGTTTTCAATGCTTTAAGCGGTGACCTACAAGCACTGGGTATTGTGTCTAATGGGTGAAGATTACAGTTAAGTTCATTTAACGACTTTTGCCACAAATTATTTGACTTAGTTATTGTTGCATGGTTTGTGTCAACCCGGTCGCTCATGGTGTTACTTTTATTGCTAATAATGGTACTTCGTAATTATAAGTACTTTTGCTGGTTAAAGTCATTATATAACTTTACTAGATGATCTATTAACTGTGTAATGTAACTCTGATAGTCATTAGCTGTACTTCCAGCAAGTTGGTCAATTGCCACAAACCATGCATTTTGTCTGAGTTGTAAAGTTTACTGCATTTACATGAATACCCTCCTGAGTTGTGGCATCAAAACCCATAGAAGACAACTGGTTCTGGGCTGACGCTTGTTGCCTTTTAAAATAAAGGTTAGCATTTTGAAGTTGCTTTAACTTTAAGTTGGAACATTTTTTATTTAACTTCTCACGCAGTTGACGAATTGTTATTTCTTTTCGAGCAATAGTCTGATTAAGCAATAGTCTGACAAAGCCTATATGGTTTTGATCATATTTTTTCTCTCAAAGTTTTTTAAATCTTTTTTATGGTTTTTGTGGCAACTTCATTGGCCAATATAGATAAAATCTGTTTAAGGACTTTTTTTCTTGGACTCAGTTGGTCATCTCTCAACTTAGGAAACAGTGGTTGTGAATCAAGAGATGAAGTACCAGAATTTGACAAGGAATCAGCACATGATTCAGCTGAGCTATTTGGTCCAATGGGGTTAAACAATGCAAAGAATTGGATGTAAATGATGCATTGTAGACTGTAGTAGGCACTGTAACAGCTGCAATGTCAGGTAAAATTGTTGAAGAAATTGAATTAAAGAATAAAATTTTTTAAACTTTTTCATATCTCTTGATTTTGTTTTTTATATTTATTGATACCGCAACCTATCAAATGCCTAATTTAATTTTTACTTGCAGGACGACCAAATCTTTCAAAAATATTTTTTTCTGTTTTAGTTGCTGAAAATCTATTTTGAATATACAAATAAATAACATGTCCTTTTAAACGTAGCCGATAAAAAGTCCAATTTTCAGAAAAAGGCAGTTCGCTGTAAATGCACTTGAGATAATCGAAAATTGCACTTTTGCTTTTTCTTTTTGACATTTTAAAAGTTGAATTGTTCACATAAAATCAAAAAATTAAAATAAAAAATTTCGCACAAAATATATCAAAAAAGGCTTACATTAACATGTCAAAGATAATTACATAAAAGTTTCAACGATAAAAGGTGTTGTGTTCTTTATTTTTTAACATTTGTAATTTTTTTAAAAAACTTTTTTACAAATATAATCTTTTTGATAAATGTTATACATATAAAGGTTCGTTTTTCTAAAACTGCTCATAATTAGTTTTAAAGAAAACAAAAATGCAGCTGACTTTTTAACTTGTATTTTATTGACAAGCAATAGGTTACAATGATTACAAATAAATTAAATCTAAACAAAAACCAAATTAATCTTATTTCTCAAAAGTTAACAAACATGTTTCTTGTAACATCGTCAAAAAAAATAAGTTTTTTGAACCAATCAAATATTAGGAAATTATCCCGTGATCAGCAAAACTTCTAATAATAAAACAAAGATCAAAATGCGAGAAATCTTTAATTTCCCCGAAATACCTGTATGCTTGATGACACTTGAAAACAATATGCGCATAACGGATTTAATTCAAATTTTGGATATCAGTGGATAAATAAATTATTTGAAGGACCCTTTAATTTCAAGAAGGACTCGCCAGAGCTGTAGCTCATTAAAAACAACGAGAATTTACATTGCGAAATAAAGAATTTTTTTATTTTGACAGTAAAAATAAAATAAAAGAAAATAAAGCTTAACCTTTTTACTAAACGACTACCATTTTTTATTTAACTTGGTTCATAAATAGCGGCACAATATGGTTTGGCGTAAATAGTGTTTTCGCAAAACAAAAAAAATAGGTCTAAGATTTTTACTTACTTTTTCTACGGCATATTACGGACATTCACACGTACCTACTTTCAGTAAATGGTATGCAAATTAACGACATTCCGTCTTGGTCTTTAGAAAATGCCTAAAGTATAAGATTTCTTGACTTCTGATATGTAGAACTCACTAATATCAGTTATAACAAGAGAAACTCTACTTAAAAAATGGAATTAATTCATTTAAAACACTGACTGCACATAGATATGTTTATATATAGAATGTTGGCTGATTTTTTAGTTTTTATTTTTGTTAAACATCATGTGCATTTTTATATATTGTATATGCTAAAACCTAAGCTAACATAGTATTGAAAATAGTATATATATATATATATATATATATATATATATATATATGTATATATATATATATATATATATATATATATATATATATATATATATATATATATATATATATATATATGCATTTAATATATATACAATGTTGGCGAAAAGTATTGCAACTTTTTTTAAAAAAACACACATTAAACAAATACACAAGAGTATTATTAAAAGAAGTGTTCATGTATAAATATCTCGTACTCAGAAGGCTGTCCATGGTTTTTCAACACACATTTAATAGTTTGGCATCAACTGAACCAGTTTTTGACAAAGATCCGAGGTGATTTCGGTGCACCACACCTTTTTAATGTTGTAGATGAGTTCTTCAACACTTTTACTGTAATATTTTCTTACTTTTCTTTTCATCACTGACCAGAGATTTTCAATGGGATTCAAATCTGGACTGTTGCCTGGCTAGCCCAGAACTCCCATTGTCAGTTTGCCACTTTTTTACAATTCGACTGGTATGACATGGTGCCGAGTCATGTTGAAACAGTTTACAACAATGCAAGCGCATGGCTAGGGGTAGTTTTAAATTTAAAATCTTTAAGTATTAAACGGAGTTTACCATCTGTTTTGCTGGTATAAAGTATAGAGACCCTCGCCCCATTGCTGAAAAACATCTCCAAACCATAATTTGGGGTGAATGTTTAACTGTCGACAAGGTGTAATGAATTTTATCTCGAGATCCAACTGGTCTACGTACAAACTGCGTGACAGATCCAAACTGCAAAAATGTAGACTCGTCGGAAAACGACACCTTCGACCATCTTTCTGCATTCCAGTCCTTATATTTATTACTAAACTAAACTCTTTTCTGTCGCTGCTGCTTAGATAGCAGATGTTTGCGGGATGGACGTCGAGCTCTTAAACCAAACTAACACAGTGGGTCACGTATTGTTAGTGTACTCGCAACGCAACCAGTGTCTAGTTTTATTTGAAGACTTGGATAAGTCGGATTTCTGACTGAAGAGCGTCGGAGTAGAGAATCATCACGTGTTGTTGATACTTTGGGTCGTCCAGAACGTTTCAGTGGTGATGCTGACCCAGAAGTTTTGTATTTCTTAATTATTCGACTAACTGAAGACTTATTTAAACACATTTTCTTAGAAATATCTCGCTGCTTCATACCATCCTTTGAAAAACTGAATAATAATCGCTCGTTTTCTTGGTGAAATTTCCTCTGGCAGACCCATTATGATTAAACTATACCTCTAAAAAAAGCGACAAAAATGAAAATTTTCTATGCTATTCCCAAGTATGGTTTAGTAAGTAAAATCTATAACGCAGCACGTTTAACTATAATAACGTTATAATTTTATGTTTACATAGTTGGGTTTTATCATTTTTGTATGAATATATGATATATAAACATCAAATTCGTTTCGAATTTCATAAAAATGTTAAATTCTGAAAAGTTGCAATAATTTTCGCCAACACTGTATATATATATATATATATATATATATATATATATATATATATATATATATATATATATATGTATATATATATATATATGTATATATATATATATACATATATATATATATATATATATATATACATATATATATATATATATATATATATATATATATATATATATATATATATATATATATATATATATATATATATTTATATATATATATACATATTTATATATATATATATATATATATTTAAATATATATATATATATATATATATATACATATTTATATTTATATATATATTTATATATATATATATATATATATATATTCAAATATATATATATATATATATATATATATATATATATTTAAATATATATATATATATATTTATATATATATATTTATATATATATATTTATATATATATATATATATATATATATATATATATATATATATATATATATATATATATATATATTTAAATATATAAATATATATTTATATATATTATTGTTACTTGCTTATTACCAAAAAGTGTTTGATAATTAATACTATCTTATATTAATTAATATAATTAATACTATCTTACTTATATGCAGTATATTTTCTATATTTAAAAAAATAAAATTTTATTTCAAGAGAAAACTATATCATGGCCTTTAAATGTTGTGTTACTAGCAAAGGCAATTATGACAAAAAACATAAAGTAAAAATTTTTCGGTTTCCAAACAAAAATTGTAATCCTTAAGAAAGAGAAAGATGGATTCATGCAATATCAAGAGAAAATATTCCAGACAATATAAATACATTTATTTGCAAAAATCATTGGCCAGTTGATTATGAAACCTGTCAAATTCATGGTAATATCCTTTACAGTCGATGATGGTTTAATAATCCAAAGTAAAGATTATATTGATGCCTATACCTTTTCACAGTTTATTTTTAAAATTTAAGTGAATATATGCAATTTAAAGGTTTTCATTGCGGACCTAAATGCATGATTAAACTACTATGTAGTAATCGAATACATAAAATTTCATCTTACAAACTATTGAAGCTTTTGGATATTCATACTTTGTTGAAATTGATCATTAAAAAAAAATTGTCCTCCAGCAAGTTATTAGCATGCATTAACATTAGCTGGTAACAAAAGATATTCACCAGAAATTCTAAGATGGGATTTTGAGTATTTTGCTTTTTCATGATCTCTTTACAGCTGTATTAGAGATGATTATGAAATGCCAAGTATTGTAACACTCGGTAAACATATAACAAAAGTTGCTAAATTAGAAGATGTTGATTTCCTTTTCTCATCAATTTTCAACAAGTTTTACAAAAGTAAAAAGTAAAAAAACAAACTTCTTGATTTAAACACAGGTTTTAATGAAATCCAAACAAGTTTTGAACATTTTTGTTTGAAATGTGGATTTTTACCAAATGATGACAATACCTATAATGTGTTTTATCATCTTACAAATATGAAGTTAGTCTTATCTAAATCTGTAAAAATGCACTAGTCTGTATTGCAAGATACATTAACAGAAACGATAGAGATGAAAGTGATATAAATTTCTATTTTGAGGAATTAGGAGATTTTACAGAAGAACTTAACAGAGGTGGATTGAAGTTACCTGGAGACAATATGTGTAATTGGTTATTTATTGCTATAAATTTTTCCATCATATTATGTCCTCAATTTGTCGGACAAGTCTTATAAATATAACTATTATGATAGCAGAATTTTATGGTTTTGAAAACATAGATAGGTTTCATGCAATAAATAATTGCAGAAAAGCATAATCTTTGCAAATATATATTGGACTCAAAGAACCTGTAAAAATACTTCTGAGTAAAATAATTGAAAGACTACAGTTGAAAGAATCAAGTTTAATGTTATGCAGTGGTTCTTTACTGCAGGATGCCGAATTGTCTGAAGGGTTACAAGATTTGGTGTTTGTTTGATTAATAAATTGTAGTGAACCAGTTGAACCTTTGTACTACTCACTAACTATGTTGACATTAGTGTTTATTGTTCAGCAGACCTACCAATAGCAACCCAAAAAAAAAAGACTGTTTTCCTCAATGTGACGAATGCTGTTCTCAGCCAAATAATCCTGGCATATCTACTAAGAAAAAGTAATATATTGCGAACGTGTTTTCTGTAAGCATAATTATATTACAGTATAAGTTATATAGACTATAATCATAAATTATAGAAAATATTATAATAATACTTTTATATCTTTGTTATGACGTTTCAGAGAACATTTGACGTTTCAATTGTATTCTGTTTTTTTTACAAGACCTTAAAGATGTTTTATTTTGTAATAAAACATTGTTTGAAAATTGCACCACATAATTTTATTAAAATTTCATGCTAGAGATCAATTGTAGATATAGTTGAAGAAATTATGAAATGACAATATTTATAAAATATTCAATAAAATTCATAATTCAAAAAGATGTGGTGTAAGATCATGGATCTAATTTTTAAACTTAAGGTTAGGCCAAGGACTACCAACTCTGAAAAAAATATGAGAAAAAAAAAAAAAAAATACGCTGTATTTTTTTCGAGTATTAGTCCGAATGACGAGCCCCGTCACGCCTTCATGGTACACGTTATAATAAAATAAAATTTTTTTGCGAAACGTATACGACCTAGATCAAACATCTGTATAGGCTCATCAGGTCTTATTATACCAGGTTTATTATACTTATAGTATTATTATTATAGGTATAGATATAGATATTATATACGATCATTTGCAACTACTGTTGCAAATGATCGTACATAATTACCTGAAAACGCTAACGATTTATTTTTTATTTAAAGATTTACTTTTGTATTTCTTATGTATCTACATCATAATATAGCGTTTTTAAAGTTTGATTAATAATTTTTAGTATTAACAAATATTTATCAAAAATTTATAATAAAATTAAAGATATATTGATTCAAAGTGCTTTTTTGGACATTTAAATAGTTTTAGTAATAAAAAAAAGAGCAGAATAATGTCCACCATGTCTACAATCCAGCCCATTGTGCACTGGTCGTAAAAATAACCCTAAAACGTAACAGTTTACGAATCTGTAAAAAAAAATAATAATAATAATGAAATAATGGATAATGGAAATAAATTTCGGCTAAGCTTGCACTGTGCCAGAGGTGTTGCATCACCTTTGTCCTATATCAACTCACTTTCTCTATTTCTTTACTGTAGACTTATCAGAATGTTTGAACAAAGCTTACCTTTTGATTTAGTTTTTTCAACATAGCTTTATGTTTTTGAAAAACATCTTTAACATAAACATACTCTTAAACATAATTTCACCATACTCTCCTAGAGATTATTTTTAATTTTTTAATTTTAAACTGGCAGTTCTTAACAATAGCATTATAAAAACATTGCATAGTTGTATTTGTAATTAGCCTAGATGCCATATTTACAATGTCAACATTTTTCAACATTAAATTTAGAGTTTCAGATCGGAATTTTATTTCTGTTTGAATGAATATTGCTGACACTTTCTGTGAGTAATAGCAGGCCGCCTCTGTTTTGAACATCAATAAGTCTTTGTCTATGTGACATTTTTTTTTCAAGAATACAGTGTTTCAAAATAGAAATAATTGCTTGGTTTTCTTCAAATTGATAATGTTTACTATTTTTAGCTTTCTTTAAAAATTTTGACAAAATATAGCCAGCCAAATATTCTAATATAAATCCTATGCAATTATGGGTGTTTGTTCAATTGATTTTTTCTCTGAAAAAGATGTTTTTAATAATAATTATTTTATCAGTTAACGCAGTTGATATAAGTGTGCTGCAAGGTTTTTTAAGATCATTAAGATATATATGAGAGATACTATTTATAAATTTCCATGTAAAAGTTTTCACCATTTTTCTGTCTTCTAACTAACTTTTTGTAAATTTTGTTGCACTGTTAGTATAATTGATCGTTTATTACATTGTTATATTGAGATATTTTATGTAATATTATGTTTAGATAGTATTTGTAACTTAGCAAAGTATTATAGCTTCATTAACTAATGTTTTTATTGTCTCAACTGATAAAACATTTTCTGCTTTAACAGTATCAGGTTTTACATTAGCATATTTTGCACGGATATGTTTTGTTAACCCACCCTTTGTCTTATAACACTTTTTACACTTTGACACAAGAATAAAGCAGATATAGTTACTTATAATTAACCATTAGGCCGGGTGAATAAAAATGAGCTGTTGCTTTTACTCAGTAGTTGGTCAGCTTTACCAAGGGTTGAATTAACGCATCGCGATTTGCGATATCTGTTAAATTATCTGGTCTTCAAAGTTTCAGTTTATGGATAACCACGAAATTTACGGAATAGGCGAATAAACTTTAATTTGTTAGTGAAAAAGTTATGAAAATCAAAACAATAAATTTATGACTACAAAAGTAATAATACTACAGTGTTGTTACTTTTATAACACTCTTTTAACTTACATTTATAATTTATTGTTTGATCAAATAACACATAATGAAGCTATTATAAATAAAAATGATTTAGTTAAGTAATTCCAAACTTTAATTAAAGTAGTAATGCATCTAGAAAAATACAACGGATATTTAAACAATGTTAAAAACCTAAGCAACTTTTACGAACACATATTTTTATAAACAGTTAAGCATTTGTAAACATCTTACTAACGGTCCGGAAAAAACGCGCGTTAACTTTAAAATCAACCAATGAAAACACTGATAATTTACTTCTTAGGAGAAATCTATATTAAAAGGGGAGGGGTGAGGAGGCTATAAACTTAAATTTTGTTTTATTATTTAATCAATTAAATCATAATAAAAGTAAAGACAAAAAAGTTATATTTCTATTTATACTTCTTTATAACTAAAATTTATTAAATTGAACACCTCTGTTTTTAGTTGTAAGTAAATTTCAGTACTACTCTCAGTGGCGAAACTGCGGGGGGGGGGGGGGTAGGGGTAGCCGTCAAAAAGTGTTCTATTTTTAAGCTAAATTTAGGTTGCATGGGCGATGTGGGGCTCATTTTGAAAATCGTGCAGGGGGGAGGGGTCATTTTTCTACTGGCTACTCTAATGTGCTTAATACAAAGGTTTAAATATCCGTTGTATTTTTTCTAGATGCATTACTACTTTAATTAAAGTTTGGAATTAATTAATTAAATCATTTTTATTTATAATAGCTTGATTATGTGTTGTTAGATCAAACAATAAACTATAAATGTAACTTAAAAGAGTGTTATAAAAGTAACAACACTGTAGTGTTATTGCTTTTGTAGTCATAAATTTATTGTTTTGTTTTTCATAACATTTTAACTAACAAATTAAAGTTTATTCGCCTATTCCGTAAATTTCGTGGTGCGTTAATTCAACCCTAGTTTACGTTGAAAAAAACTTTAAAAGTTTGCTTTTTTTTACTCACGTTAGGCTGAGCAATTATTAAGTAAATTTTTTAAATTTAGGCGAATAAAAGTTTGAGCAAAACTGATTTATTAACACAATATTACACAATGTAACAATATAACAAATGAAGTTTTACTTGCCTCATTTAATGCTTCATTTAGATCAACTTCTATTTCATTATCCAAATAATCCTAATCTAAGTCCAGAAACATAAAATCTAAATCTTCACTACAAAAATATATATCACTTTCAGCCATTTTAAAGTGTTTGACACAAAATTAATGGCAGCCATTAAAGTTAGTTATGAGAAAGATTAGCACTTTTTATTATTAAAAAGTGTAAACAAAAGTTTATGCATTCTTTTTTATCTAACTTATTTTAACTTGAAATTATGTTTTATGCATCCGTGGCGCAGTGGTAGCGCACTTGCCTCAGAAACGTATATTCCGTGGTTCAAACTCCACCTCTGGGCAAGTTTTGCAGCATCGGTTGGGAAGAAGGCGTGAACTTCCTATTAAATGCTTTTCCGCGGTGCTCTGTGATAAGACCGTAAGGACTTCTTGGGGCACCTAAAATCAACTCCAAAAAAAAACTTGCACTTACTTTGATCACGTGACTGTTATTTGTTAGGCGTTCAAGTTTCGCATAATAATACAATTACTGGAGATTTCCCGACCATTTATAACTTCTATTGACTATGGTTTTATTATACTTTTTCTCGTCATAGTTAAATATTTTTAAAATTATTTCAATGTAATGCAAAATTCGATGCACATGTACACAAGTAGGTGTTTTGGGCTCTCCCAATGCAGTACAATTATCTTTCAATACAATACAATAATTTTGGTAGTTGTTGTCTAGGCTAAAATGCAATTTTTCCTAAGTAAACTACCATTAGCCTTTATGTTTGCATATAAATTAATGATTCAATTTGCCTTTAGTTTATAACATCATTGTATTTGACTTGCTTCGCAGCTAATACTTACTCAAATATAGTTGACTGATTTAACTGGTAAAATTTTTACTCAATGGGTAAAGTTTTAATAATAACCGAATTGTACTCCCGTTAAATTATATACAAGAGACATTGTTGCAAATACATTATCAGATGTATTTGTCTTTTATGTTGCATCTATTTAAACTTTATCAAACTATTATTATTACTAGCAGTAAGCAACGTAAGTAAGTAACAGTAAGCAACCCGTATTACGCGTAAGCAGCAGTAAGCAACCCGTTATACGCGTTGTTAGTATTTAAAATTAAAAAAAAAACCGCGTATAGAAAAGCCAAGAAACTACTGTAAAATAGAATAGCCTAGAAAATGACGTAATTCGACTAATAATATTAATTTAGCGTATTAATATTATCAGATTATTAATTTATTTGTTCTTTTATAAATAGAGACCTTAGCAATAAGCTAAGTTTATACTTTTTGCTAAGAATTAATCATTTAATGAATAAATTAAAACAGCGCAAAAAGCATTGAGTCCAAACAGCATCAATTTAGCAAACTTTTGATCTATTACATGTCAAATTACTAACAGTTAAAAATCATGTCTACGTATTATTAAGGTCTGTTTAGATAATTTGGCATAGAAAGTACCTATTTGCAACTTTTGAGTAATGTAATGTTATTTCCTTCGAAAAAATTGAATCTCATTTTGTCCGTCTCTTAGCATTGTGACCTAAAATATTTTTGTGTACGATTAGTATTCATAACTATAATAATAAAAAAATTAATCCGTTAATTATAATATACTCAAATTATCGTATAGATAGGGTAGTTAGGGTATATAACACATTTTTTTAAAAGCCGTTACACTCGATTTAACTAAGGTTGATTGCAGGTATAATAGATGTTGTATAATGTTTTTTTTTTAAATCTTGTTAATAAAATAATTAAATACTAGCTAAACACTAATTCGGACACGCGAAATACGAATTTTTACCAAACCAACCATTTTTTACACTTATCTAATCCACACCAATCATTTCATTACTTAATGCTTGTTTACCGCAATACTTGTTAGTAAAATTATTAATTCTGAGAAATTGCTATAAAAACAGAAAAATAAAATCAACATGCTTGCCTTTTCTACAAACGTAGAGCTCATAATAAATTTATAAAACGGTTCTTTCTTTTTTTCTAAACGTATATCTTGTCTGTTGTTCAGAATGCTCAGTGGTTTAGTGAGGGTTCGAATCCTCCCCTGAGCGTAAATAATTTTTTTTTTTAGAAATAGTATATAGGGTATAGCAAGACTAGTTTAGCCATATTTAATTTAACATATCTGATGTAGGCAGTGCGTCGGATTTACGTAAATTTTTAAAACTTTGTCAAGAAAAAAATATAGTTTTGGATATTTTTGAAAAAATATTGCCTAAAATTTGCGGATCTGCTTAATTTACACCCACCGGGGTTAGTTAAGCAATATTTTAAAGTTGAGCTAAATAAATGAATATGCATGGTATAAAACTTGGGTGAGTCATCTATAAAACTTTCACAAACATTCTACTAACCAAAACTGATACTCTAAAGTTCCTCTTTTAAATCTCCACATTTTACATCTATTGCAAAATTTGTTAAAAATCCCTACATCAATACATTTATTATTATAAAGAGTAGTTTTAACATCATTCAACAAAATATGACCTCGCTTTTGCCATGAACCATCAATATATATTCTAACTTCTGTTTATTTGACATTATTTGACATATTTGGTTTTATTTCATCTAAATACACACACTACCTTTCATCCAAATGCACACACTACCACTCATCCAAATGGTAAACAACAATAACACCCCAAATCTAATAAAAGCTAAACTTTCAACTCTGTTAACTGTTATGAAACGTGTTTAGTGATTAAGAACAATGATTTTAAATTAAAATTGACACCAACCTTGCATAGCTGAAAGACAGCAGTAATATTAGGCTTCTTTTTAGGGACGAACTTTTAACTTTCTTTTTTTTTTTTTTTTAGTGTTGTACCACCTTAAATAAATTTAGCGTTGCGTAATTTATGGATGATCCCTAATGCTTACACTAAATTTATGCTTACAGTCGTTTGTTTGTAACGCTATACAAATGACGAAATTAGGAAGATGACGTATTTATAACATACAAGATTTACCAAGAATTGGGAGGGCCGTGGTAAAAACCGAAGTTTCAATTTTTTCACTTCAAGGAGACTATATATTTAGTATCTTTTTAATCTGTCCTTGTCACAAAAAATAAATCTTTATTAATAGGATGAGTACAAAAATTCAAAACAAAGCATTTTAAACAATATTTTCTTTATCATTATTATTTATCAAAAAGGTTTTCTTATTTTACACACGATGCTATATATATAACGTTATATAAGTTGATTTTTTACATTTGCGTATTTTAATTGCTATGCTAAAAAAATGCTCATATATAAAGAACTCGCTTGAAAGGCTGTAAATAATTGCAATATTCGGTAGAATATTGCAATTATTTTAAGGTTTTTCTACTACATTTATTATTGATATTTTAGAGGTTTTAATGAACTGTCATTGATGTCGTTTTGTGATTAAATTTATCCCGTAATACTTATCTATAAATTTATCCATTTTTTAAATTTGGTCATATATATTTATAGCAAAAAATATCGAATATCACATTTAATTGTTAAAATAAAGTTTTTGCTAGCTATTGAGTATATATATTTTATTTCGTTCTCATCTATTAGGTCTAACTAAAACAAGAATACTTTAATAAGTTATAATAAATTCATCCACTTAGTAAATAACTTTTCAGCCATTGCTTTAATCAGTAATTCAGACTTTCGCTTTGCAAGTTCTTTTTTTATTTCCTTTCAAATTTTATAATGACATTTTATAACCGGGTGTGTCATTTTTAAATATTATTTTCCTTTTAATGACTATACCAAACTGTGCACTATATATTGCAAAACTTTTCTGTCAAAAATTAAAGTATCTACTGTATAATGCTCTTTTTTTGGGGATATACAAAACATTTTGTCAAAAATTAAAGTATCTACTGTATAATGCTCTTTTTTCTATATTGTTTCTCCGCAAGTGCTTTCATGAGTTGGAGGATTCGTTTACCATATTTACAGCTGCATACATAGTTTTCCGCTTTTGACATCTTCATTCGCCTTCTGTATATCTTAGTTATCATATTTAACAGGGTTTTTTTTTCACATATATGTGTAGCATGATGTAAAACAAAAAGTTAGATTAGTTTTGAAGTGTACGGTAAATATTATCTATTTAAGTAGCCCAAAATAATAAAATAATAATGTGTAATGTATACATACCTAATTTAGATTAAAAAAATATTATGGAAAAACAAATTGATAATGCTTAGATGTTTTTTAGTTTTATTTTACTAAAATTTTTACATTAGCTATAAAATTTTTTGAATAGTCGTAATCGGTGTAGCCGATAAAATCTTGGTGTTTTTTCATGTCTTATATAAGTACATTTGCAACACATTTATGATATTTTTTACATGTGTATATCTTTATACAAATTATACATTTTATACCCATATTTCTTCACTTTTCCCAAGTTGCCCCGGCAGACCCTATATCTGGTTCATACATTTTGTTTCCAATCAGATTTACACAAGTTACAGTTATTTCTTGCTGATTAATATTTTTCTCATGATCTGTCTCCGTGACATCTAGAAAATAAATGATTTCTTGGATTTTTTAGCGACAACTTACAATACTTATACGATTTTGACACCGGCTTCTAATGAAACATTTTATTTCACAATTTTTTAAATCAGTTGTCGTATTAGCCAAAATAAAAAATGTCAAGTTAATCAGTTATACTATTTTGAACAACGCCTTTAGTGTTGTACGATGACGTAGTAATGAAGTAAGTATTTTATTTATATATTTTTCACCATACAGATAGTGTCATTATTGGTCGTTGTTTTCGTATATCAGTAACTTTTACAAAAATGCTGGTCAATATAAAATAGTTTACACTAAATAAAAGTTTACACTAAAAGATTATACACTGGAAAACTTTATATTCAAAATTTATTTGTTTTTTATCTTCACTCTGTATTCAATCTTTGGGAAATCGAAAGGTTTAATTATATCATTTTTGGAACATTAATTTAGCTAGTTTTGGAGCAATATTTTAAACATTTTTTTACATCTATAAAGTATAATTATTTATGAGAATTTACACAATGTTTCACTTGTTTTATAATTTTTTTGCTTAGATTAAAGCTGACCAATCTTCGCCATTAAAAAAAAAACTTTGTCATCTTGTTTCAAAATGTCTCTGTAAGAGTAGTACGACTAGAGAAAGAGTCACACTGGGTGCGAGGTTTCGTGTCGCACAGGGTGTTACTATCACGATCTGATGGAGAGGGGTGAAATAAAATGGAAAAATGACAGAACTGCTCATGCTCGTGTTAACCTATTTTCGCAATTAGCGTAACCAATAGTTTTTAGGTTTACATTTTTCGATATTCTTTATAAATAACTCTGCAATGTCTTCAATTTTTACGTACAGGTTTAATAGTTAACTCAAATGAATGTCATTATTACAAGTCACCAGTTATCTTTGACAAATTGCTTCTAGTTGTCGGTTGTAAATTTTAAACCTTTAAATTAAATTAGATATTTAGAAAAAAATAACATGTATATATAACATAGTTTTACACATAATTTTACCTCCTTACGCTATGTCAATCTAGAGGGATTACCGCTTGTTCAAAATTATCATCGCTTATTTAAAATTGCAGAAAATTATAATTTTTTTTTTTTTTTTTTTTTTTTTTTTTCGGTGAGAAATAATAAAAAACAAAACAAAAAATCTCAGCAAAATTCCGTAGCAACGTCTATATCCTTAATTGCATAATGTGAATGGAATGTCGATTGATTAGGTGAAAATAAACGCTTTATCGAATTTAAAGAATTTGCACAAAAGGTGAAGAATCATTTTTAAATCTTTAATACATTATGAGTACTTCATAGATCAAAAACTGAATTAAAATATTATAAAATATATGTTAAGTTTATAAAACTTTAAGAAAGCAAAATCGCGAGCATTTTCGATGCGTTTTTATTGATTTTAAACTTATCTAATTAATAAAATCTTATAAAGCAAAAAATTATAATTTAAATATATTTAGATCAATAAAAAAAAAAAACTGTTTTAAAAAATTTCTTTTTAGTTTTATGAGTCTAATAATTTGTGAAGAACAAGCTTAAGCCGTTTTCTCAGCACATTAATTACTATATATCTATATACTAATCATATAATTATACGAATGTACAAATCAGAAACAATCAATTTACAGGAATTAAAAATATTTTGGCCGGTCTATACCGTAGAAGACTCTATACAAAGACTAAATTAGACATCAAACAAGTTAGGAGCTTTGTTATTTGTACCCTGATTAAAGTGAACCGCTATTATTAATTGTTCCACTATTAAAGTAAACATACATATAAATGTACACTAAAAAGATTTTCTATTCTCAATTGTTCTAACATTTTGAGGATATTGTTTGATGTTTTATTTTTACAATTCTTAAAAACTATATTGGCTAATATTTTAAGTTCATTTAAATTTTATCAAAACTTTCCATTACATTCTGTCACATTAAAGTATATAAAGGGCCTAATATCACTTGCACTCTAAGTTTCTTCCGTTTTACATGCTTCAAATTCTGATATTTGTTCACTTATTTTTCAAAAAAAAAAAAGTTACAAAATAAAAAAACAAAACTGTTATTTTATATATTTGAAATCAAACTTTGTTACAATTTTAAAGGTGATTATGATAACTTAGGAGATATATAGACAATCCTTAGAAAATCAGGAAGATTGGGAAACTTTAAAGTTTAAGTAAATACTCTTTTAAAAGTAAATAATCAAATCTGAAATTACTGTATTTTTGGAACTTTTGCATAGGTTCTAAACAAGCATTGTTTATTAATAAATAAGAATTTATAATATGTTATAAAAAATGTATAAGTTATAAAAAACAAGCATTTTAGTATATCTTATAATATTGTTTGAAAAGAGTCAGTAAAACTAGTTATAATAATTTATAAGTTACAATATTTACTTTTAATTGTAACTGTTGTAACAATATAACTATAAAATATTATTAAAGTATTCATTATTATAATAAATATTAATATACATTAAAAATATGTAATTAACACACCTGCATATTCAATAAGAAATTCTCCTTTAGTAAACAAAATAATGCAAAAACTCCATAACATAGAATTTTATTTTTTATTCAATCAAAATTTGTAGTTTAAACCTATTAACTCTTAATTTAAGCCTATTAAGTAGTCTTGTCAAAACAATAGTTAAAGTATATATCATAGTTACTATTATACAATATATAATTTTTAAATTTATTATTATTACTGAAAATATTCTAAAATATATAAATATATATATATATATTTTAAACAGGTCAATATAGACTTTTACAGCTATAATAGTATATATTATACTTCTTAGTTACTATAATAATTTACAGAAAAGTTAGTTTATTACTAAACTTTAATTTTTCTATAAACTTCTATATAATGTATACAATATAACATAAATTGTAAAACTTATAATATTAACCTTTAAGTTAGTATCAAATATTCTCATCAGTAGGTTAGTATTATATATACTACCTCCTATTCACTATCATTAATTCACAATTGTATTCATCGATAACGTAACACAAATCACTTAAAACCTTTCTGTGAGCCATTTGATGATAAATATTTGGGTTTTCGTGATTTCTCAATCTTTTTGCCTTGAAAAAAATAAATTACATATTTTAACTTTTGCCTAATTTAAAAGATTAAAAAATCCGGTCCACTGTGCCCTAACTTCCCCTACTTTGGTTCTTTCATAACATTTTAAACCGTTTAATCTAACGCCGATAATTTTTTCTAAGTTAATTTTCTATTTTAATGAACCAAGGCAGAAAACGCATTGTGTGGTAGCGAACAACACTATTTGTATTTTTTTGATTCCTTAAAATTACAGATTACTTTAGCTAAGTGTTAATGTAGTCATACATTTTTCGCCTAAAGTAAGAAAAAAAATTATATATAAACAAAGAAAAAAGTAAACGATGATTATGCCTCACATTCATGTAAATACATATCTTATTTGTAAGTTCGACATAAGAAGAATTATCCAAACTATCCGTCGTCTTTACAAATATAATAAGCGCAAATATATAAGCGCAAAATGAAATAATAAATATATATAAGCAAATGAAAAGCTCTTCTTTTATCTTCGTTTTCACATTAACTTTTATTTTTTTGCTTATTAAATTAATACGATATATAATACAAATATATAAGTGCAAAATAAAAAACTGTTTTTTTATCTTCGTTTACATATTAATTTTTATTTTCTTTGTAAATAGTCCATTAAAAATAAAATCAAAATGGTATTTTTATTTTTACGACTGGATTAATTTATCTGGTTACAAAACTTATTAATTGTTTTCACCTCTGATTACCATATACTTTATTGTATTCAATGGTGAAAGCAATCATTCTTTTAAAGAGATTATAAAAATGTTTTTTTTTTTTTTTTTTTTTTTGTGATATGGATGATGGCTGTTGTAGTTTAAGTAATCATAAGTATTGGTTTCTTCATAATATATGTCTGTTTTTTTTAAGAATGATTGATATGTCTAAGAAGTTAACAATGTTATGAGTGTTACCATATTTTATAAATTCTTTCCAATATCTGTTGTGAAACTAACTTAAATATCTAATTCAGTAAAAGAACTTTTAATCTTAATAATGTCAAAGTGTTTCGGCCAGACTACAGAATCATAATTAATATAGCTATAATATAATTAATTTATGTTTTTTGACTTCTTGTTTGAAAAATGTTAAGGTGATATTTCAGAAAAAAATCTTATTTCCTCTAAATACCCGATTGGGAAACAAACATAATCTGGAGCAAAGTTAGTAGTACCCATGACTGTTCCAATATTTTAGTAAAACATTTGATTATTACAAAATATTTATTGTTTTCGAAAATAAAAGATGCTGATTTCATAAAAAAAATTCAGAAGTGAATGTTTCTTTTATTACACCTTTACGTTTTTCGAACCAGAATTTTAAACCTTCTAAGCCTAGATTGTGCGGGATACAAAATAATGTTAAAATATAACTGCCCGAATCCAAAGCTCACGGTATTTAACTTCCAAATTATTGTTCATAAAAGTTTTTGTTTTGTTACAATGGGAGATAAAAAAAAAATATGTAAAAATTGACTTAGATATGATGTCGGTGAGTTAATTCCTGCATTTATCATTTAACATGTAAGATCTTTTGGTGGATCGATTTTGATATACAGTGAGTTAGATAAGTTTACTTTGTCAATAATTTCTTGACAAATGTTAATTTTCGGACTTATGTAGAATTTACCTGGATTTCCGTTTAAAATTTGTGACGTAACTTATTTAAATTTTGTAAGAAACTTATATTGTTAATCATATTTATTATATCTCTAAAATTTATTCCGTCTGTTTCAGGATTTCTTTTTTCATAAGTGTTTGTAATTTATTTATTTGTTGCTACAAACTGAGTAATTTAAAAGTAGTTATCATTCCAATAACTATCAATAATCTGTTTGGTAATGTTTCAAAGGCATTTATACAAAATTAAAAGGATGAAAAGAATGATTTAAACATCTAAAACGTTTTTCAACAGTCTGGAATGTAAATGCTGTTTTGAAGTGTTAAAAAATTTTTTTAATGATCCGTATAAAACAAAACAAGACCAGGTTGTAATTAGTGTTTTACTCCTTAAAAAGCATGTTCAGACTTTTTTTTCCATAACTGTAATCTTCATTAAGTATCTCTTTTTTTTTGGCTGTATTTCTGCTTGGAATGTACCCAAGCAACTTAAAAAGCACTCATGTGCATATTTTTTTTGGCTTTATTTCTGCTTGGAATGTACCCAAGCAACTTAAAAAGCACTCATGTGCATTTTTTTTTTGGCTCTATTTCTGCTTGGAATGTACCTAAGCAACTTAAAATGCACTCATGTGCATCGCAACGCAACTTCAACATTGTTAAAGCATCATTAATTGTGCAGCTGTTTAAAATTAAAGCAAAACCCTGCTAAAGCGCTATCGGAATAAGATGTTTTATTTCAGTCGCAGTAGATTATTTATTCTTTGTAACGGCGAATTCACAAAAGTTTAAAATTTTTAAATTTGAATCAATATAACATGTCCTTGATTTTTTTGCCTTTTTTTTTCTTTTAACTTTTAAATTATTTTTTTGTATAAGTAATGTTAAATTTCTTTTTTTCTTTTAAAGCTGTTTTAAACTAAATACATTTCCAGAGAGATATTAACAACTAAACTTTCGTTACACCGTAAGTGCTTTAGATACATTCATATTGACAGAATGAATGATGATTTTTGATTCTTTTACTGACCAACTTCAATTGTAGGAAACAAATACAACTCCATTTAAGTTTATCATATCTTTTCCTAATGAGGATATTGAAAATACATGTTTTGATTGTTCACTTTTGTTTGGTTTTTCAAAGTTTCTCTTTAAAAGCATAGGGAGAAGAAATATTGTTATGATTTTTGTGATGTATTTTAGTTTCTTTATATGCTTTACTATGTATTAATATAAACAATACAAAAATGAAGTTTAACGCTTCTACTTTTTCAAAAATGATTATGACGATATAAAATTCTAAAAAATAACACAACAAAATACAAACTTTGTAAAATATTAAAACAAAAAAATATATTATATGCACTTAAAAAAAACTACTCAAAAGTTATGCTACCAAGTTAGTATTAGTATTGTTTAAAACTTTTCGTATATACATAATTATTTATCTAAAGTACTATATTTGTGAAAATTCTATACTTAAAATGATTCCACTTCCTTTAATTAAACACTTATTAGTGTATAATTAAGTTATTGCAATATGATATAGATATGCATATAAGACAGTTTAAATCTCTTATCAAATATTTTGTGTTTTAACGTTCTTTTGCCTTTCGGTTCTCATTTTTACTATCATCCATTGAACTCCAAATCGCTATACAAGATTATCTAACTCTGGTTGAATTTTTAAATTAACATAAACTGAGTTTTAATAAAAGGTTCAACTAAAATTACAACTGATGATAGGTACTTGTCTATGATCTGGGTATCATCTTCTGTAAATTCATTCCGTGTCCTTTTGAATGAGACTTCTGGAGATGGTGCAACATAATCAAGATAAGAAAAATCTTCATTTTCAAAATGTTCTACACTTTCCATAAATTCATCATTCAGATTTATAGTTCTTTATTTTTTATTTCTAAAATCTGTATACCTTTTTAAAAGTTATGTTTCCTTTTTTTTTTTTTCTCTCTCTGCAATTTCTTTATCATTTTCAGCTCCTTCAAGTGTAGATCTAATTGATAATTGAACTTGCTGAAACAAATGTACTGGGTTTTTAACTTTTTTTTCTCTTTTCGTATTTCATGTCTAACTTTATCTAATATTTTTTTTTAGTTAATATTTTCCGAAAATATTATGACAAAGAAAAACCTTATCTTTGTCAGTAGGAGTAAATATTCCCTCTAATTTATTATGAAAAAAATCTATAAATTTTGACACTTCGTTATACTCTTATGAAAACATCTAGGCGCATGACTAATATCGGTTAAAAAGGTTACATGGTGGCCTGTAATAAGGCTGTAGGGCACTCTAATAACTAAAAAAAGTATTTAAAAACAAAAAAGTTTTGAGCAGCTAAGACATTGCGGCCCCTGGTCAAAAAACCATTTTGGCTATAGGAAAGTTGTATGGGACACATTGTGTCTAACTTAAAAATTATTTTTTAAAGTGCCGGAAATTGCGTAGATCTTTTAATTAGGCTACTTTACTTTCATATTAAGGGAGGTCCACTCATAAGCGTATAAATTATTACAACTAACGAGTAGTTTTTAGGCAATTATAAGTCCTATGCAGAAGTTTAAAAGATTCAATTCACGAAAGATCATTTATATCAAGACGTGAAAGTTCTTTAATTTATCAAATTTGACGTTCATTTAGTATGGCAAATTTTCAACACAATGCCTATAGTCAATAATACTCTATTACTCTAATTAATTACTCTAAAAAACGCATATTTATATAAAAATAATCATTTTTATATTATTGCTAAATACCTGGGGAAAACGTCATGTTTTGGTGCATTAGGTTCAAATTCTTAGCCTTCAAGTAGAGTTTGACTGCCTACAATTAAGTCTCTTTCTGGAAATGTTAGAGTTATGGCACTATTGCCTGGATAAAGCCCTGCTTTCCATTTCTGCTGAAAATCTCTTAGCAACTTATTAGAAGGGGCTTCAAAACTTTGCAATGATACAGTTTTAAAAACCCAAGTAATATTTATCTCTGCTTATGGTGCTTACACAATAACCAAAGAAATGATTTCTAAGTAATCTTGTCAATATAGTTATTGAACCAGATTTCCATCAAGTATTACTTACTTTGAAACTGATGCTTACTTTTTGAGATCGATTTATGAAATGTAACATTTTTACTTGGGACATAAGCTTTTTTATCTGAAACGCCCCCCATGCATTATTGGTAAAAAAATTTACATTTTTCCTTATTTTTTAATGCAAATGTAAGTAAATATTTTTATGTATAAAACAAATTAAAATTTGACGTTACCTAACTGTGATATAGCTATTAATTTCTTAGGTGGAATAGGTTCCTCATTAGGAAAATCAGGATCTATTTTATCATTAAAGAATAAATTATGGTTCAATGGCCTCTTTTTACCTATTTCCTTTTCATCAACACAAATTGTTGAATGATTGAAATCAACCTTTCTAAAATCAATATTTGTATACTTTTTTCTACTTGCTTCAACCCTTGCTTCAAGCTGTGTCAATTTTTGCAGATATGATCATATTTCTGTTCTGGATAAAAAGTTGTTAAAGTATTTAGTGTGACATAAATTGGACTAAAAATCAAAAACTCCTAAAGAAATGATTTTTAATAAAAATAAGTAGATGTTTTTTAGTCTGAAAATTCTTACTGTCGTACAATTTATTATATTTTCGATTAAGAAAGTTATACTTTCCTACTAAGCTCCTCTCAGAAATTAAATAGTCACTAAAACTTGCTGACTTTAAATATTTACAATTTTTTCGGAGTAAGCAGTATATTCCTTGTTTATATATATATATATATATATATATATATATATATATATATATATATATATATATATATATATATATATATATATATATATATATATATATATATAAATATATATATATATATATATATATATATATATATATATATATATATATATATATATATATATATTTGCTGGCATATAAGAACTATAGGAGAGAATTACTAAGTGTTAGTATCATTGTGTCGTTTTTTATCACTAGTATATATACAACAAGTTTCAGCTTTTCAATTTCTTTCGTTCTTGTTTTATTAAGAAAACAGTATAAGTTTGTTCAAATATTATGTACAAAAATTATTGGCCCATAGAAAAGAAAAAAAATTTTGTCCATCGCGAAACAGGTTTTTCATCGAATCTAGTATCGTGTTGGGTAACCTTTCATCTTGATGCATTCTTGTAATCTACTTGGTACTGAATCAACAAGTTTCTTGAGAACAGACAACTCGACGTTATTCCATTCGTTCTTCAAGAGGTCTCCAAGTTCGTAGATATTTTTCGGCTTGTGTTTCTTCATCCTCCGGTCGATCTCATCCCATAGATGTTCTATGGGATTGAGATCAGGCGAGGAGAAGGCCAAGCTAATGTTTGAATATTGTTTTGTTTAAGCCAATCCTTGACTAGACCTGATGTATGCTTGGGATCATTATCGTGGACGAAAAAAAACTCTTGTCCAAAATTAAATTTTTGGATCGATGGTAACAAATGCTGCTATATAATGTCACGATAATAAAATCGTCCATTGTATGGTCCAAAATACAAAATACATTCACCAATTCCATTTCGCGTAAAACAACCCCAAACGGTAACAGAACCATCACCATGCTTGACCGTAGCCACAGTACAATGTGGATCGAATTCTTCCTTGGGTGTTCTCAATACCATTACCATTATTTCCATCAGACCCGTTCTCCATACCATTACCATTATTTCCATCAGACCTAAACAAATTAAATTTTGATTCATCGGACCAAATGACAGTTTCCCAAAACCTTATCGCCTTGTTCACCATTGTTTTTGCGTATTTCGGTCGTTTAACTCGATTGATTTTGTTGACTAATGGTTTCTTTCGTGCTACACGACCATAAAGTCCAGCTTCGTGAAGTCTATTTCAAATGGTATTGGCGTGTAATGATATTCCTAGTTCGGTCTCGACCTCGATCTTCACAGCATTGGCAGATTTACGTCGATCGGACTTAATTTTGCGTACTATCAATCGATCCAATGTTTCGGTTGTTTTTCTTTTTTGATCACGTCTGAATAAGTTACCGATACATTTCGTCTGTTTGTATTTCTTTATTATGTATCGTACTGTCTCTCGAGGAAGTAATGTCTTAGCAGCAATTTTTCGTTGAGAATCACCGTTTTGATAGTGCCGAATTACTTAAGCTCGAAGGTCATTACTATGTTTTTTCTTGTTTGGTGCCATTTTAGTAAATTATCATTTAGTGAAGAAATCCGCAAGTATTTATACTATGATTAGTGGTTCGAGATATAGCGTCGACACAATTCTTTAACATTCTGAAAAAAACACGAAAGTTCTAGAACTTTTTGGAAGTATTATTTTCTTTTCTTTTCTCTGGGCCTATAATTTTTGTACATAATATTTGAACAAACTTATATTGTTTTCTCAATAAAACAAGAACGAAAGTATTTAAAAAGCTGAAACTTGTTGTATATATACTAGTGATAACAGACGACACGATGATACTAACACTTAGTAATTCTCTCCTATAGTTCTTATATGCCTGCAAAAATAAAGTAGTTATGCAAAGGTGGGCCAATAATTTTTGAATATATATATATCTGTGTGTGTGTGCGTGTGTGTGTAAATCCATTTGATAACAAAATTTTCAGTTAATTTTTTCCTTTCAGTTCGTACTTTTACTAGTGAAGAACTTAATAAAAATTTATTTACTAAAAATCTTTCAGCTCAGAAATACTCTTTGTATTTCTGAGCTGTAAGTTTTTTAGTAAATAAATAAAGCATAGCAATTAACTCCCGTTAATTCAAATTAATTACTTATAAACAATAATTTCTTTTGATATGAACTCCTTCGATCTTTAATAACTTTTTTAGCATTCTAGTTTAATAGCTGAACAATCTTAAGACATCGTGAGGGATAAGAACGAAACTTGCTTTAAAAAAGCTGATAAAAGTTGATTGCTCAAATAATAATCTGGTATCTCAGAAAATATTTGAAAAAAGGGCTATTTGTTTAGTTCATATTTGATAAGATAAATAATATTTAACTTGCTATATAAACGAAATTGCTATATAAACGAAAAAGAAAAGATAAACACATCTACAACTTAAAAACATAATTTTAACACCAAGCAACAACAAATGTAATAAGACAAATGGAATAAGACAAGTTTTCAGACAAATGGAATGAGAGAAGTTTTCAGCGCTTAGTCCGTTTCTTGTTGTTTTCGCTTTCTGTAAAATGTTCAGTGATGCTTTACTGTCGGAGTTATTTAATCCAGACATTCTATAATTGAGACAGAGACAAAAAAAGAATTATTTTGATCATTTCAGTGTTGGAAAGCTTGAATGAAAGCAAAAGGGTTAGGAAAACAAGAGTATGACAAATGTAATATTATTTCCAAGAAAACTTTGTATTAATTAATCGGTTTGATCAAGTTCAGAAAATTATCACTGCTTTTAACAATACGAGAACCTTGGTGGTGATGATTTCACATAATGCAAAGAATTTGACAATGATTTCAGAAACCAATTTTAAATGTGTCATGTTATATTGTTCAAAGTCAAAAATAAGTCATTTAAAACGCTTTTTTTCAAAATCGACATTGTAAATAATAATTTTGTTTTCGGAAAACAACAAATTGGGTCTAAGCCAAAAAGTTTTTTTTTTTTATTAATTTTGTTTCAGTTTTTGTTTCTGTAATTTCTTGACTTTTAAAGGACAATAATAACATTCCATTAAGTTAACATTAGTTATTTGCGTTAACATTAGATAATTGCATTAATATTAGTTACTTGAATTAACATTAAAATCATTTTAAAAACTTATAAATAGATAAAAATTATATTATGAAATAAATAAAATGTTTTCCTTTGGATAGAGCTTGATTGAATGTTGGATATGCAATTCTTTAAATTGATCTGTTTGGCAATTTTTTACTTGTTTTTTTGTCAATGACTACTTGTCGAGTCAACCAGAGATTTGAAAGTTTACCTGTCAATATCAAACACCAAATAAATATATTTCATAAGACTAATATATAATTGTTTTCAAAAGACAATTTAAAAATAAGTTAACACATTTTATTTGACACATTTTTATTTTACATACATTTATTTTACATTTTATACATTATTTTACATTTTATACATTTTAAATGACAGTTAATAAAAAAATACTAAATTTTATTAAAATGTGTTACAAAATTTATATATATAAACTGGTTATGTCATAACTTTCTTTACTTAAAAAAATAGTTCATTAAACTATTATACTTTTATTGAGAATTTTCAAGAAAAACATTAGGAAAATGAAAAAAAAATGTTTGAATATCTAACATACACTCCTTTTAAAAAAAAATTATCTCACATACACTCCTTTTAAACAAAAAGTTAAAACAAAAACAAAAACAAAATCAATATGATTTTGCAGAAACCATTTTTTCTAAATAAAAAACTTCCTTAAGAAATGTTTATAAAAAACGAAAGGAAATCTTAAAAACTACTGTTTCACAATTAATCATGCATAAAAACTATATATTAAGATATATTATAAAGTTAAACTGGAAATAATATAAACAAAACAAGAGCTGGAATTATTGATTAACTAATATGTTATTTAAATAATATAGATACTTGTTCATATTACATCTTATATTCAAATTTATTATGAATAAAATTTTATATTAAAAAAAAAACAATGTGACCTTATAACTTTTTCAGTTTTTATATATAAGATAACATAAAAAATTCCAAGATAGATTGTTTTTACAACAACACATTTGCAAATACTAAATATTGTTTAATAATCTGTCAATTTCTCTTTTCTGTTCTTATTTTTACTATTGAGGTACTTACCAAATTTTTTTGAAAAATCTTTGAGCTCTGTAATATTATCAACAGATATAAATTTTTTTATAAATTGGTTTTTGTGACAAAATATATAGGTTTGCAAAATACTTATTTATTAGAGGTAATTCGTTTGATGTGAATTCTTTCCTGGTTCTTTTAAGTCCTTCCTTAGATTCTAACTAAAAAACTGAATAACCTTCTGACATCACAGAAAAGGAATAACAAGAAACCTGCTGTGAAGAGCTGGATATTGAGTAAGTTTTCTTTTATCTCAGAATTTTTTTAAAAATACCTACTTGTTTGATCCATATTTGGTTTGAGGTTACATTTAATTGTGAAGCGAACTAAATCCAAAACTTTTTTCAAATGCCTTTCACTAATAAAAAGATTTAATGATATTAACTTTTCAGCAACAATGTTTTTATTAACAAAGCCAGTTTTTCTTTCAAGACTAAAAAGATCATTTAATTGCTCTTTTGATAATTCTTTTTCAGATTCTCGTTGAACAAATAGTAAATTTTTACAAAACGAAACTGCCTTTTTTTTTTTGCAATCAATAATATTGTAATTTTGTTCAGCCACATTTAGGTAGTGACACAAATGATTGGCTGCATCTTAAGCCATTTCTTTGTGATTTTCATGAATTAGTGTAATAAATATTTTCTCACTAAATTAGGATTATTATTCCTTTGTGTAGATGTTTCACCGATTGCTTTTGACCAGTAAGTATTAAACTGACCTGTAACCAAAGCTGAATCCATCTTTGACCCAGACTTTATAAAAACCTGAAAAGTCTTTGCTGTCGAAATACCTGGAAGATGTGCTCTAACATGCTTAATGTAGTTTGCTGTAACTTTGAATAAACTTTTATTGCTCCCTTCTAGAAGGTTTTATGTTTTTTCACACTTACAACATATCTATCATCTTGCTTATCAGCAAATTGAAACTCCTCTAAAGTCATGTTTGCTATTGTTCCAGGTACGATGAGTAAGCAAGTAATTACGCACATTGTAAAAGCCAGCTTTTGTTATGCTAGGGTTATTTACTTTACATCTTTTAAAGTTGAGATTCAAAGTCTTTTTTCCAAGTTATTAAAACTGGCTCAAACGTTTTTTTTTTTTCTATAATCATATCCAATTTGCTCAGTAACACACAAGAAACGTATTAAAATGTTGTACAGAACCAAGGTAAGTTTTCATAGTACGGTTTACCCTTTTTTTACCTTTTATACTTACACTGTTTAAAAGCCAATCATTCATAAACTTTCGATCAAAAATATTATAAAAGTAGATATCACTGTTTTCTTTTTGTATCTGACAGTTGTTTGATTAATTTAGCTTGTTTTCGATCTCTACTCTCAATCTCTACTTTCAAGAAAGGTAACAAAATCTTTGATTAACTTGTTCTCTTTGACAGATAACTAAAAATCTTATCTTTTAGATCATCAAAGTCAACATCTTCATTTTCAAAAATACAAACCTTCTTTTCAATACCATCTATTTAAAAGTCAGAAGAAACTTAATCCTCGGCAGAATAGCTTTTTTCTTTAGCCTCTTTTGTAAACTTTCTTGTATCAAAATATCAATTGTTAACCCAATCTTCGTAACTATAATGTTACACACATTAGCTAAACCAGTATTGTTTTGCAAAATACAACATGTGATTTTGAAAATATATTTATTTATAACTGCTATTTTGTAATTCAAAATGATACATAGTGATACATAATTTATTTAATTTTTATCAATATCAACATGATTTTACATATATATCTCTGTACATACACTAATCTAATAAAGGTGACTTACCTAGGAGAAGAAAAGTCCAAGTAAATCTCCAAATATTTAAACAGCAAATTTTTGGAGTGAGCACTTTAATTAAACAGTAAGAAAAAATTGATATTAGTTTGATGTAAATAAAAATTTGATGTAAGTACATTTCACTATCCATAACTTTAAAATCTATATACGTAAGCTTCTTGGACCTTACATTATAAATATAACTAGATAAGCTTTACACAAATATATTTTCCCAAAAGTGTTATTGGCAAATCCTGAAATTTAAGGATGTTATTAATTCATTTTTGTGAAAAATTAACTAAATATTAATTATGTTTAACATATCGCGTTGAAGAAAATATAAAAATGTTGATAACAATTTTTATCAATAATTTACTCTACCTTGCATAGTTAGATTATAAGTAATAAGAAAATATAAAATGCATTTATGCATTTTTAAAACATTTAAAGATTGTTAGTTAATTGCGTTAAAATATTTATGTATAATTTTGTTAGCTATAAAATTTTGTATAATTTATGTTTTAATTTTGTATAAATATTTTAATTTTGTATAAATTATGTATAATTTTGTTAGCTATAAAATTTTGTATAATTTATGTTTTAATTTTGTATAAATGTTTTAATTTTGTATAAATTATGTATAATTTTGTTAGCTATAAAATTTTGTTAGCTATAAAAAATTGCATTATGTGTAATACATAAATATAGTATAATTCATAATACTGTGTTTTTCTCTTCTCATGACATGTTTACTATGTAAAGTCACTATTATTTATAAATTTAATTCACAAATTTAACCCAAAAAAATCTTCACACAAGCATTATTAAATATAATACCTATATTTTAACCCAATGATAAATATTAGGTTTGTTTATTTATTGTATATTAATTATAAAAAATTTTCAACAAACATGAAAAAGGAACAAATTCCCCTTATATATCATGATATTCCATCATTTTTTGATAATTATAGTTATTACTACTAAAAATTCATTTTTTTTTTGACAATCCAATAAATCCATGGGAATCTGTTAAAAGATATGGTTAACTTTTTTTGCTTTCTAAAAATTGTTTATGTTAAATTAACACCTATAATAAAGTTATAAAAATTCTATTTATAGAGTTTTTTTTTTGTTTCGTTTTTTACGTTACAAAAATATAAAACTTGAAAAAATGTAAAAATAATGTGCTTAAATCATTTTGTGTCTTTATATTTTGGTCACTTGAGGGGCAACACATTTTCAAATTTTTTTCAGCTTAAACTTTTTAAGAAAACTTCGAATATAAAACAAGGAAGTTTTTTTACTGTCAAATATGAGTGTTCATAAGCAATCGGCTTTAATCATTGACTTTTTTTTTTTCACAACAAAAGTTAAAAAATAAACTTTTTACTTAAAAGAACGTATACAATACAAAAACAGTCTATCCACTTAGAAAACCCTAAACTATTTTATGGTTCTATTGATTTACAATCACAACGACGTTTTATTTTATAAACTTTAAAATAGTAAGCACGCGAACTACTCCATATAAGTGAACTATTCTATAGAAGTATTCCCATGTTAGATATATATCAACTGGTATAATGATTAATTTATTTCACTAAATTATTAAAGTAATAGATAAATGACTAAAATTGGGATTGAGTCTCCCCAGTCTTCCTCTATATGTTTAAAAAAAAACAATTTAAAAGAATAACGACAATAATAACAAATATAAATTATTAAATTATTCTTAAAAATAATTATGCAAATACCCTAATTATGCAATTGTTTGTTCCAATATATCTTTTTATTGTAAAAAGATATTTACATAAAACTTTGCAAACTAATCAATAATGATGCAATGCATGTTCTGAACTAAAAATATATTAATAAATCCAAAGAATAACTTTTATTTGCTCAATAACAATAGTTCGGGTAGATTTCCCAAAAATGCATATAAAAATAAGTAAAGAAAAAATAATAATTTTTTAGTTCAGAACATAGACTTCTATGTAAAGAATAAATCCTGAAAATTTCAATAAGTTTGACAAAACAGATTTTAAGTTATTTAGGATCAAAGTTAAAGTTAAAAAAATGTGAATCTGAGAAAAACTCATTAAAAGAATAAAAACTAATCTAAACAATTACTATCAAGTCTAAAAAGTTCCAGAAGCATACATTTCACCTTCTGTAGCCACATTTTTATTATCAAACCCCTTTTTTTATTGCTCTGAGCTTTTTTCTTTGTTTTTTAACAATATGACTTGATTTTTTTAGAACTTTTTTTATCATATTTATGTAAGCCGTATATACAAAATTGACCAGGTTGCAAACCAAAGCTATGATAAACACTTAACAAACCATAACCACCTTCATTGAAACATAGCACTGCAGATGCTACAGCTATATCAATTAATAACTTTTCTACAAAAACCTCTTTGGGGCACCGTTTCCATATTAAACTATGCAAAGCTTCATTACAAGACAAGCTTCAAGTAAAGTATCATTGCCTAAATCCTTATAACTAAAAATATTTTTGATTTCATCTGCAATAGCAGCAGGAGTATTGACTTTACTTTTATATTGATTATTTTTATTTTCAATGGCAGTCTTGTATTTACACCATGAATTCAATGGACAATACTTATGACGTTCTTTAGGCGAAGTATTTTCTGAACAGTGATAAATAATTGCAGCTACTGCCTTTTTCATGCTATATAAGTTTCCTTTATTAGCTCTAATAGCACAACCATAATAGTTCTGAAGTGTGTTTATGACTTGATTAGTAAGACGGTTTTTTCCTGATATTGTTTTTCCATCAGAAAAAATATTTCCTTTGAGAGAAACTTTTATCGCACGTAAACGTGTTCCCATTCTTTTCTGGACATGGCCAACACACTCTTGTTTCTTTATTGTTAATCCAAGATAAGGGTTATTTTTAACAACTTCAAATGATTTACTGTCGCCATCACCCAGATAAAATAAATATCTAAGTTTTCTTGTAGTAATGGATCTTTGAAAGATTTTTAGTACACCAGCAGTTTCCATTGAACAAGAACTTCCCTTATGATTAATAGAGCAGTTGTGCTCTGCTTTCCAACAGTCGTATTCAGAAGTGCCTTTTTTGCATTTCCAATATTGGCACTGTTTACAATTTTTTGTTAATGTCTCGACATCTATACACTTACCGTTTGAAATAGCAGTAACGACTCCATTCATGGAGCTAAAACCACGACGCTGCCATGATCCATCAAAACTTGCAGTAACATTTTTTATAGAAGAACTATCATTTACTGAACATTCTTCTGCTGCCTTTTTCATTGATTTTTCAGACTCTGAAACATAAGATCTGTGGAGTTTCTTATTTATAACATTGTAACATTTTAAAGATATTGGTTGAGGCATGTTCATACAATAACTAAAACGTTTGATAGCTAAATGACCTTTTCTAATTTCACGAAATGCTAAAACAGAGCGATAGTTAATATCATATCCCTTACCACCATTGTTTTTGTTAAAACTTGAAACTTTTTTGGAGGCATAAAACTAGTGTTTCCATTCACAGGTACAGCAAGTAAGTATAAAAAGATGTGATAATCTTTTTTTTTTTTTATATTATGATTAAAGTCTAACTTTCCAAGACAAATTGGACAAAAACCAACTTTATCAACAATGTTCTTAAAGACTTGAGTGTTAAAAAAAACATAGCATTCAATATTTTGACTGCACTTTGTATCTAATTCATACTTGAACTCGTCATTTACTTTTACTTTTTTAGCTGATGCAAATATACTTATTTCGTTTGTTTCTTTTGTTGTTGCTTTGGACAAACCAGAATTTATTTGGTTTTGAGTGAATCTGTTACCATAAAATTTTCTTTTTCTAGCTTTTGATTTCAGTTATCTGCTATTTGAGCCCATTATAAGTAAAAAAATTTGGTTTTATTTAAAAATGAGAACTTAACCTAATTTGCATTACATGCATCTAGTAAATATATGGAAATACCGTGGTTGTGTTGCTTGGAAATATCTCTTTAAGTCAAAACAAGAAGCTATATGATATAAAGTTAATTTCCATACTGAATGAACACAAATATAGATAAGAAATATAATAAATTCAGGTATCACCCTGGTTGCTAAGACCGTTGCTAAGGAACTAGAAAAATATAAACATTTTAATTGCAAAATTACACTAATTTAGATGCTGTTTAATCAAATTTTGATCTTATTTTCAGAATCAGCAATGTCAAATTGACCAGAAAAATGGATAATTTAAATTTTGAAAATTTTGAATTTTTTGAGGTATGTACCACCTTAACTTACTAACATTCAAAATAGATTCAAAAGATAGAGAATTTTTTTTTCTATAAGATAATGTCTTTTTATTTTGAATAATAGTTTCCACCATTCTCACAAACATGATTTATTCGAATTGAAAAAGAAATACAACTTTCTAATACATTTTCAAATCTAATTCTCTTTACTGCACGTTTTAACTCACCGATTAACGTTTTTTTTTAGCTTACTCGACTCCAATCAGTAGCGTGGTTAAATTCCTCCCAGATAGAAAAGTCTAATGGGTTCAAATCTGGGCTATTTGGAGGCCAACGTTCTTTAGGAATTAAATCAGGAAAATTGTCCTGACACCATTGCTGTGTCAATCGGTGTGTATGTGCTCGTGCACCATCCTGCTGAAATATCCAGTTTTCACCGAATTCTTTATTGCCATATTTTTTGGCAACTGATAAAACTTCTTCAATATACCTTTTATGGTTAATGGTACCCTTTTCAAAAATCACTAATGGTGATACACCTTTTGAACAAACTCCTAACCAAACCATAACACGTTCAGGAAATTTTCTTCGCTGCTTGATTCCTCCGATGCTATCAGCTTCAACACGATTTGAAGCCCATATTCTGTCATTTTGAGAGTTATAAATACCATCAATATCAAAAAAAATTTCGTCAGAAAAAAGGATTCGCATCGTATCAGCTTTTCGATAATCGTTACGAATCCAATTTGCAAATTTAACTCTCTTTTCTTTGTGGTCATCGGATAATAGTGGTTAGACAACTTTTTTGTAGGATCGAAGCTGAAGATCATCTTTAAGAACACGATAAACACTTGGTTGAGAAATATCGAGTTCGTTTGCCAATATTCGTATAGAAATTGGCTTTTTCTTCCGTTTCAGCCGGTTTTTTAATTTTTGGATAGTTGTTTTTGTTCGAGCTGTGCGAGGACGACCAGGAAGTTTGGAAAGTTTGATTGTACTATCTTTGGCAATCATTTTGCACCATCTTTTGATTGTTGGTAAGCTAAGAGTGCCACTCAAATCACGAAAAATTTTAGTTGGACCGTCACCACTTTTATACTTAGAAATTACAACATTTTGCAAGTCTTGACTTTTCATTGTTACTGATTCACTTGCGTGAGCGCAGAAAAAAAATGAGAATGGTACGTTATTTAGAACAAAATTCTCTATCTTTTAAGACCATGTGCGGTTCATACTTTGTACTACAGAGGCTAAAATTAATCAATACAAAAAGGTATCATCATTTATGAATCAGCCGATAGAAACTATGGTTAATAATGATTAAGATAGTTATCCTGTTAATGGAGGAAGAAACCAAACAATTTGTTACACATACCCATTGCCTGATGGTTTCAATAACGCAGATGCTAGTTCTATGTTTCAAGATTACCATGGTATTTCGAAAATCATTTAATAAAACCAATATTATTTTATCCTAATCGATTAAATGGTGGTGATGATAATAACATACCAATAAATGTAACATTTAAAGTTACTATTGAGCATGAAATAGAAATATTATCAAATAGGGAAGGCTATCCAGTAAATGTATACCGTCGCTTACAATTAGAAGTTCAAGAAAGTAATTTAACGGTCCAGATTTAAATAAGGACTCATCAAAAGCGATATAGTATTTTACAGGAATAACGCAAGGTAAAAGAGTTCATTTTTTTAATATTTATATATATATATATATATATATATATATATATATATATATATATATATATATATATATATATATATATATATATATATATATATATATATATATATATATATATATATATTGCTTTAACCTCTTCTTCGGAAAATCCTTATAGGTTTTCTAAATCTTCTTGTATTTGGGGTACTCGTAGGTGCAGCCTCTTCATATAAAATTAATACATTCTCTTCATTATAATTGTGCTCTTCTCCATTATCATTTGTATGTACGTTTCCGGTACATAGTCTGTCAAATTGATTTTCAAACTAAAAATATAACACCTAATTTTTAAGGCTTCTCTTTCGCACTAAGATGAATCCAGGTATCATTGGCGTTTTAGGTACAGACATATTTTCTTTATACTTAGCGTTTCCTAAAAATGACGATTTACCTTCAAACAATTGTTTAAATTGTTGAGCAATAATACCGTCAGATATAATTAGTTTTTCACATTTTTTAATATGTGTATAGTTACACTGTGATTCAGGTAACTTGTCATTATTAGGGCCAAGTATACCACCAATCTCATAACTTCGAATATTTATAACTTTCAATACCACCAATTTCATAAAAATAGACAAGTGATAAAGTTGCTAATAAAACTCTTTCCAGCTTTACTAGACCCAACTAAAAACAAAGTTACTTTTTTGTGATCCCGCATTGTTAATACGTTCAAAATTGTATCAAAAAAAACATTTGATCAATTTATTTGTCGTTAAAATTTGTTTAAAAAAAGAAATTAATAAACCTGTTAAAAGGGTAATTACAATATTTTTATCCACGATATATCAACTTATTATTTTATTAAAAGGAATTACTTCAAATTGAGACATACATTATGTATATAATTTTTGTATATTATTAGTATTGTTTGGTGGAAGTTTTGCATGTAATAAACGAAAATCTTTATTTTTTTTTTTAAATAATATAAAAAAATAGCATAAGCAGTAATATTATGCTTTATAAATTCAAATTGGAATGAAAATAAATTATTTGGCTGTACTCGAGTTTCATTACTAACAACTTCATCACTAATGTCATCAAATACAATGTCATTGAAATTGGTGTTAAAGACAATATTTCTAACCTTTTCATCATTCGTTTCTTTTTACCATCGACCAAATTCATTTCTTTCATAATTAGAATCGATTGATCTTTCAATTCTATCGCTATTCGCTTGCATGTGGTCTTCGAAGGTAATAGCTGTTTGGTTTTGTTCGTCGCAAAACACTCGGATAAGACTGTTTGCTTTCATTCTTTCTTGGAAGTTGAGGCACTGGGAACATTGATTGCAATCCATTTATCATCTGGTAGGGTGGTTCGAACTTTATCTTAGATGTAAATCTTAAATTTTCGTAATGATCGCTGTTTTTTCCATACGCGACCTTAGCGCGGAAACCACACTGCTTGCAGCTTTTAGGTCTAGAGTTGCGGCCTTAATTTAAAATACTATTTTAAAATCAAATTTAAATAATAAACTATCAATTATTCACCTGCAGTAATGCATCCATTACATCTTCTTGATTGATGGCCGGATTCATTAATGCAAGAGACACTTCTTAATAGATCTGTTCCAATGTAGCAGTGGGTACATCGTCCTCTACTGGAAGCTGTGAAATTAGTTCTGATGTTAAAGTCTGGATCAACGAGGTAAATGTTACGTATGCGATCGTATGGAAGTAATAGTAGCAGGTGGTAATGTAAGTCATCAACACACTCCTTGTGCCATGCACAGATGATACTTTTGGATATTAACGCTGACATATAGAGATTGACAGGTTTACAGGAATGTTGTCGAAATAATATAGGAGACTGCAATTCCAGTCGTAGTGAATTTGTGTTTTTTGAAACTCTCTCATTAAGTTCCAAACATTTACTTATTTCCTTCCTTGCTGATGCAATCTTCGCTTTTTCTTTTTCTCGTTTTAAATTAATGTAATTAATTATAAGTTGATTATAACAATCGTTGATATTTCCAGAACTATTTGGTAAATATAATTCAGCATTAAATTCATACGTTGTAGAACCTTCTCCTTTTCTATTATTACTGGTGTATCTAGTAACTGTTGTAAATCAACAGGACTACTTATCATTTTTTAAAAAAATCATTAGATATTATTGTTGCAATGTTATGATTAAAATGATTTATAAAATTAAGTTAGTTTATTTATACTATAAAATGACTTAAACATATATTTTACAGAATAGAATACACTGGAAACACACACCATCTTATTCATAAGAGTGTTTATCTTCAAGTGGCCACACGAAGATAAACTTTTTTGTGTAAAACCCTACATAGAGTTGCTGTTCTTTCTTGCAGTAACCTGAGAGTAGAGTTGCTGTTCTTTCTTGTAGTAACCTACATAGAGTTGCTGTTCTTTCTTGCAGTAACAGTTTTTAATAGAAATGATCATTTCAGAGTTTAGCATTAATTTTCATATACTTTCTTGTAAGACCTTATACTTAATGATTATGTTACCAAGTTATATCACAACTTACATATAAAAATAGAAATGTTATTATTAATGCACGGAAAGAAATTTTTACATACTTCTAATTAGAAGGTATGCTAAAAAAGTAATAACTGTCTTTAGTTAAATATACAGCGTAAACTTATTGCTGCCATTTTTATTGTTGACAACGAAAATAAAGTAGCGCGAAAAAATGTAAGTGGAAATCAAAACAGCGTTTTGTCATAGCAAAAATATTACCTTCGCGCGAATATTTCGTCTTGTGGAAAACAGCCTTTAAGTTAGTATTTAAAATACAAAAAATTATCTTAGGTTTATCTATAAATAAATTAGATAAACAGATCATTTGATAAAATGAAACTATCATCTGCTAGAATAAACAGGTTTAAATCACAAAACTTTTTTGCGATTTAAACCTGTTTACGTTTTTTATATGTAAAGATTATAAGGTTTATAATAAAAAGACATAATATTAGCTGGTCCTGTATACCTAGTTTTACGTTACATCAAACTTACAAAGAAACAGCATTTTTTTTCAGAGACATTGTCAAATTTAATATGAGTTACTAAATAATCTCTAGTTAGACAAAATGTTTCAAAATTGCTTCACAAACAATTTCTGAAGTATATAATATAAAAACTTCTTTAGCAGATGGAAAATGTTCAAAATCATTTCGATCTTTTTCATATCGTCGTTCTTGTATAGATTTCCATAAAGTTTTTGCCCATTTTGAAGTTAAGGTTTTTATTATTGTATATTTTTCTGACGTAATTATGTCTTACTTTTTTTTTGACGGTACAAAAGTCAAGAAAATGTTTAACAGATCCAAGATTAGGTTGTACCAAGCTTTTTGTTTGCTTTTAGATTGTACCAAGCTAACAGATCCAAGTTTAGATTGTACCAAGCTTTTTGTTTTCTTTATTTAACTTTATCATCCATGAGCATAAAAATAAATGGCAATCAAAATTACTGTAACTAAACTCAGATTTATTTTCATGCCGTACAATGCCCAGAATTTTACCTCTGTGTTTAAATGTACTTCTTGTTGGCTTACAAACCCCCATCAATACTAACTAGCCTCCAACAAATTCCTTCATGAGCTGGTCTTCTAAACACGAGGTTATATAAAACTTCTCAAACAGGTCATCAAAATCAGCTAATTCATTGGAATCATTAGACAAATAATAACTTGTATCGCTAATAACATTTTCAGCGCAATTTCAGCGTGTCTATAAGAATTTAAAATTAAACAATAATAAAAATATTTATACTTTAAAACAAATTTTTGTTGACACTTTATTTTTTTTATATATGTGATTTTCGTGTTGATAAATTCACTATTTAATTAATTTTATTTTTATTTAACAGAGGTTGTTATTTATGTGAAATGTAAAAATAAAACATAATATTTCAAAGTTAAAAAAATATCAAGTGTTTGTTTGTTTTATAGAATTTGTTGCTTAACGAGCCTCTATCTTTAAACCTAGTGGCAACAAACTGTGAAGCCAACCAATCTTCATCACTATCTGAAGATGAACCCAAAAAAGTTTCACCTTGAATAAAAACTTGTCTATCAAAAAAAGGTTCACGTCTCGGTATCTCAATGACTCAAATTCGTCTAGGTGATCTTTAAATTCAGATTCACTGAATCAGTTGACTTTTTGCAGATATTTGTAGCATTTGACATCATTATTTGAGAGCTGATGAAATTGCCTTATAATTTCCGAGTCTTTTAACCTCTTTTGTGCAGAAATTTATTAGGCATATCTTTTTTGAATATTTTTTTACTTTTTGGAGATGAAATGGCTTTTCGTTTTAGGTTTAAATCTGTGTTTAAACGTGCATTTGACGCCTTTTGTTCATCTCAATCATGTATTCTTGATGTCAAATGTCTTTTCAGGTGAGAAATTGACCTGAAAATCACGTTAAAAATGTTATTAAGTAGTAAAAGTAATAGTAATATTAAAACCCAAACCTTTTTTTTTAATCATTATTAAAATCAATCATTATTACATCATTATTAAAAGCTAATCAAATTTATAAGCGTTAGTAATTTTTATTTGAAAAACTCACCCTCCATGCCAAGGACAAATAAATTTACGTCGAAGTGTCTGAATTTTTTTTTTCACAAAGCTAAAGTGATCGAATAATACAATTATAAAACTTTTTTGAAAAAACATAGCATCATCTTTAGACTAAGTTAGTGCACATTACAATATCAGAGAAGTTTTATCTTTCAGCATAGTAATGTAATACACAAAGTGTGCAATCGTAAAAGCAATCTATCTTTTTTCTATATTGATTTTTTGACTATTTTGCATAAAATTCTTACACAACATGCATACTGCTGATGAGAAATAACTTTACGTCGAAACATGACTGTAATTGTAGCGCATACCAACTCAGTTTCGCGATGAAGTTTTATATAACTATATATTATGCTTTAGTAAGTAATTTATGCTAATTTTTCTTGTGACTGCATAACAATAATGGATTATATATATATATATATATATATATATATATATATATATATATATATATATATATATATATATATATATATATGTATATATATATATATATATATATAATATATATATATATATATATATATATATATATATATATATATATATATATATATATATATATATATATATATATATATATATATATATATATATATATATATATATATATATATATATATATTATTTGTAAGCATAGACTTATTAGTCAAAAAAATACATATAAACTGAAATAGAAAAAAGAAAAGACATACCTTGATTTTTTCTATCGGTACTTCTTGAATAATTACATTTTCTAAAATGTTCTTGGTTTTTATTGTATCTTCAATTTTAGCTAGCTTTTAATAAAAAAAAATTTATAACTAATTAGTTTTTTGTAAAAATATTATTTCGCTTTAAAAAGCTAACTTTGAGATAGAGAGATACTTGAATATTTTATTTTATCCTGGTTAATATTTATGTATCATTGAAAGATACAAATCTTTCCCGTTTGTAATGCCTTATCTTTTTGTTTGTTTGCATTTTTTATCTCTTCGAATTCATTATTTCTAACTTCGATTACCTGAAACTCAAGTTTTTAAATTCTGATGATAATAATGATGATGATGATGACAATTTTCAAGTTAAAGTCACAATTTGGGAATTAAAATAAATGCATAAAAACATATATTGAAAATTAAAATAAATGCATACCTTTCCTTTATTAAATGTAATACTTGTCTCTGAAGTTAAAAATAATAATAATAACATTGATAATAACAACAATAATAATAATAATAATAATAATAATAATAATAATAATATTAATTAGTAAAAAAAAAACAATACTAATAATAATATCTATATTAATGAAGAAGAGAATGATAATATTAAACAATATTTGTTATGGTAGTTATAATTATTAAGAAAAACAATAATAAATCTCCTTAAACTGATAACTGAAATTGCTTATTAACTGATATAAAGCTATATAAGCTCCCATTAAGATATCAAACTTTTATATTTAAATTTATAAACCATCATAAATTTATTACTTAAAACAAAATCATTATCATCATCTGATTTCTTCAACATGTTTTTTAAATAGAATTAACAAAAACATGTTATAGATTCTATAAGTAGTAAAAAACTTAGCTTTTGGAATAAAAGTTTCTATTTTAAAGATCTACTTAATTTTATTAGCTCTAAACTACTTAGAAATATGCTCAGCTTTGCAGTATAAATTATTTGTAGTAGTATGAAACTATAAAACAGGTTTTTACTTTTTATAGTTTTATTTTACTAAATTGTAAAATAAAATTATACAAAAAATAACAAAAATCTCTCTTGGCTGTGCATGCTAAGAAAGTAAGTTTTATTTTACATACAAAAAGATCGGAATTTACCCACAGATGCAGTAGACTGCAGCCTAGGACCCGAATCTCGAGTGCCCCAAAATGGTTTCAAAGAATGTTTGATAAGGTTTTTAGAAAATTGTTAGAAAAATTACTTTATGATTGCAATATTAACAATAATAACAATTCCCACTAAACAATTATTAACATTTCGTAAAGTTCTATTTGCACAATCAATGACTATTTTAACACTAAATCCCTAAGAGATTAATTATGCACAAAAGAATTTTAAAACAAATCTATATTTTTACGCTAATCATTACGCTAAATTAAACAAAAAAAAACAAGAAATAATGAAGTGTTATGAGAGTGTAAATCCAGCTCTGCATACAATGATTATATATTAACATATAGGGGAGAGTTGCCTTAATTGGAACACTTAAGAAATAAATATTTATTAACTCAAGATGGCTTAACCATGAAAACATTTATGATTTGATTAATTCAAACAGACAACCCTACTATACTTTTAACCACAATTTGACTTAATTGGTTGTTCTGTTATTGTAAATAAATTTTTTTTTGAAAAGTTACCATTTTGTTCCAATCAAGGCAACTGGTTCCCTAAATTAGAATACTTTTTTTAATTGCACTAGAACTGTTTCTACAACTCTTTGATTTTATTACTGATAGATAAGGAAAACTTTAGTGTTCCAATCGAAGAAACTTTTGACTATTTTGTTAAATCACAACAATAACATGCTTGCAGCAACTTATAAGATAAGTTTATATTGCTATTTTGCATTTTAAATCTTATCAAATTGGTTTTAAATACAAAAAGCGGTATAACCAATAGCATCATAGTTTACCCAGCGCAATCAATATAGTCTGAACACCAAATTAGATCACTGAAAAAAAGTGACGCAAAAAGCCTTTAAATGGTAAAAACACATTTTTTGAGGAATAACTATCAAAATGTGTCAAAACGTAGAAAATAATGCGTTTTACTAAAAAAATTGCAAAATGTAGCCAAAATTAATTTTCTTTTCAAAAATAAATGCAAGTGTTCCAATTAAGGCGCTGTTCCAATTTCGGTAACTCTCTCCTACCTTAGTAATTATTGCAATAAAAGCAATCAATAAATGTAATATATCAAGTATATATGAATAAAACAACTTACTAGTAATTTGTGACGTCAGCCGTAAATTATGTTGTTTTCTTATTATTACGCAATAATAAGAAAACAATATGATTAGCGTCGCTCATACTTATATTTCTGCTTGAACTCATTTATGCGCAGTAAGGTAAAACAGGAAATGTAGGATAGAAAAAGAATATGTTTTCGTGTCATTAAAGACACAAAAACATCGATGAAAACATGATTTTAGAGTTACCTATTGCAGTTGAAACCATTAGCGGTCAATCTTCACCAAAATCATCAGTAGGCTCCGAGGGAAGATAAATAAAAGGAAATTAAAAATGCAATGAAAAAATCAATGTAATAGGTCATGTATAAGTGAATAGAACAACTTACTTGTAACAGAAAAAAAAGGAGTTAGAGATAAATAATAGAAAATTAAAAATGCAATAAAATCAATCAATTAATGTATTAAGTATAAGTGAGAACAACGACTTACTTGTAACAAAAGAAGAAGCAGCAAGAGATAAAAAAGAATTAAAAGTGCAATAAAACCAATCAATGAATTTGTAAGTGAGTACAACAACCTACACGTTACTGAGGAAAATGGGTTTGTCACTATATAAGCGATTGTATTTATTCAGTTAATATGTTTTTTCATATATATTTATATATATATATATATATATATATATATATATATATATATATATATATATATATATATATATATATAACTTACTATATTATTACTATTATTATTATTATTATTATTATTATTATTATTATTATTAATAATATTTTAATATTAGGAAGTTCATTTTGTCATAATTTGTAATACAATTTTTAATTGGTTTGTAACAAGTTTATTTGTCCGTTATTTTTTTCTCTGTATTGTCTTCAGTTTTAAAATTTATTTACCAGTGTTTTAATTGTAAATTAAATTTTTTGAAAATGTAGTAAGACTACGAAACATGTCAAGAATAAAAATTACTGTGATTTTTAATAAAATTTTTACAAATTTATTGCTAATGCGATGTTCGAAATATATATATATATATATATATATATATATATATATATATATATATATATCAGGGCTCTGCGTAGGCCATTATAAAACGTTTATGCCATTTTCATCGAGAAAGCTCTTAGTTAGATTGAATAATAAAGGTCCAAATTAGTAAAATACAAATTACGGTATCTTTATTTCACATTGACCATTTCTATACTCATGTACTTCAATATTATTAAGTGCATGGCAGAAAAATAATAGTTTGCCTTAAATTGAATAGGGGTTCGAATGATGCCTAAGTATGTTTAATTTTTCAGCATTCTTTAAGTTTATTAGAACCGTCATCTATTTATGATTAGAAAGAAAACAATGAATTTATTATTTTTATACTACTTTACAAAAGTTACATTATATAACGTAGTAATGAGCAGATTTTAAAAAATATTACTTATCTTTAACATAGTTGACTATTGCGTGACATTTCTACCGGTGTTTTCTCATTATGTCAAAAGTTAGTTCTATTTGTTTGACAATTCTTAAAGCAAAATTTGTGCAATAAACTCTCAATTCTTTCAAGTTGTTTTTCACACCGGTTTTAGCAAACTATTAGGCGACTATAGCTTTTATTTAAACCCAAAATTGGTATAAAACTTAATGGGAATGAACTATCTAGATCTTAAATTACTGTGGCAATGGTAAAAAAAGTATAAAAGGTTTCCATTCATATATAACAATGTAACCGAAAAATAAAATAAAAAAGTCAAGCAAAATGAGCAATGTATAAAACAAATATTTCTAAGGAGAAAAAATTTTCAAGTTTGTGTGAGAAGCAAAAAACATTTTTCTTGAGATATAGTTAAAAAATATGTATATTTTTTAAATTACAAAAAAAACATATCTAACATAAAAAGCGAAATCAAAAGCAAAAACCGACTCTCTTTGAGATTAACATTAACTTAATCAAATGTTTGACCGTGACTTCTCTTTCTTGTAAATGAGTATTGTTTATAAAAGCGTCTTTTGTAAAAAAAATTTTATTGTAAAAAAATTAAAAATTAATTTTAATAAAAAATATTACAAATAAAAAAATTCTTAAGTACTTTCTAAAATAAATTTGAATTGCTTCTTTGTTATATATCTTTTAGTAAACGGTATAAAGATTGGCTGTTAAAAACAATCAACATTAAAACTAAATTATCGAAACCATTTATTAAACATTTTGTACTTTTTTATTTGAAAACTAAAAAATGTGACTAAAGTTATAACAAAGAAAAAAACTTACTTTGAGAGATGTTTTTTTATGTGTGTATTCTTGTAAAAGTTTCAAGATTTATTGTTGCAAGTTTCGATAATGTGTGCTTTTTTTGAAAAAAAGCACACTAAAAATAATCAAAAAGTTTCAGTTTAACATACAAATTGATCCTTGGATAGTGAATGATTATATATAGTCAGTTTCAGTATGAAGCAACCTAATAATCATTTTTAACGATAGACACTGACGTGAAGGTAAGCCAAGTCGTCTATCAACACAAAACATCACAACAATAACATCAATAACAAATACCACAAAATCATACACTAAAGACTTGTAAGTACACATTTTTTGATTAGAAACAGGTTTATGTGTTTAATGTCAGTACACTGCTTGACTAGCAAGGAAAACACTCTTGCCATAAACAAAGCCTAGTCACATTATTCAAAGTACACCACTTGGCTAGCAAAGACAACACTCTTGCCATAAACAAAGCCAAGTCAAACCACTTTGAAATCATAAAAATAACATAATAACAACTCACTTACAATAAACAGATATTATTATAACACAAATTACACTTCATATATAACAGCCATTTACATATTAGTTACTCATAAATACTTACAAAATATAACACATGATAAATATCACACATTACGCATCAAATAATACACAAAAGTACTTACCAAAATTACAAATAACAGTAAAATTATTTAAAAAATGAGGTGTTTAATTGTAAAAAATTAATTTTTTATAGATTTAGTACATATTTTACTTATAGACTTCTACTATTTCTCTCCATTTTTAATTGCAGATAAAAGTTATAAATAGATCTGGTTTACCATATTTCTTCATGACTGCCATCGCATCTTCAAAGTTTTCTTTTAGTCATCTTGGACTACCAACATATGAAAAAGGCAATATAACAACAAAGCCTGGTCTTACATTTAGATAATTAGCACGATTAATTACATGTCCATGCAATGCATCATAATGTTTACTTCTAAGTTTGTTTTCGTTATTTCTAATAAAAGCAAGGCGCTGTCCTTCAACTTTGGCATATGCATCAACAACGTATTGCTGAAAAAGTTTCTAACCATAGAATATAGGACTAAATGTTTGTCTAACATCAAGAATATTATTTTAATACTGAGACAAAGTAACATGTTTTCTAACACGGGTTGCGCGGTCAGGGTTATGCTCCAGTTGATTGTACCATCCAGTATTACATCTCGGGAAAAACATTGGATATACAATAGAATCTAAATTTGCAGACAGACAAAAATGTTGTTAAAGGCTTACCTCAAGGGTATATAACAACTTCCCTGGATGCAGGTGGAGCACCATCATCTCCCACAAACACAATAGCGAACTCCTCATGGGAAGGAAGATTGTATCAATGTCTATCATGACCTTCAAGCAAAGACATTCTTACAACAGAAGTTGGTCTATCTTCTAAAGATGCTCGGCGGATTTCTTCATCCTCTACTTCTGCCATATTTTTAACTGCAAGAGCAAATGGGTTTTCTTGATTAACTAATGTTTGCAAAAGTTGCATTAACTTACTATACAACCATCATTACTAGTTTGCTCTATTGTGAATGACACTGCTGCATTAGAATCATAGATATATAACTGACAATATTTGGGCAAATCGCCTTCTGCAGGCCTCAAATTTCCATCACGATGCAAAATTTCACAGACCCTAAAACATAAAGGGCCATTATTTGAGGGAGAAGCTAATTCGGCAGTGAAGCGAGCAAAAGATATAGAGGAATTATAACTCCTTATGTGTTTAAAAAAATTTTAATTTACAGCATAATTAACATGGTTTCCTATCATTAAATCAGTCAACAATGGTGGATATAGAGAAAGAGCAGCTAATACTTTTCCTGAATGGCAGCACAAAAAATGATTTTCATTTAAAAAATACTTCGCACTACAATACTTTCAATTATGTTTAAATTCTCCGAGGTAATTACTCTCTGTAGCAATATTATTTCTTGCTATGCGATGCATATTATACCTATTGAGTTCTCGCCTAGCCTGACTTATTTTACTTTGGTTACAATTTATTTCAGCTCGCCTTGGCTCATCTTTTTTATTCCGACGGCGGTTTATCTCAGCTCACTTGGACTCGTCACTTTCATTCCCACGGCAGTTTATCTCAGCTTGCCTGGGTATATCTCTTTCATTTTTCATATCTCAGCTCGCCTAGCCTGTCTTCATTCATTTTGACGAAGTCTAATAATTTCATTTTTTAAATTATCAGATATAATCATGCATCAAAGGAGTGTGTAAAAAGGATGCCTAATATAATTAAAAAGTTGAAGTTTGAGTTTTCTTTTTAAAACTAATCTAAAATAAAATGTAAGCAAATAATATAGAGCATAATATAATAATCTTTTATATTCTACCATATATAGCAATGTGTTAAGATAGCATACTCTTGTTAAAAGGTTAAACTAAAGTTATAAATAAATTGATATAATCTTTTAAACTTAGTATTATATAATATAACTGAGCTATATATTGGTAGGAATTATAAATTTGTTATATATTGGTACTGAGTTTTATATTGTTGTATATTGTTATATAGAGTTGTTTATTGTTACTGAATATTGTTTTTCTATAAGGTAGTTGTATTATTTATTGACAAAACATTATAAGTATTTAATCAAAAACACAATAAAAAGTAGTTCAAAAAATAAATTTTTTCATAAAAAAAACTCTTAAATAAAACCAAATTAAAAAATTATAAGGCCTGTCGTCTTAGTACTGCTAGCATGGAAGGATAAAATATAATTATCCACCATAAAACCCTTTCATTATTTTGAAATGCATATAATGCAAGATTTGCAATAAGTAAATACAAAAGTATTAAAAGAAAACCTCGATAAAAAATCATATATTTGCTTCAAGTTAAGAAACTTGAAATTATTGAAACTTCTTTAACTATTTTAATTTATTTAGATATTTAATATTTAAAGAAAAAAGGTCAATAATTTTTGCAGAAAATTAAAATGTCTTCTATTTTAAATTTGTTTAATCTAAATTATTGTTGCTCTGTTGTTTAAGAACATTGATCACTATATTTGTAAAATATAGTGATCAATGTATAGCATTATAATAATATTTTAAAGAGAATATTCTCTATACAAAAAATTCTAAAAATTTAATGAAAGTTACTAAAACTTATCCTTTAACATGTTGTATACTTACCTTTATATATATATATTTGTAAAAAAGAAGCCAATTTTTAATAATTTATCATAAATAGCATGAATTGTTAACAAAAAAGAATAAAGTATATATTTTTATACAAATTTACTCGAAAAATAACAGTATGAAAAATATTTTGTGAAGTACAAATCTGTTCAATGAAATTTACTTAAAATTATAAATATTAAAAAAATTATAGATTAAAATATTAAACTTTCAGCAAAAAGTTATAGATAAAGATATTAAATTTTTAACATTTTTTATAAAACACTTTCTTTCAACAATATTTTTATAGCAAAGTACACCACTTGGTTAGCAAGGTAAACACTATTGCTGTAGACTAAGCCAAGTCAAAACAATTTGAATCCATGCAAACAGTATCATAACCACTTACAAACTATAACTCTATACCACAAACATACAAACACTTATAAATAAAATATATTTACACACTTACAAAAAATAGAACCCATATAACTTTAACACATATAAACACTTACAAAATAAGACAAATAGTTAAGAAAAATATATAAATTAAAAACTCGCAACCTTATTTTTGCAATGTAATGTTTAGCAACTTGAAAAAACAAACGATCTGGTTTTTTATATAAAAGCAAACAGATTTTTTTTTCTTCTTACACTTTCAAATTACAGATTAATATACTTTAAATACAACTTACAAAGGACTTGAATTGTGTTATTACTATAATGCATGAGTTAAATAAAAGTTAGTTTACTAATTCAAAAACATAAGTTTCATCCTTTACTATACTAATTCAAAAACTTACTTTTGAAAAAATTTATTTTGATCTGCTGTATTCCACTTAAAATATTTTACTGAATCAATAATTTTTGTTTTGGCTATTTATTATAAATCCTATTTATAATAAATAGCCAAAACAAAGTCCGTGTAAACGCGCACTAATTGGTAGCGGTAAGTTAAGTATTAATTATAAGCGAATAGCCTACACACTTCAGTATTAATTCTTACTCACTTTAATGACAAATTACACTGGGCAACAAAAAAAAAAATTATTTTTTTGTATCTTTAGCAATTTTATTTAAATTATACTAATTTTGGGCAAAGAAAAAAGAATATGGCAAGGGAATTTTTTTATTAGCTCTAGTTTCTGTGATATACAATACAACACACCCCCTTCCCCCTCCCCCCTCCCTTCACACACACACAACGTTGTGGGAGGAGGGGGTTAGCGGGAAGAAATTGATGTTTGAGTGGAGGAAATAAATCTTGAGGGGCATGTTACATCTAAGTTGACAGTCTTCTCCTTTTAGCTAGCCAAAAAAAGGTAAAAGTATTTTATTTTAAAATATAACGAAACATTTTTGTTTTTTTCTTAAACTTTTTATTATACTTTTACTTCCCAAGTTTCCTTTTTTTTTTTCCTTCAAAACTTCGTCAAACGAGGATCTTTCATAAGTTGATGTATTTGTAGCCCAACAAAAATACCCTCTTTAACTTTTGCATCATTTATCTTTGGAAATTTGTTTCTTAAATACTTAAAAGCCTATCCTTCTTTATTCATACCTTTAACAAAAATTTTCATCAAACCTAACTTAATATGTAATAGTAGAAGAAGAACATCAGTGGTCAGCAATATCATGGGTCAATATGAGTGGGTCAGCAATATCATGTTATTTCACTATATATTATGTAGCAAAAATTGACCACTAAACTTACACACATCATTGGCATGTTGATTTGTCAAATATTATACTAGTAAATGAAAAAAAATACTAAGAATAGATTAGACCAGAACTTTGGCAAACGCGCATAACTAATATCACAAGTTTTAAACATAAATAAATCATGGGTAGTCAAAAAAAATAAATATCTTTTTCCGACATATGAAAAATTATTAACTTAAAAGAAAATTTTTACTTTTATTTTTTAAACTAGAGCTGGTATGTCATTTTTAATGTCATTTTTGAATTCAGCTGGTGGAAATACATAAGAAATAACTATTTTTGGTTCCGATACAAAATCACTGTTGGACAGTGTTATGAAAAAAGAGTAAAAATTAAAAAATGAGATTTTTAATACTGCAGCAAATAATACAATATTATTTTCAATGAAATGCTTTTTATAATATGTTGCAATTAAAAAAAGTAAAATGTCCGATACGTTATCAAGTGTTTGAAAAGTGTGGTAATAGTATTTACCAATATACTAGAGGGTTATTCAGTATTGTTTTAAGTTATTTATCACATTATGTTTACAATGCATAAACAGGCAATTTTGATACTGACACAATATTTTATAAGTATATGTAATAAAATAAAGCTTTTTAGAACCTAAATGGGAGCAATATACAACTGAAAAATCATTACCTCTTGTAATACTGATAGCAAGAAAAAAAATCTTTATTCAATAGTGAAAATTGGTATATAAACAACTGAGAAAAATTTATTTTGATCTACTGTATTCCACTTAAAATATTTTACTGAATCATTAATACCTCTTCCTTATTGATGATTATTATCATGGTATGAAACAAAGCATTTTTAAAATATGATTACAGAGACTGAACCCAACATTAAACAAATTGAATCTTTAAATAAAATATACATTCCAAATATTTTTTATTAAAAAACAACTTTTAACAAAAAGAAAAAGTATAGGACTACAGATCTCTGAATTTTATCTTTTTTAATGAATTGTTGATCTTTTTTTCTCAACCTTATGGCTACATACTAAAAACTGTCAATCAGTTTAAGAATAGATTAGATAAGCATAATGCCAAATCTCAGAAACTTTAACTTAAATTTTTTTAATGCTGTTAAAGTGTGATAAACCACACTCGCTGGATTCGTCCAGTAACAGTTTAACTACAAACTAACTAACTCATATATGTTAAAATTATTTAAGTATAAATATTTACCAGGGGTAACTGTAAGTGGAGACCCGCTGGATGCTTTAGCCAGTAGAATAGTTCCTTTATGAGAAAATTCTTTATTGGAAATAACTCGAGATGCGATTTGTTCGGATGATTTGGCATCTTTTGCTGCTAAAGATTGAATGTTTTCCCTTAACATTATTTGAGAACATTGGTGAAGTACACCTTTTCCTAAAGGGCTGAGGCATTTGCTGCAACGCACCTTTGGTTTTTTCTCAATAGTGGTTTAATCCATAAGATGTTGTTTTTCTTGCAGCTTTAAAATACCTATTCGGCATATTAGGCAACAACACATCGGGCTTTTTGTTTCAGGTCTTACTTGAATAGACTTAATATCAAACAAAGGAGGAGAAGTGCAACTTCTTTCCCCACTTGTTTCGTGCGCAAAGTAATTTTACACGATTCGCAAAATCCTTTTGGTACCCGAGTATCAATATCAGTATATATATCAATGGCATATTCGATCTGCTTAAAAAGTAGTAGGCTGTCTTGAACATTTTTTCAGACAGAGCAAGTGCACAAATATTCGATTTTTATCATAATTCTTTGCTTGATTTAGCATCGTGGCAATTCACTAAATTCGACTTTACTAAATCAAACTCTTTTACAAAATTTGACCTAAATTTATATTTGATAATAATCCACTTAACATAGTAACACATATTATTAATTAAAAACTATTAAAATAAAAGGGAATATTTACTTGATTTAATTGAGGTAATATTAAATTACAAGGAAATAATTCTTGAATAGTTCTTTCCTTACCAGAAACAATTGTTTAAACTATTTACTTGTAAGGAAATTACGTTTTTGATAATTGTCACACATATTAAACTAATGATACTTGTCATACGGGTTGTTTTATTTCAAAACAACCCTTCAATCTAATTAGTTATTCAGTTAGAGTAATTCTCCCCTGACTGGCCCTCCAAACATTATATTGGTCAGATATCTTAGTTAACTTATCTAAATTTATTTTTGTCAATATAAAAAATATTTGATTTTTTCACATTTGTTCTGTTTTCAGATAAATAAATATTTTTATTTTCTGTGTAGGTATCCCTAGAAATCCTTCTTAACCATTTTTTTAGAATTTTGCATTCTGTCAGTATTTTATACCTTAGGAAATGTTGGTATGTTAATGTTATGCATACATGGCCGTCATCTTAATGACGGCATTAACATACCAACTAACGTTGGTATGTTAATGCTATGCATACAAGCCATGGCCTGCCTACTTTTTTTTTGCGAGGACCTTTTGTTTTAGAAAAACATGCAATTATTTTTGAAAATATTGGCTTTATTTTAGAAATTGAGGGGTTGACCCCTCCACTTTGAAGGCCGTGTCGACACTATTAGCATAACACTATTTAAATCACGCTTTAAGTAGAAAATCACTATTTTGGTCTAAAAAATGAAAATTGTACATGTACCAATAAAATAATTATAACTTTAATATGTTGGTATTACATAGTAGAACACTCATGTAACCGTTATTTTAAAAATAGTGACCAAATTTCAAAGTAATCGGTAACGCTTTGATGTATAAGTAGCAAAAGCTAACAAAACTTTAACTAAAGTTGCAATAAATCCTACACCAGTCATCCAATCGGGCTGAAATTTCGATAACTTTCCGTATAAGTGGCGTTTTTGGGACAGCTAGGTAGGCATTATAAGGATCTGTGCAAACCGTGATATATTAGTTTTTTAAATAAATTTTACTTTTAACACAAAATAAAAAAAAGGAAATGAGATTAGCCTTGGTGTTATCATCAAGTAACCCTTTGATATATAAAACTCTTTCTAAAACTTTAGAAAAAACAAAAAAAACAGAAATTGAGCGATAATTTATAACATTGGCTGGATCGCCTATCTTAAAAACCGGAGTGACTTGAGCTATTTTCAAATGCTCTTGCAATATTCCCTGTTTTTTTGAAGAATGAAAAACTTTAAATAGTACATCTTTTAAGGGTTTATACGAGTCGATGACAACATTACTATTAATTCCATCGTGACCAACGGATTTATTTATTTTAAGCATTTTGAAAGATTTTTCAAATTCTTCAAATGAAAGTTCATAAGATGTTAAGGTTGACGGTATCGGGAAATCATAAGCATCTGTTTTTTTAGTCACAAAAGGAATATTTTTGGCTAAGTTTGGACCAACTGATGCTAAATATTTGTTTAATTTATCGCATATCAGTTGGATTAGAGGAAAAATCATCGTTAACTTTTAGTGTTTTGGGTAGAGAGCACGTTTTTGTAATCCGCGTGCCAGTAAGTTTTCTTAGGATCTCCCACGTGCGTTTTGAGTTGTTCTTGTTTATCTCAAGTAAATTAGAGTAGTACAATATTTTTTAATTTTTTTTTTTTTTTTTTTTCAAATATTTAGGCATAATTTTTGAGAAAAATTTTAGTTTCCCTTGTTTAAAGTTTTTAAATATTTAATATATAATTTTTGCTTAATTTTAGAGGATTTTTTGAGATCTTTTGTAATCCATGGAGAAATTATAGCTTTGGGTTATTTACAGTAGATTTTGAAAAATTAACGTCATATAATTCATAAAAAGTTTAAAAAAATGATTCATAAACTAGATTAGCATAAGAAGAGGCTTCTACTTGTTTCAAATGAAGCAGAGATAATTATTCTTTAAATGCTTTTAAATTCGCTGCAGTAAAAAAACGTTTTTTAAATGTTACTTTTTGTGGAGATATTTTGACTGCAGCAATATTAATTGAGAAAAAAATAGGAACGTGGTCAGAGGTATCACTTTTAATTATACCTTTTTTGAGCGATTTGTTAAAAATATCAGTTGTTATTATATTGTTATTTATTTTTTTTATAGGTTTTAATTTCAACTGTTAAAAAACCTCTTTATTGTTGTCAGAATTTCTCATATCAGGCCTGATATTATACTTCGAACATTCTTTTATATAGACTAGCTGTAAGCAACCCCTAATACGGGTTAGTAGTATATAAATCATTATTTACAATTTGATATTTATTTACTTTCTCTAATAAAATATTAATTTATTAATACAGTAAGCAACCCGTAATACGGGTTAGTAGTAAATAAATTATTACTATCAATTTGATCTTTATTTACTTTCTCTAATGAAATATAAATTTATTTATACATTTTTTTTAGTTGAGCTCACTTTTATTTTTCTTGGCTTCTTAGTTTAAGAGAACTCTTAGCTTTATTAAAGATAAAGTTAACCATAAAATGACTTAACTTATATGCACAGAAAATCGATGTCAAATTTTTAAATTCCGTAAAATTGTTTAGGTAAATATTGGGAATATATTCTACTCTTAATTTTGCTTTAAGCTGAGTCGTTTCTTTATTTTTTAAACTTTTCATTTTACTGAGTGAAGAGCTTCAAAATATGTCAATATCGCACCTGAACCTTTTAAATGTTATTAATATATTTTTTAAAATCTCTAAAATATTACACCCAAACTTGTAGGCATAGAAGTTGGATATCCGGAAAAACTATAAGTTGAAAAATATATCGCAATTCCAAAAAGGGCTTACCCTGCATACGGATCCTATATATTATGATAAAGAATATTATTTAAACCAACCTTTTTTTTAATTAGTAATCGAGCAGTACCTTGTTTATAAAAAAACAAAGGAATATATGGATTTACTATAATAGCTAACGTGTATCAACATATTTATTTCAGCATACATCCAATCCATATTTATACTAATTTTATAAAATACATTTTGCCTTAACTTGGCGTTAGATTATTAGTTTTATTTCATTAATTTTTGTATAGATCAGGTTAATAATAAAAGCAATTGGATTTTACTCAATATTTTTGAAGTAATTATTCAGCTTTAATAAAATTGATAAAATCATAAAAGACAGTTAAAAAATATATTTAAACCTTTGTTCACTTTTTGAAAATCCGTAAAAAAGCAAGTATCAAGTTTACTTATCTTTAAAAGATATTTATTTACATGATATATAGTTAAATATGTAACAAAAATATTTTAAAACAGAAGCATATATAAAACACATTTTTCTTAAAAAACAAAGTTGAAGCCACCATTTACAGCACTGAGGAGCCAAGCGTAGCCTATTGTAAAGAAAACCATATCAAATAATTTAAAATATTTATTACCGATAGGGACGACAATTAAACATATTTAAAAAGCTACGTGATTCCATATTAGTAGAATTGTTATAGAAAAGTATATTAAAAAAGTATATTTAAAAAAAAGTGTATTAAATAGAAAACAGATAAATTAAGAACATTACAAAATATAACATTATTTGTGTAGTATTTTTCACCTACGATACCTTGAATAGGATGTTTATCAATTTTGAAAAACAAACTATTAAATGCTCTAGTTCTTGAACATGCAACGTATAGTTGACCATGGGAGAAACACGGTTTTTTTAGATATACCCCAACTCTATCAAATGTTTGACCTTGACTTTTATTGATTGTCATCGAATTAGCTAATCTGACAGGAAACTGACGACGTTTTAGAACAAAAGGTAAATTAGAATCTGATAAAGCCAACTGAATTCGAGGAACAAATACCCGTTTACCTTCAGAAACACCTTTCAAAACCTCTGCATCAATATAATTGTTTTGGAGAGCACAAACTTTCATTCGGGTTCCATTACATAGCCCAGCTTTAAGATCTAAATTTCTAAGTAGCATAATTACACAACAAATTTTCAATTTTAAACAATGAGTAGGCATACCTGAAGGAGTTAAGCTGTTCAAAAACTCAACAGGGAAATTATTTCTTTCATTAGGATCGTCAGTGTCTATTTGATCAGCACTTAAATAAGTTTTGACCTCTCCATGTAGACGTTCAAGCACTTCTTCATTGATTGACAATGAATCCACATTGGTGGGTGTTAAAATGACACGTTTAGCATAATCATCTTGTTGAGCATCTCCAAATATTTTTTCAACAATTGATTCGTTTTCTCTAATAATGCACTGTTGCGGTATTGCGGTATGCGGTACCTTACCATTATGGCAACATAGAAAATGTGTTTCATCTGGAAATTTCTTAGCACCACAGTGCTGACAAATTTGATTCATTTCTCCTAAATAATTATAATCTGGAGTAGCATTACTTCTCGCTATAGAATACATTCGTCCTTGTCCAACAGCTCTTCTTTCATTTTGGCGACGATTAACATTATCTCGATCGAGCCTATTTCTTTCATTTTGGCGACGATTAACATTATCTCGATCGAGTCTATTTCTTTCATTTTGGCAACAATTAACATTATCTCGATCGAGCCTATTTCTTTCATTTTGTAAACAATTAATTTCATCTCGCCTAAGTCTATTTCTTTCATTTTGTAAACAATTAATTTCATCTCGCCTAAGTCTATTTCTTTCGTTTCGTCTACGATTATTTTCAACACGCCTTATAGCACTTACATCATCTTGTAAATACAAAACTACATCTAGCCTATCATCCATTTCAATGTCATCATTTTCATTAAACATATTTAACAAAGCAACACTAATTATTTCTTTTTTTTTTACTAATCTAAAGTTAACAATAAAATAAAAAAACTTAATAACTAAAAAAATCATACTCGAAAAATTAAAAAAAAAATTTTCAAAACAAATATATATAAAGAAACCAAACAAATGCAAAATAAAATTAATTTGCCCTCATCAAAAGTAATACAGGTTTCTTAAGTTTATTTGATAGAAGTTAAGAAAAACCTGCAACCACATCAGCAAAAACTTATTAAAACTTATTTTATTTCTAATAAAAAAAAAAAAAAAATTGCGACAGCGTCATAGTTCATGCGTTGGGAGAAAACATTGAACAAAACACGTAATAAAACTTATTAATGCATTATTAATGCATTATGTACGATAGAAAACCGGTTATTAACGCGGGTTTATAAATTTTTTTCTCCTTACACACTATTATGCTGTCGCAACTCCAAGGATATATATAGTTATATATAGTTATATATAGTTATATATAGTTATATATATATATATATATATATATATATATATATATATATATATATATATATATATATATATATATATATATATATATATATATATATATATATATATATATATATATATATATATATATATATATATATATATATATATATATATATATATATATATATATATATATATATATATTTATTTATTTATTTATTAGTGAAAACATATGAAAATCAAAATTTATTTTACAATATATATAGTATATATTTGATAAATAAACCTCTACAATTTCTTTGGTTCAACAACTCGATAATGATTAATAACAGCTCTGTAAACATGAATTTTCTAATAATTTAAATCTTAATAAATTATAACAATTAACTACTTATTTAAACAAATAATTACTTATTAAAAGATTTTATATATACGTAATGTCTACTTAGAAATACTTAATGTGTATTTATACATTAAAAAGATCTACAATTTTGAAAACCTGAAACTTTAAATCTACCTCAAAAAAACAGATATATATTGAAAAGTATTTTTATTTCTTTTTAAAAATTTAAAAATGCTTTTTAACTTACTCCCTCTAATATTATTATATAATTTATAGTATATATTGATAAATAAACCTCTACAATTTTCTTGGTTTAACAACTTTTTTAAACTTGGTTTAAAAAAATTTCTAATAAATACATATTTAGATACCTTAAAATGAAGCATAACACAACACTCTTATGACAAATTCCAGAAGAAATTTTCTTAATTTTTTTATTCCTTATTATTTTTCCTTAGAGAATATATATATGTAGATATAGAGAAATATAAAATAGACTGAAATAAATCGAAAACCTTAATTTATGTATGAGATAATAACTTGAACTTACTAAAAAAGCGATCAGCTTTTCTTATCTGCTCTAAAAAATAAAACAAATACTGCTTAAAATGTTTTAAAAAGACTAACGACAAAACTGTTTTTTTAAAAAAGAAACATTGTACTAAAAAAACTATTTTACCAGTCAATTTAGTTCTAACTTATTCTAAAAAATGAAAAATAAATACATATTTAGATACCTTAAAATGAAGAATAACACAACACCCTTTTGACAAATTTTTTTTATTTTTCTATTCTCAATTATTTTTGCTAAGAGAAAATACATATAGATATACATATATATATATATATATATATATATATATATATATATATATATATATATACATAGCAAACTAACAATTATTTAAATTTTTATTTTAAAAGATAAACAACATTAATTCTTCTTGAAAATAAATGTATCAGCTCCAATTTGATTGCTGATTTTACTCGAATGACCGCATGGAATATATAACTGCGCTTAGAAAATTCTAGAGGCAAAGAAATAGTGTATTTTACATAATGCAGAACCGTAATTAACAAAACGAACAATAGGCGTAACAATGCGTAACTATGCGCACTATTAATAATATTCATAGGCTATTCATTATAGGCGGATTACTAAACCACCGCCTCGCTTTTTGTTTGACGTTTTAAAGGAATTTTTTTAAAACCTGCTTAACAAGTGTTTGTATTAGAATTTGCCTTATCAGTGCTGCACCAAGTTTCTGACATACAAATTAAACTATAAGTACGAAAAGATTCTTTCTTGTTTATGCGAAAATTTTCAAAATTTTTTGATAAGCTTCTTATTTTGATATGTAAAGTGTTAATATTGTAAGAATTAAGAAGTTCTTTTATTTCATTGGAATAATAATAAGGACAGCTGCTTCAAACAGCAATTGCTTCCATAAAGTAATTTATATCCGGATTCGATTCATGATTTATAAAAAAGTCGTCAGTTTGAAAAAAATTAAATGCTTTTAAATCAAAATTTTTTTTGATATTCGAATCCATTTTTATATTTTTTTTATTATTATTATTAGACCTAATTAAATAAAAGAAGTTATTATAGAAATCACGCATTATTAGTTTGTTATAAATAACTTTAGCATACTTACCTTTTTGTCTTAGTTCTTTAGCGTTTGTAAACAACTTTTCCCGTAGCGTGCTTGTTCTTTCACAAAAATCTTCGTTTATAAAAATGCGTTGATTGCAGAGTTTCAATTTGATTTATTTATCAAGAATAGCTGTTTTGTCCTTAAGTTTTAAAAATTTCACAACGACGGTTCTGTTTTTTTTTTTTTTTTAACTTCGTCATTTTTTCCTCACTCGATGCGCCCGTTCAATGACAAAATTACCATCTAATTCGAGTTTTGTTTTTTACAATTTGTTTAACTTTCTTTTCACAATATTACATTCTTTTTCAGAATCTTCAAATCCGTTTATTCTTAAATTGTTACTCCTACTTCTATCTTCGAGCTTTGTCAATTTATCTTTCATGGTTTCTGTTATAATATTTTTTAAGTTGCTCAAAAGTTTATGTTCAGGTTTTGATTCAAGTTCAACTAATACTTTATCGTATTTATCGCTTATAAAATCTACACTTGTTTTTAATTCACTAATTTTTAGTTTAAGAGCCTTATTTTCCAATTTTAATAATTGTACTGTCGCGCATTTCTAAAATTTCTTTCAATTGAGCTAAAGTTTTTTGCCATTTTAAAACTTCCTAGCAGTTAAAACGCGGTCGTTCACGGTGAATATTGTGAATGATGTGGATATTGATGTGAATGTGGAATGATGTGAATATTGTGAATGATTTAAACCTCTATCGATGATAAATCATCTAATCTGTTAAAATTCTAATATACAGAGAATTAAAAGATTATTTGTTGTAGAGAACTTAAAAATTTGTTAATTAAAAAATAGTAAAATGTTTGATAATAAATAAATATTCCTTTTTCCTTTTTTACTAAAACAAAAATACATTAAGTAAAGTTTTATATATTTGTATAATAATTCAGCTTATTAAAATAGACTGATTTAATATACTAAGATATACAAAAATAATAATAAACTTTTCAAAATATATTTATTTTAAAAGAGGAAACACCATTAATAACTTATAAAATTCGAAAAACTAAAAATAAATTGTAAAATTTTTCTTAAGATAGGTTCAGCATAACTATTTTATTTCTGTTCTAATTTAACAATGATTTCATTTAGTCCAAATTTATTTAGTAAATGTTTACCACTAATTGTATATAATTCAAAACTTTTTTTTTTATTAAAAGTTTAGTTGACTTTATATATAGTGTTAAGTGTAAATTCACTAAAGCTAGATCAGTTTGAGAAAATTCTTTACGAACTCTAATTTGTTAATTTATAGGAGTATATTAGTAAGATTCTCATTTTATTGCTCTTTTCTATTTCATTCAGCATCATTGAAATAATGTTTATTTTTTTTAGTTCATTATGTAGGCAATTTAAAGCCATGTTAATATATTTTGGATTTGACGCATCTCCTAGATCTGGTTGATCTTTAAATTTATTTTCAACATCTTCTTTGTCTCATTTACTTGCTTTTTTTTATAAAGAGAGGATAAAATTTTTAAACAGTGATAAGCTTTTGCCACAGTAAATGGGCTATAAATGAGCTATGCTTTGCTTCATTTCGCTGTGATTTTCATGAACTGTAGTAGTTACAAACTCTTTAGTAATAGTAGGCTTCATCTTTTATTTATTTCATGTCTTTTTTTCCAAAACATAGAAAATTTCATTATGCTTCCTCACACTCACAACAAAACCATCTTGATTTTCTAAAGCTGTTGCAAACTCTTTTAAAATCCTGTTACATACTGTTCCTGGTCGTGAATCAAAAACTGCATAAGTTATTATATAATCTCTTACTTAACAAAAAGATATTTTAGTTACTTTTAATGAATTCATATTACTTTTATAAAGTATTTTCTTGGCATCTTTTACAATATCAGAGTTGTCTAAAATAACCATTTCTTGATCATTAGGAAAATGACTATAGTTAAGGATATCTTTGTCTTACTGGTTCCCCTTTATGATTTTCCTCATTTTCCCTTTATGATTTTCCTCATTTTCAATTTTGCTCATTGAAAAACTAATGTGATTATTTTCGAATGCTCTTTATGGTCTATATTAATAACTCTATCTGTGGTTATAAAAAATTTTAAAAATTACTTATTGATGTTAGATAAGTTTTTATCGCACAAGATTTTTCCCGTTTTTAGAAGGTCCTCTCCACCAGTAATTAAGAGAAGATTCCTTTGAGAGATTAGCGTAATTGAAATCACTACCACCATGTCTAACTATATTCATTATGACACCTTTGTGTTTAATAGCTGATCTTTTTGGCTTGTGTTTTCCTGAAATCCAATCCAAGCACTGAAACCTATTATTATGAGGCAATGCATCAATTATTTTTTTCTACATGCAATGCAGGGATCATTATCGTAGGTGATAATTCTTTTGTTGCAGCTTTTTACTGTTTTCGCTTTACTTTTTTTACGTTTCTTTTTTTTTTGTAACTTTGTTTGGGGTTAATGGTAATTTTGTTAGAGCCATCTTGTATTAACTCGTTTATTTTTAACTGGGGGTGATGGAAGTGACAAGATTTCAGCAACAGCACACCCAGTACCTAAGAATAATAAAAAAATAAAAATATTTATAATAACATACCCTTATGTTGCACTATGTAGACATTTATTTATGTTTAATAATAAAGTTTCCGATAAAAAAAAAAACTAAGTTATTTAACAAATGTTAAAAATGTGCAACTTAACTTACTGCAATGACCATGGTTTGTTTGTAGTACAGTTTTTGCATTAGTTAGAACTTTAGATAAGTTGCTGGTTTCTGATATAAGTGATGTGGCTTAAGTTGAATGAACATTTTTAAATTCATAAGAATTACTATTATTGATAACACTTTTTCTGCATTTTTTTGTAACTTTCAATGTACTTGTTGTACCAGACTTTTTTTTTGTAACTATTTTATTTTTCAATTCGCTTTTCAATTAACTTTTGTTTTTATAGAGTTGATGTTAATATTTGTTCACTTTTTCTTTTAAAACCCTGTTTATTTTTAACTGGTGCTGCTGGAAGGCCCATGATGTCAGCAACAGCCAAACCTGTACTTAAATAAATAGATAAAAATAGATGCAGAAATAACAAAATAATAATAATAAAATATATATCCTTAAGTTGCATTATTAAAGTTTAATAATAAAAACTTTGTTAAAGATAAAAAATACTAAATAGTTAAATAAATAATAAAAATAACATACTGCATCAGACGGAACAACTTTTGCATTAGTTAGAACTTCTGATCTGATGAGTTGCAGGTTTCTGATATACTAGTTAATGTGGCTTGAACATTTTGAAATTCATTGTTGCTATTTATCACATCAATACCAGGAGTTAAATCTCCTGAGCAGTTTCTGATAAGAATCTGCTGAATAGTTTCTGAAATCTTGCTGCTGAACAGTTTTCATACCAGATTCGTCACAATTATATATTCTACTTGAATCTAAATTGTGTTTGATCAACAAGTCCTTCAGTAATTTAAAAAGTTTATTAACAGAGGGACGATTAAATTCACTTGCTCGTGCATAAGAGGTAGCTTCAGATTTGCGTAATGTGATACTACTATAGCGTTTAATAAATGTATGCAACCATTTTTTTCCTGCAGATTTTATTTCATTGTTGAACCTATGCGGCAACCTTAGCTTATCGGCAAGCTGATAAGCTAAGCATCATACATCAACTAACATTAACCCAAAAAATCTTTCCTTCATTGTTTTTATATAAATCAATAACTTTTTTTTTAATTCTTCACTGAAAGTGTTACAAAACCTGCCCAAGTGCTTTATTGAAACATATCATCTCAAGCACCATTACCCACAACTTTTATAACTTAAATGACAACAGCTAGTTCTTTTTTTAAATGAAAGCTATGGAATAGCAGTAGATAGGCATAACAAATAGATGAAAAAGTAAATTTAAAATATCTCTGTACTTTCTAACGTAAATACTAAAATATTGAATGATACATATTTATAACGCGGGTGCTTTAAAAATTTGTTAAACAATAAAATAATGAAATAATAATAACTAGACTACTAATAAAGTAAAATAAATAAAATTGACAAACTTATATAAACATAATTAAAAAAAAAATTCTAGAAAAAATCAGTAGTCTACCGGAAAGAAGGTAACGCCATCTTAGAAACCTGCTCAACTTGTGCAACCTTCCCCTAATATTATTATGGAAGTAAATTCCAAAATATTTAAACATAATCACAATTATTTTTATAAAATTTACACGATGAAGCAAAATCGGTCACCGCACTACAGGCAAAACTCTAACATTTAAATTTGCTTGCTTACACATTCTTTTTTTAGTTTTAAGGTATATGCCCTCATACTACTATATAAACGTAGCACTAGGGCTGTTTTTGCCCTTACGTTACCGATATGCAGTAACATAAGGCCTAAAAAAATATATAAGGGTTTCAGCGTCAGATAAGGGCACTTTGAGTAACATAAGAGATCAAAAAGTAACGCAAGAGCACGCGTTTTTTAACATAAGGGCTTAGAGAGATTACGACTATAATCACGGTCGCGAGCCCTCATGTTACCTAAACATCTAGCGCATAAATGGTAGAGACAAATATTGAAAAGTGTAACATTTATTTTTTTATATATTATTTATTCTTATATTTTTATACAATAAATAAAAGAAATCAATTTTTTTTGTGATTATAGCATAGAATTATGTCAAAAACTGACAATAGTAGTAGAGCTGCGTAACCTAAGGGCTTTTCGAATTATTTCTGAATTTTCATTCCATATGCAAAAAAAATTTTATTTTCTTAAAAAGGAACAAATTCCATCACTTATAACAATTTTTCACTTTTTTTGGCCATTTATTTTTTTTACTACTATTAAAAAACCGTTTTTTTTTAATTCCAAAAAGTTTACGGCAACTTATATAAAGTTAAGGTGAACTTATTTTTGCGTTTTTTAAATATTCAAAGCAGAATTGTCAATTTTATTAAATTTTGTAATAAGAAGGTAGTAAGAGTTCCCTTTCGCAAAATATTTATCTTGGCATTATTTTCATTAAAAAAATATCAAACTTTTTAAATATTGATACTGGCTAACATGTTAAAAATGATTTTTTTAATATTGATTTTTGGTAGCATGAGGGCACACTATTCTTATATTTTAAAATGCCAAAGAATATTTGGTTTTGAACTTTAAAAGAAGAATTTTGTGCGTGTGCATTTCTCATATGGGTTGTTTTATTAACAAAATTGTATTTAGTCTTACTATAGGTAAAAAGATGAGCAAAAAAAAATTGTTCTTGCTCCTCTGTGATCATGTTGGAAAAGTGTGATCATGTTGGAAAAATTGAACACGTTAAAAATGCACATATTTTTTTTTTACTTAAAAAAATGTCGTACTATACGTAAAAAATACTAAAGGTAATGTTTCAGAATTCTAATTTATTGAATTTTCACTTTACTTGTATTAAATAATGTTGGAAATGTTAATTTTGACAGATTTTGTGAAATTGCCTTGCAAAATGGCTAAAACTCTATTATATTCAACATTCGGTAAAATGCAGAACACCGCCACAACTTTATTTAGCAGTTTTTAGCAACATATGGACATTACATTAGTAATGTTATATTTTATTCAAGTCCACAAATACAAGACTATATCAGATTGTGCTCTTCCAAAAAAATCCTATTACGAGTTTTATAATTTTTTTATTTTGTTGCTTCATAACAATTGTTTAATGGGAATGAGTGGTGTATATTTGATTTGACTATTGATGGGGGGTGAAAAGCTTTTATTATGTAATTAAAATTCATTTATAAGCAGTGCAAATCTAAATAGCGCAACTCTTTTTAACCTTGGTATAATCACAAAAAAAGTCATTATTTTAAGCTAGAAGGTCTATGCAGTCCTTCATGCTACAGAAATAATTTTTATAGTTATATTAAAATTTAGCATTTTTAATTCGTTAACAATTTCCTTGATCAGTATAATAGTGATGAGATATTTTATATTATTGAAGAACACTAGGTTATTATTAAATACTAACAGTAAGCAACCCGTAGTACGAGTTATTAATAAACAAATCACTAACAACACTTTAACTTGATGTATTATTATCTAAAAAATATAATTAAATACAAAATCATCTATATATAGGGCTGCCTTTGTCCCGGTTTTTCCACAAAAGGACGCTGTAAAAGTTTTAATTTAATTAGTTTAGCGTTGCGCTCTCCTCCGTAAAAAACATATATAGTATAATCTTTTTGGTTTAGGTTCTTTTTAATAACAGCAAGCATCAGAGAAGAAAAGCCAAGAGCAACTTGCCAGTAACTAAAAAAAAAAAAATAAAAATAAAAAAAGATCATCTTAAACTGCAAAAGCATTATTTTAAATATTTTTGTTATTGTGTTTTAGAAAATAAGGAATAATAAAAAAAAAGAAAATAATCAGCTAATAAAACAGCCTGGTAGCACTAACACTGAAAGTCATTTTTTAGCTAGATCGACGCCCTAGTTCTACACAATAGTAACTCTATTGAGTAGAATAAAATTTGATCATTGTAAGCAAATGTGACCAATCTTTTGGCATATATTAGTTAATGATTATTTTGAAATTTTTTTTTGAAAAATGTGGGATTTATAAATCATGAATTAGTAAGTGACTCATAAAACATTTCTTAAACATCTCATTATCAATTATTACACCAAAAAATACATAAGAGATTAGTAACAACAGAGTGTTCCAATAATGCTTCCCTTTATTAATAAACTTTAGTAAAAGAGAAAGGAGACAGAATGTGTTTCAAAGGCACTGTGTTATTTATTAATCATAACTAAAGATATTATTTTTAATAATAAAAACAATATATTTAGCACAAAATAGCTATAGCACAATTAACTATTTTAAAAGGATTTTTTATGTTACCACTAAATAAAATTATTTTTACCTCAATAGTTTAGAATTCCAGTTTTTTAAGAACTGTTGGCTTATGATTAACATAGTAAATTTCATATCATATAAATTTACTAAATTAAAACCATGTTTCAACAGTAAGCAAACTAATAAAGTAATGACAACTAAAAAAAAAGAATACAATCATGTTTGAACATTTTAAAAAATATATATAAAATCATTTAATTTTTGGATAATTATAATCAGTTATATAAAAATTTAAACAACTTAATTTTAAAAATGCACATTGTTAATAAAAATGAAGGAATGTCAATCAGTATATTTTATCTAAAGTAATAAAAAAGATGAAACCATTTAAGAACAATTTTAAAATTTTTTTAATAAATATATATTTAGATTCCTTTTAAAAAAAGCATAACACAACATTCTTTTGACAACTTTCAGCAGAAATTATTTTACTTTGTCTATTCCTTATTATTTTTTCTATAAGAAAATATCATCTTAATACAATAAATAAAAAATAATACATCTTCTGCCTTTTTCTACTCATTGCTTGGATCTCATCCATTTATTAAAAATTCAATGTCTTACTTGACACATATATCAAACCGAATAAATTAAACCAAAAAATTAAAAAAATAATTTATTATATGCAAACAATTTATTTATACAAACACCGAAACTTATACCAATACCAAAGAAAACTTTGTATTTTTACTATTTTTAATATTAGAAGTTGTTGTATTAAAAATTGTTGTATTTAAAAATACTTTGTCAATAACATTTTGTATAATTCTAGTTTAGATGGGAATACATAAGAACGGCTTAACATAAGTATCTCTTGAACTAAAAACTAACTAAAAGCTAACTTTACTTAAGAATCACTTACAACTAAAAATTGCTAGCTTTATATATATGTTATTTTAACCCCAAAAACGACAAAAGAAAAATAGGAATTGAATATATTATGAATATATTAACGTTTTCCTTTTTCGGTGCGAATTTTAACTAATCAAGATTTCACACTAAATTTTTCTAACAACTGTTTGCACTCAGGCACTGACTCCAAATGTGCTTTTACATCATTTTTAATTAATGGCTTTTTTGAAAGAATAAATTCCTTTAAATATGTATGAACTAATATTAAATCAGCTTGACTAAACTCCTTCCAATTACGTTTTATGAAATTTAATGATGAAGTAGAAGAACCTGCGATGATGTTGCTCTCTTCATAAGATTGAATGCTATCATCTTTTTATTATTAAATTCAAAATCTTAGCAAAGAAAATCTAAATCATCTTCAGAGACTTGTTTTTTTTTAACAAGATAACGAACATTATCTAAAACTTTTTTTTACCTTTTTTGAGTGTGATACATCACCTAGTGAGTACTGATTAAATTTGTTTCGAACATCGGATAATGGTTTATGCCCATAGAATTTTGATTCAAAAATTGAGCTCAATGAAGTTCCCTAATCTTCTGATAATTCTGTTTCTCTCACAATTTCTCGAAGCTTCTTACTTGTTTCTGCAGCTTTATTTCTCTTATCAACTTTATCAGATGATCGTTCAGCTGTTCTTAAATCATGGCATAGCAAATGTGCAGTACTTTGTTTTAACTCTGGATGCTTGTCATAAACCAATGTTGTGGTGAATTTTCTAAAAATTGTTGGAGTAATACAAGATTTACCAGTACCCTTATGCAAAAAAGACGTAAATTGGGCAGATAGCATCGATAAAGAAATGGAACTACCATTCCAACATAAAAATACATGAGAATCGTCAGTTTTCGACACTCCAAAAAGCATAGTGCGCATAAAATTAATGTACTTGTTAACTTTTGAATATAAAGAATGACTTAGCACTATATTAATTGGCCCTTTATAGCTAGTTTTATGTTTAACTACACTAACAATAAAACCTTTTTTCTTTTCCAAGGCTTTTTTAAATTCACTCAAGGTCATGTTGCTTATTGCACCAGGACGAGAGGCGTTGTCACATACAATAGAAGTAATTTGGTAATCCCTGGCTAAACAAAATGTAGTTTTTGTAACTTTATTAATATTGCTCGAACTAATAATTTTCAAAGTTTCAAAAACAAGGTCTGACTTATCTAAAATAGCAATTTCTTCAGGAGTTGGAAAATTGTCAAAATCATTTTCATGCTGGCGTTCTTGAATAGACTTCCATAAGGTCTTTGACCATTTTGATTTCTGTGTTTTAATTTTTGTATGTTTTTTAATTGTATTGATATCTGTTCGTTCCATAATGATACAAATATCTAAAAAATGTTTTATCGAGCTAAGATATGTTTTTATTGTCCCAGGTTTTTTATTTTCCTTATTAAGCTTAACCATCCATGAATTTAACAATGAATGGCAACTAAGATTATTAAAATTAATATCATAATCGCCTGAATGCCTGACAATGCCCAGTATGATACCTTTGTGTTTTAGGGCACTTCTTTTTGGTTTGCGACCCCCATCTATACTAATAAGCCACTCAACAAAATCATTCATAAGCTGATCTTCTAAACAAGATGTTATGTAAAATTTGTCAGGTAAATCTTCAAAATCAGCAGATTCAATTGAATCGTCAGACATAGAATAACAAGTATCACTACTAGTACTTTCACTGCATTTTGAAGTATCTATAACAAAGGTATTTAAAAATATATATAATCAAATATGCCATCTTGAAACAAACATAAACAATAATAATTTTACAAAATAATAAAAGAACAATATGCAAATGTATCCATTTTCGGTTTGATAACAATATTGTTCCCTTACCATTTAATTTTTTATTTTCAAATAATTAAAGATAATAGAACATAACCTTTTCTGTTTCCTCAACTATTCTATTGCTTTTTTTATCTGTTGTTCAAATTAAATATTGTTTTGATTAATAAAAATAAAAACTTAGCTACTTAATTGCCAAAACCACCAAACAAAACTTATATTTGAAAGTTCAAAAAAAATATTTAAATTACAATATGTTTTTGGATTAAAAATGCAGTCCTGGTAAAATTTAGAAATGTACTTTTTTGCTTTACTAACCTCTTCCATTTAACCTAGTGGCAATATATTGTGAAGCCAACCAATCTTCCTTCCTTTGAAGATATAATATAACTTCAGGAATTAATACTTTGAATGCATAATCATTAAACTGCAATATATTAAATTGAATATATATATATATATATATATATATATATATATATATATATATATATATATATATATATATATATATATATATATATGTATATATATATATATGTATATATATATGTATATATATATATATGTATATATATATGTATATATATATGTATATATATATATATATATATATATATATATATATATATATTTATGTATATATATACATATATGTATATATATATATATATATATATATATATATATATATATATATATATATATATATATATATATATATATATGTATATATATATATATATACATGTATATATATATATATATATAAATATATATATATATATATATATATAATATATAAATATATATATATATATATATATATATATATATATATATATATATATATATATATATATATATGTGGCCACTCATTTTTGAAAATGAAATTCCATGACTTTTCCATGACTCTTCATAAACTTTTATGATAAATCACTAGAGTAAAATATTCAGTACTTGCCATGCACTTAGCATGTGCAACTTGGTCATCATAAAACATGCAAACCAAAAACTAATTGGTAGAAATTTCTGAAATCATGTCTAAAAAAACTCTTTTTCTTTTATTTCTCTGATAACTTACACTGCAAAAATATCTTTTAAAAAGGGACTTAGGCTAGACATACTTTTCTTTGCATCCTAAAAATATCACAAGTAGAAAAAATAAAGACAATTTTAAAAAGTTCCATGAAGTTTTCATGACTTTCAATGAAAGTTTAGGAATTCCGTGACTTTTTCCATGACCAAATAAAATTCCATGACATTTCCATGATTTCCATGACCGTTGGCCACCCTGTATATATATTTTTTTTACAACCTAAAACAGCAATTTTATTTGGAGTATTACTATAAATAATTATGTTTATAATCGATTCTGAATTACCTTAAGATTTTTAAAGGATAAACCTATAGCACGAAATAATTTATCTTTTTTATCATTCGGCAATAGAGACATAAGATCTTGATCCATGAGGTTTTCTTTAAAATAGAAATCCAAATAAATAATACAAATTAATACTAATTCAAAATTAAAAAAATTATATTTATAATGATTTTTGTCACCAATTTAATCCAAGCTTACTTTTTAACTTTCCTTCAGCTTTATACACATTATGCCTGTAACTATAAAGCTGTAAAAAAAATTTTTTCAATCTAACTCTCACACATTAAATATATTAGCTATAATTTTGCAAAATCATGTATATAAAATACATATACTTGTCCAGAATAAATAGAAGTTAGCAATGGCGAAGTTGAAATTTCTTGTACTGACTGAGATGTAAATTTTTTGAAAGCTAAATTAAATTAAATACCTATAAATATACTAAACCATATATACATATATATATATATATATATATATATATATATATATATATATATATATATATATATATATATATATATATATATATATGTATATATATTCCTTTTAACTGTCCTTCTTTTCTAAACTAAAGTGGCCCAACTATATATTATAAAAAGAATATATCTTTAGATAAAAATTCCAGCATATTGGTAGAAAACGAATTGATAAGAAATATCGTATCAATAGAAAAATACTTGTTTAAATAAAGTATTTCTAAGAATTTCATTAAAATATATACTTTAATGAAATTGTTCTAATTTTTAATCTTTCTATTCATTGTAAAAAAAATATATACATATGTATTTATATGTGTGATTTTATGTGGTAATGTGTTTGTGAATGTATATAATCAGGTGCATATTAGGATATATATATATATATATATATATATATATATATATATATATATATATATATATATATATATATATATATATATGCATAAATATGTACCTCTTTCAACTATAACACCTTTTTTAAAGTAAGAAACACCACAAAATGAATCGATTCATAATAATCAGAGCAATAAGTGAAATGTAATTAAAAAAAAAAAAAAAATACATCAGAAAAAAAAAAAGAACTCAGGAAAAACATATAACAGAAAATACATAAAATAACAAAAAAAAAATTAAATTTCATACCTGCACAAGTCTTGCAAATTTTGTACATATCATTTTCCCATAATCTATCTATTTTATCTAATATATCTTGAGTATTGATTGATTTTTTGCATAGCACACATGGTGCCAAAAAATTTTCTTCCATAAATTTAGATTTATTTGGAAACTTTTTAAATAAGAAACAATATATAACTTAATTTACTTTTAAAAGCATTTTAACATACTCAAAATGTCACTAAAAAATAATGTCAAAATGTCACTAAAAGAAAAGTATTTCAAATCTTAAAATATTAAGTCACTAAAAGAAAAGTATTTCAAATAAATATAATTCATTGAGTTTTTTAGTAAAACTTTTACTTATAATATCAAAAATTTTAGCATCATTAACTATTATTTATACTTATAGCATCATAAATTACTTATAGTATAAATAATTTATCATATAATACTAACTAGTATAAAAATATATTAAGCTAATTAACTTTACATCTTAAAGATGCTAAAAGGTAAAAGAGTTTTGCATCGCGGATCAATTTTAAGAAATCTTGATCTATTTGTGATGATGACCTATAACTTTTGAATGCACATCTTTAATTAACTGATTTTTTTTTTAATACTTATTCACCACGTGTAGATCAACAAGTAATTTGATTTGTATTAATTTTTGAAGTAGTTTTTAAGATTAATCTCTTTAAAATCACAAAATACTTAAATCCCATAGCATACTTGCTATCATAAATTAGTTGAAGTATAAAACCAACTTGTTCAAAAGTTATTATCTGTTAAAAACGATGAAAAAAAAACTTTTTTCTTGTAGTGCAAAAATTCATGCAAAATGGCTCACTTTTTAAATAGTATTTTCTCAAGAACCATATTAGATATTGATCTAAAACAAAACATGCTTTTCTCATATATATGTACAAAATCAAAAGGTTTCAATAAAATCTGAGATGGTCCCATAAAGAACCCCATAAAAATTTGCTCCACTTGGCATGGAATGACCCGATATCTCTCTGTTAGTAAAGTTGTTTAAAAAAAAACTTTAACAGCTTATAATCTTTCACAATTGGATGGAATATTTATCGCAATAAATATTCCATCTTTTATATACTGTTATTAAAACTTATACATAAAGAATTAGTAACAAATAAACTATAATAAATAAATATAGACAGTACATTTTATACTTGCATAAGCCTTGCAAAACTTTTATATAAATTATTCAAACTAAAAAGAATATTAAGATAATTTTATAAAAAAAATTTGAATGAGCTAATACGCTACAGTAAATATCAAATTTTATTCATCTTGAAGACAAACCATGTAAAAGAAGGAGAAAAAAAAAGAATTTCTCTTTAAATAATACATAATAATAGATCTCCAAGAATCTCTTTAACATTTACTGTTATTAAAAAGTAAATGTTAATACTAATACACAAAAAATTAATATCAAACTAGTAATAATTTTTAAGTAAATAATCCATAGTAAAATGGACTAGATTTTCTTTTGCAGAAAAAGTTTTTTGAGTAGATTTTATGTTGCAATTTAAAAAAAGGTTTTTTTCTTTTAATTCATCTCAATAAAGTTAAGATTTTATTCCTATTCTTTCTAAAACTTTCATTTTACCTATTCTTTTGTGAAAACAAATTGTATTTATAACTTCCAATATGTTTTAAAGTCCAATAAGAGTGCAAAAGCAAATTTTTTAAAAATACTATATTTAAATACTGTGCTTAGTAATTTATGATATCAGGTTTACTTTACAATGCTAAAACAGTCACTTTACCAATACAACTATTTTTTTAGTAGAAGTACAACATTAAACCTTTTAAAGCCTCTGAAAACACCATGATGGATTACCATAAACAATTAAAAAACATTTCCACTTATTATATATACTGTAATACTTGTAATATATACTTGTAATATTTCACTAATATATATAAAGTGAAATATAGTAGAAAAATATAAAATTATTCTTATTATGAATCATTTTTCTATATAAAATACCAGTTATTAAACTGGTATTTTATATAGAATATAAATAGTTTAAATAAGTTTAAATATAATAGAACAATATAGTACAGTTAAGAATATAGTAGAACAATTAGCACAGTTACAGTTTATAGAAAGAAGAAATACTTTTTTGGAAACTTTTTATTGAAAAGTACATTCTTTTTAAGGACTAATTTAAAAACATAATTAAAGATCAATTATTTTCAAAATTTGATCAAAAAGTAGATTTTACTCTTATCACAATCTTGTGCAAGGGATAACAAAGCGATAGCTGTGTCAGAGTCAGAGCTGGCAAAAACTGTGATAAAGATAAAAACTCTACTAAGAACTAAAGAATAGAATATTTAAAGTTATTATTTAATTAATCTTTAGTATAACTAATAGTAAACTATTAGCCAATAAATATTTATTCAATAATACCCATAAAGTTATTACTACATCAATCTAACTTTATTATCAATCTAAATTTAACAGTATATTTCAATATCATTCCTTGTTCTTATTATTTTAAATGTTATTTAATATATTAAGTCTTAGAGTTATTTATCAATATATCATCAATTTATCTACAACATCAATCTAATTTTTATACTAAATTAATCTAAATAATCGCTTCGCTAACATATCAAACTCTGCCATTTTGAATTTTCTCGCTTAAACATTTAACTTAACAAAACGTAACTTTCGGTTAAATGCCCTCATGTTACTCTACTAGCGTAGCATGAGGGCTATTATTGCCCTCATGCTACGCTTTTTTCGTAACATGAGGGCAACTTCGTAACATAAGGGCACTCAGCGTAACGTGAGGGCAAAAACGTAACATGAGGGCAAAATTTGTAGCGCTAGGGCATGCAATTCGTAACAAGAAGGTCTACCAGGATTACTACTATTACTACTGCTACTACTACTACAACTACTACTACTACTACTGCTACTACTACTACTACTACTACTTACTACTACTACTACTACTACTACTACTACTACTACTACTGTAACCGTTGCCGATGTGCCCTCGCGTTGCGAAATTTGAATTAGAGGCAAGAGGTGCGTAAAAACGATGTTTTAAACAAAAAATGCTATAAAATAAATATTATTTTTATTTTAAATATTTTTTTTTACCTGGAAGATTTGTACCGCTTGTAAAAATAACACTTTTCTCACATGTTTCTTCTACTTGCGTAGCATGAGGGCTAAACATGATTCCCCTCGACATGAACTAATATCGCTATTAAACAATAATTGTTTCTGAAAATCTAGTAAATTCCCCCTAAAAATACCATATTTCCACCAGTTTTTATATTTTCCTCTCATAAATTTTTTCTACTACTCGTAATTTTTTTTTCCGCGTATTTACTTGAGTGATGTTACTGAAATGTGTTTAATCGGGTTGGCGCTGTGAAAACTTTTTAGTGGCGAATGAACAAACCGAGAAATTGATGTCCTTTCTGTTTTCCGCATTTACATGCGCAAGTAGTTCAATTTTCTAATAAAGTTTTTCAAGTTCTACTATTTTACTAAATAAATTAAAAAACTTTTTTTTTTATTATTGAATTATACATAACATAACTATTTACCTCGATTTCTGAGTTTAGGTAGCATGGAGGCGCACATTTTTTGTGTAGCTTATAAATGAAAAAACTTGAATATTTTTTATTTTTAAGTGTAAAGTGATTGTTGAAAGTGAACATCAAACAATTATATATAGTTAAAAATAAATATCATTTTTAATAAAAAGTGTCTTTTAAGTTATTCGACCCTATTTAGTTTTTTTAAAATAAGTCAATAAACGAAATGATTTAAAATTGCTGATGCTCCATGGCCAATCATCATTACCCTTATCAACGGCTGCAAACAGGGTGGGTTTGCAGTAAGCAAATTTTTTTTAATGTTTTCCGTGCTAGATCAAGCATGTCTGAGCTTTGCGACATTCCGGATCTTGTTTGTTCTTTGTGGCGCTTTACTATTGATAAGTTTGCAGATTTTATTGGAGATATATTATTTTTTGTTTACTTTACAACTTTGCTCCAACTTGTTTTTCTCTACAGTCCAACAGTATGTATTGGGTAATAAAATTGTTTGAGTCTCTTATAATGCAATGTCTTACAAAACACAGCTGCTGAATATGAAGTTTAAACCGATTGTATTTTACTTAATAAAATATTAACTGAATGCTGACTAGGTCAATTACTTTAATTCTCAGGATTAGATTAGGATTAATTGTAGCTGTATCTTAAAATGCTACTATGTGCTTAAGATTAAAAGTATTTACATGAGAATATAACTTTTACAGCCGTAGAGCAGAATTGGTTTGTATTGCTTCAAAAAATTAGATATTGAGTAGGATGGAGACAGTTCTGTATGTTGAACATGATTGGATCGTTTTTTTGTTTGTTTGAGTTTTCTCGAAAAATTTTTTATTTAAGTAATTCATAACCTTTCTTAAGCAGTAGAACTCTGAAATTAGTTTTGAGTTGTAAAGGTGCTTTTTTCTTTTTTTAACACAATATAACAATCTCAATTTATGGCTTTTTAATTATATAGTTATTAGTGATAACTACATTACATTTTCAACTGCATGTTTGACTTATTCAGTTCTGATAGGAATAAATTTTAAGTTGAGATTAATCACAAGTCTTTTTTAAGTTGAGATTAATCACAAGTCTTTTTGGCCAATAAAGCCCCATAAGTGCACAGATTTGTAAATTTAAGTACCTATTTATTTGTCAACTTAAAAACCGCCTTAAAAAGTGCCCTACTACGTTATTTTTACTAATATGTTTGCTTGAAGCAAGCGCAAATGAGTCAGTTACCTCGTAGTTAATTCAATCTCCATTTTCTTCAAGATTTTTCTTTAAGTTTCCGGTTGTCTCAAATCATTTATTTTAGTTCCTTATAAAATATAAAAGCATTAACAACTTGTAACTGCGTTATTCATGAAGTGTGCTATAGCTTGGGCAAGTAGTCACTCGTCCTCATTAAAAAAAAATTTAGAAACAAGCGACTCGGTTAATTTTTAATGCAGATACATATGCATGAAGGACGAATTTAAAAAAGTATGATTTTTTCTTTGTAATTTATTTTGCTTAGTGCAGCTAAACGTAGGAAAGGTAAATATAGCAATTATTATTATACTATAACAGTATTAGATAAATTATCTTAATTTTGTAATTTATTGTGACGTACTGTGTCCGATTTATTCTGTTTTAGATCTTTCAGATTTAAGGCATTTTTAAATTGTTATTTGCTTTAATACCGATAAGGTCTCAAAACAACTTTGACTCAAAACAACTTTGTACAACATTATGCATAAAAAATATATTTTCTAAACTAATGTTTTGAACATTTATTTAATTAAAATAAGTTCTGTCGCTATAAAACTCTTTTATTCTTTATTTCTTTTGCTTTTGACAGTTTGTGTCGTTTAGATATGAACTGCTTCTTTAAGTCTATCATACTCCTAATTAAAAGAAAACAAGCCTAGAAACAGTTAATTTCAATGAATAGCAAAAAAAGTATTATCGCAATACCAAGATAAGAAAATTATTTTTTACTTATCTAAAATTTATAAACATAAATTTTATAAACCTACCTGCAACAAACAGGAAAATTCGATTTTCGGTGACGATTGGAATGTTCATCAATTAATCTATCATTAAAACAATATAGTAGCACAATATAGCTATAAAACAACAAACCACAAAAACTGTTTTGGAATGTTACCCAGTGAACAAAATTAATTTTACCTCAATTACGTAGAACTCCAGTTTCTCGCTAACTGTTGACTAATGAATAATACAGTAAAATTCAAATAATAAAAATTTACTGAATCAAATCATGTTTCAACAGTAGACAATAGGTTCATCAACTAAATCCGAGGTTCAATAGGTTCATCAACTAAATCCGATAATTTAATGTTTTATTTACAAAAAATATTTAAATTTGAATGGTAAATATTAGGTATTTGCGAAACAAAAATTAGTTAAATAAAACAATCATTAATAAAATAAAATTGAAATAAATGCGATAAAACTCACCTGTTTAAAAACCTGGTGTCACGTTACCTGTTTTTAGATATGAATGTGACTTTTGTATTAAATGTTATCTAATTAAAAAGTTTATAAAAAATATCAAAACAGAATTTTAAAAGAAAAATCTTACATGCATAGTACCTGAATTAAAAAAGTCACATATATAGTACCTGATTCACAAATACTGCTTTTTCCTATGTAGTATAATAGTCCCTTAATGATAAAAGAGGCTTATGTCAAGAAATTGCCTAAATTTAAAAAAGTTTTTTGTATATAACTATTCATTTTCGTACAAAAAAACATATAACGTGTTATTTGCAAACATAATAAATGCAGAAATGAACAAACTACTTTCATCTTCTGCCTCACAAATCAAAACTATTAAATTTTTCATACTTAAAAAAAATCTAGTAAACACATTTTTACTTAAAGACACCTAAATAGTAAATAGACAATTTACAAAATGTTTATGTTGTTTCTTCTCATTTTTATCGATAGCAAATCAAACTTTTTTACAAGACCCGCTAGTTCTAGTTTTTTTAACAATAATATAAATTTGTTTTTCATTATTGGTTCATTTGAATATGTAACGCTAGATAAATGCAAATAAATAGGCTTTCTATCTTCTACAGTAAATTCTTTTCGGCTTCTTTTCAAAGATCTGTTATCATGCATTATCTGGAGATGACGGAATATAGTCATCTAGGTTAAACTCTTCAGATTTAAATAGATCAACTTTCTTTGCAGCGTCAATCAAACTTTCAATATTGTCACTTCTTTTAGTAATGTAACCTTCTTCTTTTTTTTGAATTTCTTGTGAAATAGGAGAGCTTAATGTACAAGATACTTCACTTACAAAATCAATATAGTCAATATTAGGTTCTGTTCCAGACAACTGTTTAGATTGCATATCAAACTTTATCAACTACTTTTTTAACCTTTTTATCACATACACAATTTCTGAATAATTTGACAACTTTTTTTTTTACATCAACTACTTTTATAGACCCCTTGTTTATTTCAGGTTCAAACAAATGCATGTTTTTTTCTGCAGATCTGTTAATTATCGTTTAATTAAACACAGTTGATTAATTGTGCTTGATACGGCGTTACATTGGTCAAATAAGACATATTAGCTCTAAGCCACTTCAAACTGTGACATAAATGATGTGCAACATTTTGCTTTTAAACAGGAAAAACTTTGATAAATTTTTGTTGTAAATTTCCTTACTAATGTTGGTGTCATTCTAGTTAAAACTTCTTTTACTTTTTGGCCTAAAGCACGACTCCAAAATAAATGAAACTGCGTAGTGATCATCAATGAGTCCATTATAACTTAAAAACATAATTCCATTACCTGTGGATGAGAAATTCCATTAAGATTTTTTCAAAATACTAGCTTTTATACGATGTTTTAAATTTTTAATAATGACTGTGAAACAATTTTCTTTATAAAATGCTCGACAAAACTCACCAAAAGTCATATAGGCTGAAGCTTCTGGTCTTGTGACATTATTATGAAAGGTGTATGCAAGCAAATAAGACCTGACCAAAAATAATTGGACTTTGTAATAATGAAATTAAAAAACTTAGAAGCTTTAATAGCATCTTTTGCACTTTTAACGTAGTCAGATTTGTTTAATGTATTTATTTATTCAGAAGACAGGAAGTTGTGGAAATCATACATGTCTTTTTCATGCTGTCTTTCCTAAATATCTTTTCACAAACTATGCTTTCACTTCATAGAGATTTTTAACTTGAAATATACTTCATTAGAAATAATTTCAAGTTTTTCTTTAGAAATAAAAAAGTTTAACACAAGTTGTAAAGAAAATAAATATGTTTTTCTTGTTCCTGGATGTTTTTCATCTTTTTGCATCTTTAACAAAAAAACACATCCACGATGCTTGCAATTTACATTGTCATTTGCTGCATGGCATACAGCTTCTAAAACAACATTATATGTTTCAAGGCAGTGCAAAGTGGTATGATACCACCCTTAATGCTTTGCAGCCATATCAGAAATTCATCTTTTAACTTATCTTCTTCAGATGAAGTCATATAAAATTTATCTTTACCATCATCAAAGTCAAAGTTTAATTCATCAGAACCAGAACCATCTTTTTCATTTTTTGCATCTGCAACATTGAACTGATTATTTTAGCTACTTTTAGCATCAAAACTATTACTCGATTTAGGGAGTCTTTTATCTAAATATTTTAAACTTAGCCAATCTTGGTTTTCATTGTTTGAATCACTACACAGAAAACTATTGTCATTATGTACTGCTCTGTTAAAATTATTTTTTAACAAATCATCTTCAGACAAAGATTCAGAAGAAAATTCATTATTTGAGCTCAGATCTGATCTCTCATCATAGAATTTTTTCAGAACAGGTCATGAAAACAGCATTGCTTTTTTTATTTCGTCTTTAAAAACTAGTACAACTAATTATCAAACTAAAAATTAAAACTATAACGTAATAAAAAACCTAATTTTCACAAACAAAACATGCCACCTTATAGCAATTGCTATTAGAAACAGGTTCTTTAAGGGTTTTCAATTTAGACAATAATCACTTCAGTATAAAATCGTTGATATTTTTATCTTTTAATTCCCATATATATTTAGTTGTCTTTTGAATACTTTTTATTTTTAAGTGATTGCTTATGATTGGCAAAATATTTTCCTCTAAGAATGTTCATGATAAACAATATATTGGTGTGAATGGAAAAAACGTTTCAATCATTTAAAAATGAAAAGTATTCAAAAGACACCATGCTGTCAAAATATATACGATGATTTTATACTGAACTCAGTAAAAAATCATAAAAATATTGATGATTTTATACTGAATTGGTACAGCACCTGCATTTAATAATATTTCCTTAAATTGCATACTATGCCTACAAGATAAATTTAAAATTATTACACGTGACCACAACCAAGAATTTTATTTTAAAAAAAATCGGAATTAATTTCTAAAGGCAGGCACGAAAATAAGTTTCTCCTTAAAAACTATAAAAATAAGTGACCTCAAGTAATTGTTACATTAAATCCGCCCCTTCTAAAAATTATTTTTTAAAAAAGCAGCAGTAATTAATTCTAAATAGTTCTTTTTATAATAGTGTCAACATATTCCACAAATGTGTGAAAATTTGCAGTAGGTAAGACATTTGCGATTTCCTGTAATTTAATTTTTGGTATATATTAAAGTTTTAATAATTTGATTATTATTATTATTATTTCTGATAAAACCCAGTGTTGAATACAAAAAAAATTTTGTCAAGTCATTTTCTATGAATTTATATTTATATATATATATATATATATATATATATATATATATATATATATATATATATATATATATATATATATATATATATATATATATATATATATATATAATATGTATATATATATGTATATATATGTATATATATATATATATTATATATATATATATATATATATATATATATATAATATATATATGTATATATATATATATATATATATATATATATATATATAATATATATATATATGTATATATATATATATATATATATTATATATATATACACATTGCAGAATCAATTTAATTGCTTCTTAGATTTTCGGAAATTTGATCCCAATGCCAAATATAAACAATTTAATTGATCTTCTGATAACAAATTTACAACTCAATATTAGACATATTTTTTAAAAAATTAAAAATAGTAATTCAGACCTTTTTAGTCGTTGGCAACTTTAAAATTTATTCTTTTCTTTATTTTTTATAGAACCACCAGCTTTGTAAATGTTGTGTGTGAAACTGTGTAATAAAAAAAAAATAACATCACAATAATGAGAGTGCGTAACAAAAATATGTACAAAAAAGTGGAATTTGAAAACTGTTAACAGATATAGTAAGTAACTAGGGCTTCAGCCCTGTCCCTTCTAAAAATGAAACTTTTTGCAAACCTGGTTCTGGCAAAATTATAAGGTTTACCAGGGGTTTATAGCTGGACCTAAAAAAAACATATTATAATTTTATGCTTACATTTATTATTTATTAAACACTGGCATATATTTATATACTTTTAAACTCTAATTTACTTCCAACAAGATTGCAGGCAACCACTATTAAGTTATGAGTTACTTTAGAATAAATAACAAGTTAAAATACTAGAAAACGGTTAACTGAATATTTAAAAAGTTGTAGGTTGTATAAAAAAGGAAAACATGAAGATGGGTAAGAGTTATAAGTTGTTTTTTATATGCAAGGAAAAAAACTGGATTAATAAAAATTTTTATAGCATGAAAGGACAGATACAGTAAAAAGATGTAACTTGTTGAATAAGAA
>NC_061160.1:34526832-34531832 GCF_022113875.1 Hydra vulgaris
TTAGCTTTGACCCGGAAAGAACCCTGAGTTAGAACTTTGTGTTCAAGGTTTGATCCCAACATTAGATAAAAAAACAACTTTTTTTTCAAATCCTACAATCCTTATCTTTACTTGTAATTTGCAATATTTAAGTCATTTAAAAATTATACTCACATGTTACATCTTTAATATCACATTTTAAACATCCTTCAAGCGTTATAATAGCGCTTTAAAGATGTTTAAGAAAAACTAATGGTCTTGTCTCAGAACTGGGAGGAGCCGGTATAGAACCTGAGGTTTTTTGGTTCTTTGCCATATATTTTTGGCGTATCTAATTTTGTAATAAAACTTGGCACAGGGTAAGATTTTTTGTAGTTGTCCTAATTCTAAATATGCAATTCAATATATATATTTCAGTTATTTATAAATATTAGGTAGCATAAAACCATAGTTGAAGCAGGCCGACTTGGTATTTACATTCTAGCTATATTGTTTAAAACAGTCATTTCTAGTTTACATTTTAAAACGATTTTTATATATCTATATCAATTAAACAATTTTCACAATTAAAGCGACTGAAATACTAACAAAATTATCATATATCAATTAAACAATTTTCACAATTAAAGCGACTGAAATACTAACTAAATTATGTGACAAAATCATTTTTATCTGTATAAGTAAAGCTCAATTATATGAAAGTTACTACGTTTATTTTTCTGCAAACAATTCAACACGCAATTCTTTTTTTTTTCCGTTTAAAAGAAAACTTTTTGTTATTAAAAATTGGTCTTAAAGTTGTGTAAGGACTAGGGTGTCTCGTTTCCAAAAAATTTTAGAATTATCACCCTAACTTTTATGTTGAGGTTTGGAATAAGAAAAAAAAAAGTACGAAGTTTTTTTTTTATATATAAAAGTTTTAGGGTCACACAAAAAAAGCCTGAATATCTGTTTTTGCCGTCTTTATTAAGCATTTTTGCAAAACAAGTTAATAAAAACATTCCGTAACAACTTTAATATTTACACGGTATTATTTACTATTTTACTATTGTATAAAAAATGTTACTTAACAAAACAAGTTTAAGGGTCCCCCGAATTAATTAGCGAAATTGTTTTGTAATTTGGCAAAGTCAGTAAAGGAATTCGCGCCAGATTTCGTTATACGTTATCGCTAACTATTAAAAACTACTAAAAATTATACTAACAAAATAAACCTGCTGAACTTCAAACAAATATTTTGCTTGTTAAATGTTACTTTGCTATTCTGCAATTCTTAATAACTATTAAATAACTAAATGATAATTTGATTTAATGATATTAATTATTTAAAGTTATTATTCTTTAATTATTTTAAATTAAATATATATGTTAGTGTAACTTAAATATATATTATATGTAAGTTAAACTTATTTTAAGTAAGTTTAATTTTCATTTACTGTAAGTTCGGTTACAGTAACTGAAGCAACATATCAAAACATATTTAAAAAATTGTCTACTTTATACATAAAAAAAACCTCATCTACTAAACACACAGAAAAACCTAATAAAATAGTATGTAATAATGCTTCAAGTTTATTGTAGTATTACACTTAGAATTTAAAAGTAAACTTCAATGTTTAACAACCATAATATAAAGGCAACCAAAAAATATTTTATATTTTAATATTAATAATATTTTACAATGTTTTGAAATTCTTTTGTCTTTCAGTTCTCATCTTTACAAACAATGATTAAACCCCTAACCGCTTTACAAAATGAACTAATTCTGGTTGAGTTTTTAATAATGATGTAAACTGACTTTTAACAATAGGTTATTTTGAAAATATAATTGATGATAGATACTTGTATATAAGCCGATTATCATCTTCAGCAAACTCTTTTCGTGTCCTTTTAAATGCGACTTCTGGAGATAGTGCAACATAATCAACGTAAGAAAAATCATCAGTTTTAACATCATCTGGGCTTTCGAAAAATTCATCATTTACATTTAATTTGTTTGTTTTTTATTTCGAAAATTATATAACTTTCTTATAGGTTCATCTTTCTTCTTTTTTTTTATTGCATCTTTTTCTTCGACTGTTTTTTGAATTGAATCGAAGAAAATTATGTTTTTATACGATTCAATTCTTGGCTTAATTGAGAATTGAACTTTTTCAACATTTAGTGTGGATCTTGTAGTTATATTTCTTTTACGGATTGTATGTCTTACATTATCCCAGACTTTCTTCAAATTGCTGTCTGTACTTCAAATCTTTTTTCTTACATCGGCTATAGTAATCAAACATTTGTTTATCTCATCATTAAACAATTTCATAGTGGTGTCTATTTTATCAGTAACATTTTTAAAAACTGTATCAGTTGATCTTTATACAGAAGTTACTGCAGTACATTTGCTTGTTGCAGAATTTTGAGTGTCATTCAATGCATAATTTGATTCAGCAACTTTCAAGCTGTGACGCAAGTGGTGTGCTGTTTTTTGTTTTAAGTCAGGAAATTTACTATGGACTTTAGTTGTAGTGTATTTCCTTATGTTGGATTCATTGCATAAGAATCTGAATTCTTTTTGTCCAAAGCACGATTCGAAAATAGGGTAAACTGCGAGGATATCATTGATGAATCCATAGCTAAACCACTGAAACTTAGGAATACAGGTTCCTTATCAGTTGGATGAGATATGCCTTCAAGCTTATTCCTAAGAAACTCTATGTAAACTGCAACTTCATTGTACAGTTCTACAGTCATTGCTATGTTAGCAGATCCTTTGTTGCTTGTTTTGTGTTTCTTAGTTTTATAGCCGCTAGCATTATGAAGAGCTCTTTTAAATTTACCAATCGTCATATTCGCAGTTGCACCAGGCCTTGATACATTATTGAATATAGATTAATAAATATGATCTGGCTAAACAATAATTAGACTTAATTAAATTAAAGTTCTGTTATTGCAACATTTAAAAATTTTCCTTGCACTTTTAACATAATCTGAAGCAACAAATTGAATGATTTCTTGCTCAGATGGAAAGTTGTGAAAATCTACTAAATCTTTTTTATACTGTCTTTCTTGAATGCCTTTCTATAAGGTACGCATCGATTGTTTAATCAAAACTTTTAGTTTATACTCATTATTAGTAATGATATACTTTCTTTATCTTAAAATACAAAAATCTAAAAATATTTGTATCGAATCTAAATAAGTATAAATTGTTCCAGGTTGTTTCTGGTCACATTGCATTTTCAACATCCATGAATTTAAAAAAGCAAGATGCTTGCAATTAATGTCTTTGTCTGCAGCATGTCATACAACAATAACCTTATAGATGTAATCGTTGTACTGAAAAACAAATTAGATAAAAAATATATAACTATTAAAACATATTGGTAACTTGATTGTATACTTAATCATACCTTGGTTTCACGCAATTTTGATCCTAATGCCATATATAAAAAGTTGCATTGATCCTCGGACAACAGCTCAACCAAATTTGATCTATTTTCAAAATTATCATTTTTTCTGAAGTGAAAATAAAATAACTTCATTTTTTTAAAACGAAAAAAAATAATTTTAATAATTTACAATAAATGAATTAAAATACAAACTAGATATATAAATTAATATTAAAACATTATTTTAAGTACAAATTATAAAATTTTGTTAGCATAATAGTTTAATTTTGTTTTGCACTACTATTTTATAATAACACAATCTTTACTTTTTTGGGAGCCTCCTTTGTATATATTGTGCCTATAACTATGCAACTAAAAAATAATAAAGGCAATTAAGTGCACAAGTATATTGAACATTTAATTAAAACTTGCAACCAATCACCAAATTAGAAGCTTTTCCTATCATACCAAACTATGTGGTGAATTTCATTATGTGGTGAAATTAATTTTGCAAAACATTGAAATCTTTTTATTTTGATACCATATAGTGATAGTACACCATAAAAATTTAACATAACCTTACACTTTTTAACATTATTTAAACAATTTATTATCTGTTTTGATAAATAAGATAAAAAGCTATTAAAGCTATACTTTTCCAGAAAAAATCATTTTCAATGTTGAAGATGCAGCCATTTCATCTAAGTCTTTTCTTGTAATCTTTTTCAAAACTTAAAAAATATATATCTATGTGTATAATAATATATATATATATATATATATATTTATATATATATATATATATATATATATATATATATATATATATATATATATATATGTATATATATATATATATATATATATATATATATATATATGTGTGTATATATATATATATATATATATATATATATATATATATATATATATATATATATATATGTATATATATATATATATATATATATATATATATATATATATCATCGGTATATGAGAGAAATGTACTCATCCACTCCAAAAAAAATCATTTTGAGATGAACAAATAAGTTTTTGCATAATAGGTAAAATAACAAGTTTTTGGGATGGGCAACTTTAAAACAAACACTGTTGTCCAATGTTTACTTGCCTTATATATATTTATAAAATATTTTTTTTTTTTATTAAAAAAAAACTTCTCTTGAATTATTTCAATTTTTATTTTAATTCATAAGATGTACTTTTTGCACCCTTAAAAGGTAGAAAATGGAGTCAATAATATTTTGATTCTGATCTTTTTAATTGTGAAGTAATTTGCTTAGATTTCAAAAAACAAATGTCTAAACGTTTGAAATCAATATGTATACTATTCCAGGCAAAACCCAGCTAGCACTCATACGTTGTTAAAACATTAGAACAAAGTCGCGCGTTTTGTTGGCCCAACATCGGCTGCCTACGTTGTTTTCATATCATTATGATTAAAAATGCAACGTCGTCAACAACTAAAAACCCATGTTGATAAAACGTTTTTTTAAAGTCGGGAAATAGTTTTATTTTCTACGTTGATACAACGTTTTATTTTATACGTCGGCAAAACGTTGTATTTTACGTTGTTTTACCGGGTTTTTTTTTAAGTTGCTACAACGCTGTATTTACGTT
>NC_061160.1:34534332-34666832 GCF_022113875.1 Hydra vulgaris
ACAAGGTTCTGAAACATGGAAAACAAATCATTTAAGCTTGTGTTCTTCCAATTGGAATGACCAATGAGGAACCAGGAGAGGCTAACAACAAATTTCTTCGAAAAATCCGTCTTTATCATGCTCGAAAATCATCCTGGCTCAATGACATGTCTGACCTTTTCTTGAGACTGATGGACATCAGTGATCCAAAGATACAGGTAATTTTGGAATTAAGCATACCCAAAATTTTTCCAATTTCAATAATTTTTCATGCTTATTTAATTTAAATGATTTCTGAAACAGGACCTTTTTTCATTTGAATTTCCCAATTTAGCTTTGATAGCAATATTTTCTTTCATCCATTAAATGTTATAGATAATTTTTAGGCTTATGTCCACTGCAAGAAAAAGAAGCACAACTCAGAGATCTTGCCTGAACCCATCAAGAAACTCTTGAAGATGCCGGAACTTCAAATTTCTAGAGATGCCTTTGATTCAGAAAAAGAATAAAGAAGTCAAACAAAGCAACCTAAGCCTCTCGTAAAAATTAAAAAAATTCTCATACATTCCCAATTTTGTTATTTATCTAATGTTATTAGTTTCAACAAGATCAAACAAAATTGATATCTTTAACTCTATGTAAAAAAATATTTTCTTTGATGTAAGCACTTATGTTGTGCCTAATATAACCAACTAGAACCTCATTTGTGTTAATTTTTTTTAGCAATACATTTAAAAACTGTCATACATGATGGGCAGGTTGGTAATCTCCCTGTGGGTATTCCTCATGCTTAAGTAAAAATGTTTTCTGCCATTATCATGTTTGATATGATATTTGTGTGAAATTTCTTCTATTTAATAAATCCATTTTGATCTTTAAGGTAATGAGACACATAATTCATTTTTGCAACCTAGCATTAATTGCAAAGTGTCAAATCTAACTTAAAAAAGTGAATATTTTTTAAAGCAATTTTTTGGGTTATTTATAATTTTCACTTCAAATATGTTCATACCGGCTCTTTTTGAACACATAAAAAATGTTTTAGATTTTCTGCAGGTTTTGACCCCCAAAATGACCACTGTGAAGCCCTAGAAATACAAAAAAACATGTGTTCTGCAAAAAAATGGCGGGATTAATCTCGATGAGGGTCAATACGTAAAAACTAAGTTTTGAACGCCATTTTTTAAATTTCAGCGAAAAAGAAGCCGTTTAACCGCTGACGTCATTAGCAACGTTTTAATTTAAATTATAACGGTTTACTAATTACTGTAACATTTAACAAGCTGAAGAAGCTGGTATCTAAAATCCAGCGAAAGTTTCTATAATAATAAAAAAATTATAAGTGTTGAGAGAAATCGTGTTTTTAATGTTTTAAAATAATATATAATATATAAAATACTCATCAGAAATGAATGATACGTACATACATACATACATACATACATACATACATACATACATACATACATACATACATACATACATACATACATACATACATATATATATATATATATATATATATATATATATATATATATATATATATATATATATATATATATATATATGTATATATATATATATATATATATATATATATATATATGTATGTATGTATGTATGTATGTATGTACGTATCATTCATTTCTGATGAGTCTTTAATAATGAAACACAGTGTTAAATGAGAAAAAATTTTGCTAAGTGATTTTCTACTAATTTGTATGTATGTTTGTATGTATGTATGTATGTATGTATGCATGTATGCATTAATATAAACATGCTATTGCATAAGTTTTTTACAATTTTCACAACTACCAAAAAAAATTTCTTTGCGCTCTAAAGGTAATTGTTTTAAAACTCATTTCAAACTTGTCTACTTACAGCATCAAAACCGTAACATAAAAGCTCACGGAGCCCTTATGTTACGCCAAAACGTAACATGAGAGCTCAAATAGTAACGATGAAATTCCGGTGTAAAAAGGCTAACGTAAAATTCAAGAACATAGCTTGTATTTAAAAAATGTTTTGAAATGTAGTTACTCTTGATTGAGGATCGTTCTGACAAAAACCCTTTTTTTTTATATGCAAAAAATGTTTTTTTCAAAAACATTTTCTGCATACTCAACCTGAATGGTAGCAAAATTTGATGATAGATTCATGGGTTTAGTAGTGCCTAATTTAAAAGATTTAGATTCGTTATGCTTGATAGGGGAGACCGGGGCTAGTTGACTCGGTTTTTACTCTATGAGTTCTGTAGTCCTAACGAAAAATTTTTTTGAAAACATAAAAGTGTAGTTTCAAAGAGTATGAATTTGGGTAACTTATAAAAGTTGTATTCATTTACAAAAAAATATTGTGGGGCCTTTCTGGGCCCTCAAAAAAAAAAAAAAAATTCCGCCAACTTACCCCACCATGGGGTAAGTTGCTTATACTCAAGGGGTAAGTTGACTCGCAATAATAAAAGCTAAAGTTAAAGGTCCTATTTAAGTGTATTTCAATAATATTTTTACCCCGAGCCCCTTTTTTTTAAAGGAATCATAGCAGAAATATACTTTTATCAATATCATCAAACTTTTGGATCAAGTCATTGTAACATTTTAAGCAAAAGAAAGTAAATATAATTAAAAAATACAGTGACAAAACAAAACAGTGTTCCCAATTTATGGTTATACAATAAGAATTAAAACTTATATTGTTTTATTACATGAATATTTTTAACTAATGGAGTTTCAAATCGGCTAGCAGCAATTATTGCAAATGAAAAACAAAGATTTTCCGATTATACATGACTCGTGAGCCCAAAGGTAACATTGGGTGCATTGAACCCAAACTTCCCCTGCTTTACTTTTAGAAAACATTCCAACACAAACCAAACAAAAACACTCCTCTACAACAGAGCTATTTGGACAATTCAAACTTTTCTCCATTAAGTGTAAACTTCCTTTACTATTTGATCTTTTACTCATCTTAATATTATCTTCGTTTAACTTTTTTGCTTGTTTTCTCTTCAATTGCTAACTTTTTCTTTTTAGCTGATTCTTTCTCTATTTTTAAAACATTCATATTTGGTGAATCTGTTAAAATTGATGTGGTTCTACTTCTTTTATTAGCCCTAACTCTTTTTCTTGGTTCAGCTTTTTTGAATGGTCTTAAATCTTCAGGCGATAGAACTACAGTTGACTCTGTAGATGCACTGTGTTCATCATTACTGCTTGAATATGAAATATCTTGACGTGGTTCTATATCTTTTGAGCAACCAGCATTTAACATGTCATTCTCAGATATTGTAAAGTCAACATCCATTACATTACTTATATTTAGCACTGTACTTTCCACAGCACAGTCTTGTTTCGGAGGTGGTCTATCTGTGGTATAGGCTGGCATAAAATCGTGTTCACCAATTGTGGAACCAGGGTGCATTGTCATCCACGCATCGCAAGCTGTGTTTGTGTATTTTTTAAAAGGTCCAAATACACTTCGATCTAGAGGTTGAAGTTTATGGCTGCAATGAGGAGGAAATGAACAAACCGATACCCCATTTTCTTTAAAGTAATCTAAAGCCTCTACTGAAAGATGAGGGTCATGATTGTCTAATAGCAACAAAACAGGTCGTTCTTTTGTACTTCTGGCATATTTGACAAAATGATGGGAAAACTGCAAAAATTGAACTTCAGTCATCCAACCAGATGGGTTTGCAGCGCCTGCACTTCCATCAGGAGCACCATTTAAAAAATAGCTTTTAAATTTCACACGAGGAAATATGAAAAATGGAGAAATTGAATTTCCACTGGCAGAAACAGCAACTGCCACAGTTACTAAATTGCCTCTCTCAGCCGAAGTAACCCGCCCAATTTGTTTAAAACCCTTTCTTGCTACAATATGATCTGGAGTTTGAACTGTGGTAATACCAGTTTCATCCATATTCCAAATATCTCCATTTTCCAACTTTAAACGATTAAGAATAGTTTGTAAATTGTTGTAAAACTTTTGAACATTTGTTGGATTAAAACTGGAAACACGTGCTTGACTTGTTGCCTCAGGTTTTCTTATTGACAGATTTTTGTGCCTTTTGAGGTAAGCACTGAACCAGTCTTCTCCAGCTGCTTCATTTGCACTCCAATTATGAGGCATTTCTATGCTATTCGCTTTTGATAATTTATTATGAAATTATTGGCACTTTTTGATGAAAGACTTTGCAGATAAACGCAATTCGTCAACTTACCCCTGCTGCCAACTAGCCCCGGTCTCCCCTACTAACATGAGATATGAGTTTTTCTCTCATACTCATAATGTGAGTAATCAGTTCTTTACTACCTCCAAGCTTTTTTAACTTTTTTGATTACAGCGTAATGCTTTTAATCTGGTTACTTTCTGCCTAAATAATCAAATGTCAGTGGTTTAACGGTTGTCTAGAATCGTTGTAAAAACAGTAATTAATCAACTTTAACTGAGGATTTCAAAGCAAGTTGCATGTTTTTGTGGTCAGTAAAAAGGTCTACGTTGTGAAGTAACTTTGATTGACCAGTAAACGAACACTTACTGGTGTAGTTCACAAATTTCACGCAATCCAATCTTGATATTCCTATAAACATGTTTAAAAAGCTGGTACGCTTCTTTCAGGGGTAAAAGAGGGTGACGTAATCTTCTTTCCATTTTTGTTTATTGAGACAAAGTCCTTGATCTTCAAGACAGTCGACAAATGGCATCATGCGTGTATGTTTTTTTTGACTATTTTTACTATTTTAGTCAATGTTAAATTATTTTTTACACCAGCACAATTTAAAGAAATCCTTAAAAATCACAAAAATACTATGATGAAAAATTTTAATGATCGGATTGAAAAAATGGAAACTAATTTTAATAACTTAAAAGATGAAAACTTTACGTTGAAAAATAATTATTTGAGGTACAGAAAGCTGTCGAATTTATAAGTAAAAGCTATGATAAAATAATAATTGAACTTACTGAGTTTAAAAAAACACCAGATGAAAATAATATTGAAAATGAAACTAATAACATAAAAGAGAAAATAGCAGAACTAGAATACAGAAGACGGAGAAACAACTTGAGATTTGTTGGGATTAAAGATAATGCTAATGAAACTTGGAAAGAAAGTGAGCTAATAATCAAAGAATTTCTCAATACAAAGCTTAATATACAAGAAAAAGTTTTAATAGATAGAGCCCATCGAGTTGGAAAAGAAAACTGAAAAAACAATCAATAATTGTTTGATTTCAAAACTACAAAGACAAAGCCCAAGTGTTAAACAAATATACGACGATGAAGCTATGGAACAAACGGTTGTACGTTAACAAAGACTTTACTATTTTACTATTGATTTAAGAAGAAAGCTTTTCAAAGAAGCGAAAGGATTGAGAGCGAAAGGTAAGTTTGCTAAAGTAGTTTACAATAAATTAATTACGCGCGACCTATAATTATAAAGAAATTCTTTTAATATTCTATAATTAAATTTAAAAACAAAAAGGGATGACTACGATTTCAATACTATTAATTTTCATGATTAATACTTGAAATCAGATTTTAATTCAGATGCAACTTTTTTAATGATGTAAACACATGTTTTTTTTATTTTTATCCCAACGAGTTAAAAGAGTTTCTTTATAAAAATGGCACTGAAAATCAAAAAAAAAAGGAATCCTTCACATTAATATTAGAAGTCTTAATGAAAATTTTATAAAGTTTTGACAGAATTTAATATATTTTAACATTAAGAAATACAGTTATAAACTATATTATAATTAAAACTTCTATTTGCTTATTACAATTTTTGTTATAGTAATTTTTTTTATTTACAAATTTTTATTTTCTATTTTTACTCTTTCTGCTTTTTGTTGTTGGTTTTTTTTTTTCTTGTTTAACTATGAGCAGCATCTAATTTATGCAAATTTATAATTCTAAATTTTATACTTTTAAGGTTAAAAGAAAAAAAAATTATTAAAGAACCTCAAGACGATTATGTTTAAAATAGAAGAAATATTATGGCAACAACAGTAATAACTAATAACTGTACATTTATACACATTCTGGACACGACCATTCTAGATTCTTATTTTCAGAAATATTTTCTGGCAAACCTTGACAAATGCTATGAAACCAACTTTCACAACTTGCACATTGAACTAAATCCTTAAATCTGTTAATATAATTTTTCTATCAATAATATTAAGTTCATATTTTAAAATTTATATTTAAAATAAATTATAACTTTAATTTAATAACTAAATCTATAAATAATAATACCTAAATAATAGTAAAAACACAATAACTAATGAGATTGAAATGAACTTATTAAACAAAATTAAATTACTGACTAACCTATTTTGTATATCTTTTTCTGAAGGGTTCCATAATTGCCTACAAATGTATAGAAAAAAATTTTTGAATAATAATAATATTTGAATAATAATAATATTTGAATCAAATACAACAAAAGAAGGATTTGAGCCAGTACATGCTGTGTTTTGCGCAAAAGCCAATGCAAATAAACCACAATCAATACCATTTGATTGCTATTGCACTGGCAAAACACGTATTGTTAAAATATCTTTTGAACATTGCATAAGCGAGCAAATTTACCGGATAATATGGGTTTTTATGTTGCCATGAAACATACTGTCTAAAACACATATCTCGTCTTGCGTGCATCCAAAAGTGCTGACTCTTTCCCAGTGTAAAGCACCATCATCCAAAATCTGTACAAATGGCTCGTTAATAGTTTCAAAGGAATAGTTTTGTTCTAGAACCGGATCTTGTAAACCACAAACATTTTCTGCACTGTGTAGATCACAGTGTCAGACAACTTGCATTTGGCAATTCATGTATATCAGCTGCAGAAAGCTTAGATGTTGTTAAGATAAAACTTTGTGTAAGAAATTTATCCTTGTTACCAGAAAGATCAATTGGAATGTAATTTATACTAAATTAAGATAAAAAAAAGAGTTAAAAAACACTATTTGAAAAGAAACATACAGTTTAATACAAAAGTAGGGAAACTATAATTTTAAAAGGTTGAAAACCTTATACAAACTCTAAACATGACACTTGCAAGTAAAAACTGTTTCAAAATAAGAAATTTATTGAATAACAAATACTGTATATTATTGAAAAAAAATTACTGCACATTATTAAAATGCTTTTTATATAAAACCTGATTACCTTTGATTGCAAATAAAATTTTTATGCTTCTTTTTTAAACATTCTTTGCAAAACCAAACTTTCCTCTTAGGTGCAGTCTTTAACCCAACACTTTTTGTCAAACCAATTTAAGCAATGGTCACAACATATTACAAAGGTGCTACATAGTTCATTGTCACATGCTTGACAAAGCCAAATTTCTTTGCCCTTAGTTCTAGTTTACTAATCAGATATGACCAAGGAGCAGAACAAAAATATTTTCTAATCCTTTGTATTTCAACTGGCTCGTATGTTACTTTTGTTAGTATTTTCAGCCAAGGTAGGATATTAATAATCTCAATAAGTTGCTTCCCACTGAGGACTGATAGGATAATATTTGGTTTTATTAACCACTCAAGCAATACTACAAAAACTAAATACACAAAATATAAAAGCCATATATAAATGAGCGTATATTATTAAATATTTATTGATTATATAAAAAAAAAACACTTAAAAATTTAGTAGATTATAAATTTTATCATTATGTTTATTAATACTTTCATCTTTATCTATTGGGGACATCTAAAAAAATGTCATCAATCGAAAAGTTGTCAATTTATTCTTTTTGGGTAACCCTCTAACTGTTGTTTCAGAGCCTTTTTGTCGACCACGCATAGGTATATGTGATGGCATCTTGATTAAATTAAGATCTGACAGAAAAAATTGATCAATACTAAAAAAATAACACATAAGAAACTTTTAATGTGAAAAAGAAAAAACTTACCTATTATTGACTCATTAAGTGTAAGCGAGTTAGCTTCAGCGTTGTTAACTAATAGAATTGATGAATGTGACTCAACAAATTTATTACTTCTTGAATCATCATTTGCCAAACTGATATTTATACTTTTGGTCACATATGTAGATGATGCGAGAGGCTGAACCAATGAGTTTGGTTCAACTCTTCATTAGAAATTGGGCTTTGAAGGTTATGAACCTCGCCAACATTTAACAGCGCGTTATTTAAATCTTAATCAGAAAAACTCTGTAAAGAATTCTCAAATTCTAATAACTTTGATATTAAAATATCAAATTATTTTCCCTGTGCCTCACTGACAATTCTAACAATTCTCTGAGATATCAAGAACGCTTTTTTATATTTTTCCCGTTGTGACAGTGGCTTTCTACAATTTTGCTGAATAGATGAAACATTAACAACACTTGACTGTAGTAACTCAGAGGACTCTGATAAATTCTGCGTCATTGTAAAAAAATCTAATTGCCACCTTTTTAAAATGAAAGACTTGTCAAATAAAGTCTCTCCACTGTTTAATCGGAATCTAAAAATGTGTTTGCTGGGCGGACTCATTGAAGATATAAAACCACATTCGCACAAAAAACTGGTGGTTCCATTTGGAAACAAATTAGACTCCTCCGCAGCTAATAATTGCGCATTAATGTGATTCAGGGCAAAAGATGTTATCAAGACCGAATACTTTCTTTGTGTGCTGGACATTAAAATAGTTGACAACTTTTTAAAAAAACATATAGTTCGATGTTGACGCTCGTTTTATAATACGCTGAGAATAACCACCAAATCTGAAAAAAATGTTACCATTTCAGAGTGTTCGGAAATTACACTCTTTAAATTCTGATATACAGACTCAACGTGATTTGTTGTACTGTTCATAAGGCTTAAGCTTTCCTTTTTTAAACCTTCAATCCATTGCATTCTTATGCCATGCCAGTTTAAATTAATATAGTCTATGACAGGTTCCAATTTTAGGTCCTTAATTTTATTATAATGATTATCATAGATAATCTCATTATCAGAATACACTAACTTTTGTAAAACTTCTAATAACAAAAATCTCTGCTCTGTCTTTATACACATTTTTTCGACTGTTATTTCCTTTCGAAATGAGCGCAAAGTATGAAAAAGTGAAAGGAAGCACTAGAAATTGTCTCACTAATTACTTCTCTCTCCACCATGTCTATGTCTGTCATGACAACTTGAAAACCACTGGTATTATTGTGCTTTATTAATATGTCTGTCAATTTTTTTATAGTTGCTCCTCATTAGCAACAATCCAGAGTGCAACAATTACTCCTTCACCATTTCTATCAACACACATTAAAACGTAGCGAGGCATAAGCAAGTTGTTAAGCTAGTATGTTCCATCAAGGAAAAGTAGTTCAGGATAATATGAAAATAATTTTATCATCTCCTTTTCCTGATAGTACAATGTCTGTTAATTATTATCATTTACAACAATCTCTGTTACAGAATCCTTTTGCTTTATCATCTCACCTAACAGAGTTGTTAAATTATTAACATTTTGATTTTTAAAGAAATTGATATATAACTTTTTGTTAGCTTTTACAGCAAGCATATGAGCCATATCATCTTTTTCATCTATGTCCAATTGGCGCTGATGTGGAGGATGCAAAAATTATTCCTGCAACAAAGGATTTTAATTGCATTTATTTTATCAAAAGAATTTCCCAAAACATTAAGGTGAGTTTCCACTCATTCATTTTTTCACGGAAAAAGGAAAGGGAAAAATAATTACGTGAGCATGCATAGTTTTACTTCAGGCAAATTAAAACTTATAATATGTATTTAAAACTCCTTTTAAGGAGTTTTAATTGCTATGCCTTGCCGAAATCGGTTATCAGATAAACATCTTGAACTATTGTTTTATATTTGTATTTTAATTAATTTTAATTACTAATTATTTTGTATTTGCATTTTAATTACTTTTTTAATCCAGTATTTGTATTTTAAATACTTTTTGTAAGTATTTATTACACTGAGAATATGTAACTTAATTGCAACACCTTTCAAATAAAAACCTTAAATATTCCATGGATTACCAAAATTAAATGAAAACCAATAAAAGTATAAAAATTACCAACATTTATTTGAAAAAATTTGTAAAAAATTAAAAAAAAATATTCAAATTTAATTAGTAAATTTAAAAACGGCTCAAAAAATACTTGGAGAACGTTGAAAGAATTATAGGAAAACAAAAAAATAACTCAAACTCCCTTCCTAAAATAATTAAAATAAATAAAACAAATATATATGAACCAAACGAAATTGCAAACGAGTTTATTGAATATTTCATTGATATAGGAGCTAAATTGGCAAACAAGATCCCTATTACGGAAAAAAATTTTAGTGATTTTCTAGAGCCTATAAATAATTCGCTTTTTATAGATAATTTACATTCTGACTTATCTTTTGATGAATTTGAGAAAGCCTACAAACCTCTCAAAAGAAACAAAGCTACGGGTGCAGACGAAATAAATGGCAACATAGTCATAGATCGCTTTGAAAACTTAAAATGTATTCTTTATAAAGTCTTTAGGACATCTATACAGCAAGGTGTATTCCCCGACCAATTAAAAATAGCTAAAGTAACTCTTATATACAAAAATGGAAAAAAAATCAAATATTAGTAATTATCGCTCTATCTCAGTTCTTTTAACTTTCTCAAAAATTTTAGAAAAAATTATATATAATAGAACATACAATTACCTTAATCTGTATAAACTTCTTTATAAAAATCAATTCGGTTTTAAAAAAAATTGTTCAACTGAACAAGCTATTACACAGTTCATTCGTAAAATCTCCAATTCATTTGGTAGATCACAATATACACAAGGTATTTTCATTGACCTATCAAAAGCATTCGACGCGGTCGAATACAAAATTCTACTTAAAAAACTCAAATTTTACGGAATTCATGGCAAATTTATAAAATGGTATAAAATTTACTTGAAAAATAGAAAACAATTTGTTTTCTATGGTTTCTAAAGATTATTTTCAAGATCAAAAACTAATTGACATAAAATGTGGTGTTCCACAGGGTTCTATTCTAGGCCCACTTTTGTTTTTAGTCTATATAAATGATTTAAATAAAGCTTCTAACCTTGAGTAACATTTTTGCGGACGATACTAATTTGTTTCTGTCAAACAGTGACATTTATGAGCTTTTTTCAAATATAAATAAAGAACTCAATCACATCTCTAGCTCGTTTAAGTGTAACAAGTTAACTTTAAACATTGACGAGCACCGTATTTATAAAACAAAATTGTTGTTCCAAATTTTGATTTGTCAATTTCGTTTTCCGTTTTTAAAACTAAATTAAAAAACTATATTCTTTCTACTTGCAATATATAAAAATATTTTTGAAATGTAAAATTCTTTTGTTCACTCTTAATAATTTGTAAAATTATTTTCACTTTTTGTTTCTCCTACATTCTTAATAGTTATTAGATCAATTGTATTTTTATTTTATCATATATGCACGTTTGATATATTTTATATGGTCATTGCGATATATTTTACATTGATATATTTTATATGGTCATGGCGGCAAGATCATTTGGATCTTGCCGCCAGAACAAAATAAAATCCCAATAATATTTTAAAGTAGTTTTGAATATTGCACACACTTTCTGGAAGTTTTAAAATAAAACTTATTGTATATTTAATTTTCCCGTACGTTCGTTGATATTACATAAAACATATACGTCATTAAAAAGTTAGTGTATCCAACGCAGTGCGACGTTAAAACGGCGATGAAATTCCGGTGTAAAAAGGCTAACGTGAAATTCAAGAATATAGCTTGTTTTTAAAAAATGTTTTGACTTGTAATTACTCTAGATTGAGGCTCGTTCTGACAAAAACACTCTTTTTTTAAATATGCAAAAAATGTTTTTTTCAAAAACATTTTCTGCATACTCAACCTGAATGGTAGCAAAATTTGATGATAGATTCATGGGTTTAGTAGCTCCTAATTTAAAAGATTTAGATTCGTTATGCTTGATACTAACATGAGATGTGAATTTTTCTCTCATACTCAATATGAGTAATCAGTTCTTTACTACCTCCAAGCTTTTTTAACTCTTTCGATTACAGCGTAAAGCTTTTAATCTGGTTACTTTCTGCCTATATAATCAAATGTCAGTGGTTTAACGGTTGTCAAGAATCGTTGTAAAAACAGTAATTAATCAACTTTAACTAAGGATTTCAAAGCAAATCGCATGTTTTTGTGGTCAGTAAAAAGGCCTGCGTTGTGAGGTAACTTTGATTGACCAGTAAACAAACACTTACTGGTGTAGTTCACAAATTTCACGCAATCCAATCTTGATATTTTTTTAAACATGTCTAAAAATCTGGTACGCTTCTTTCAGGGGTAAAAAAGGATAACGTAATCTTCTTTCCATTTTTGTTTATTGAGACAAAGTCCTTGATCTTCAAGACAGTCGACAAATGACATCATGTGTGTAGGTTTTTTTTGACTATTTTTACTATTTTAGTCAATGTTAAACTATTTACGCAATTTATTAGGAGAGTAGTTTTGTCAAACAGTATTTGTCAAACAACTAATTCAGCAGCTTGACTAGGGATTTTTTACGTTCTGTCTCACTCGGTGCAGTAACGTTTAGGAAACGTTTTTTAGACATTTAACAAAAACGTTTATTTATGATACTTTCTCAGTCTAAGGGAAATGGTGAATTGCCCTATGTATTGCTATTTCAAACATGTGATGACTGCATAACAGCTAGAGAACAGGTTTTCCCAAAATATAGCACAATCTAGTTAGAATTCCTGCATTGGCTCCTGTATTTACATTGGTAGTATCTGCAACAATTGCGAAAATTTCATTGCATATTTCAAAGGATCAAGTAAGTTGTGAATAATTTCTGTTTCATCAATAGCTTTGCCAGACTATGCAGGTAAAACATTAAGTAAGAGATCGTTTTTATTCTCAAATTTATGGCTGGTAACACTGACAGCAACTCTATCTTTTACAACAGATTGCAAGGTATTTTTATCTAAATGATTAAACAGCTTGCCATCACAGTGTAGAACAAGGTGTTTTCCAGCCATTATCTCTCTGTAATTTTCTCTGATTGTATTACCTAAATAGTAAATAAAGATAATTTTTTAATGCAATATATTTTTGTTATGATGGTTTATATTTAGTTAAATATTACACTCTTTAAAGGTATACTAAAATTTTGTATCATAACTTTCATTTATAATAGATTTACATTAGAAAATCAGGGACAAGAAATATCGCATCTGAAAAAAACCTTTTGATTTGAAAAAAAACTGAATTTTGACTGGCAAAAAGTTGGCGTAAAAGACTTTTTCATTAGGTGTAATATCCCTTGTCCCTCTAAAAATTATCTTGATTTTCAATTACTTTTGTTCTTTCTCTTGAAATACTGGATTTAGAAATGCTCATCTAATTAACATCTCCCAGGTAATTAACAACAGACGACAACAGCCAGGTTTGTATTTCAATGCTGATTAACCCTCTAGCACAAATAGGTGTAGTTACTGCCATCAGTTTTTCTCTTGTAATCTTTTTATTTACTTGCATTGAGCCTTTAGGCAAGACCTTTAGGGTTTTAACTTGACCAGCACCATATTCAAAGTCATCATCATAAACTTCGAATGAGTCTTCTTGATCTGTCAAAGTTGGATCAAACATATCCATATCCAAACTGGCTGGACCAGACTTGTATCTAAAATATTTACAAAAATAAGTTAGGCTTTTATTTTTAAGAAGAATATTTTTTAACAGTTTTATGCACTTGATTTATTTTTTCTTAATTGGCGTCAAGTCTTCATCACTTTCATCAAGTTGTGGGGGAGCTGATTTACATCTTTCTTCAGCTTGTTTCTTTTCTAGGTACTTCATTCTCAATTGATATTGTCTCATATACCTTTCTAGGCGTTTCTCAATAATGATAGCTAGCTCTTCTTTTGCATTAGAAAAAAACCACTTCCTAAAATCAAAAGGCAATAACTTACACTGATGGACGGACAGATGGATAGCTGAAAGTCAGACAGACAGACTGAATGCCTTAGATAAAGTAGCTGCGCTGCTAACAATTTTGATTAATATAGAGAAATTTACAAAAAAGCTACATTATAATTATTATTCTTATCTGTCTATTTGCTGGTCTAAATAGAAATTTAGGTCTTCTTTAATAGCAGCTGTTGTTCTTGGTGTTATTTTGTCACTTCTCATCAGTTGCTCTAAGTTATCTTTGCCTATGTCAAACAACTAATTCATTGTTGAAATGAATTCATTCTTATTATCTTCTCTAATATCTTTGATATCTTTAAGAGTAACACGTTTTTTCAAAAGTTGATACTTCTTGTGTAGAGCTTGAAAATTGTCAAGAATTAAATATTCTGAAATGATGTATGCTTCAAATACTGCTTTGGTCAAATGTTGACAATTTGTCAAAAATGATATCTCCAGAAGCAACGCTCAATGGAATTGTTAAGTATACGCGAAGGGCAATAAATAGGTTTGGAAATGCCGTAGCTCTCTCATTCTCAGACAAAAATTGAAATATTTTAAATGGTTTTTTGGCAATATTCAGATGAAAGAATAGATTTTAATGCTTCCATTTCTTCAAGTTACATGTTACCTTCTAAGTCTGCTTCATGCTTCACAGTAATTTCTAAATCTAATGCATGTTTTTTTAGTTCTTCTATTTTTATATTTTGAAATCTTCCCAAAACCCAAAGAAATTATCATGATTTGTTCAAAACAATCTTCTAGCGATTGTTTAGTTTTATCTACAACTAACATGAAAAAATATATCTTGAATGTGTTTAAAGGGTCTATCATGTGTATAATAGGCTCATCATCGCCTTTGTAATTGAAATGCTTTTATTTTGTTTCTGGAGTCGCTTATTTCAAAATTCTGGATATATTTCTAAGTTTTCTGCTAGTGCTTTTGCTTTAACTAAAGTTTGCTCAAATCCAGTGTTTCTGTAATTGATCAACCAACTTAAAAGTTTTTCAAATGAGTTAAGAGCTGTTGATAAGTCTACTGATTTAAATTAAAGTTCTTTATTTACAAAGTTTACTTGGAAGAGTAAGTCATACCAAAAAACCAGAGTTACTAAAAACTTATAATCTATCATTAAGTTTCCAAGTGATTCAGCTTACTTTTGGTTTGTGGATTTTCGGAGGTTTCTGATACTTCAAAACGTGCATCATAAAATTCCCCTATTTGGGAATTTTACTCTACATGTATAAATTTAATAAACTGTTCATATACATGGTAGTGTACCGTCTGAAACATGTCTAAGGCTAAGAGACATTTGTTCTTCAGGACTAATGTCTGAAGTACAGTCAAGAATAACAGAAAAATACTTTCCTTTTTTTATTCGTTCTATAATTTTACTTCGAATTTTACTGCCTATTACATATATAATTTCATTTTGGATTGTTTTACTTATATAATGTTCAATAGTTGTTTTATTGACAATTTGCTGTAAATGGTCCTGCATTATTGGATCAAATTAACGAAGTAACTCTATAATACCTATAAAATTTCCATTTCTTGCATCACCTAGTTTTTCAACAGATCCTCAAAATGCTATATTTTGCTCAGCTAAAAACTTAAAAACTGTCTGCTGAACTTGTTTGTTCAGCAGTCTATTTTGAAGATCTGTACATTTTAACATTGTTTGTTTCCACATTTTAACTAGATGATCTAGACAACAAAATATAAGATGCCATAAGTTAAAAGAAAAACACTTTAAAAAAATATATATATATTTTCTTATTAAACATTTTTCAATAAAAAAATTTTTTTTTAACAACAAATATAAATATATACGTTGTCTTGATTGACTAGTTAGATTAACTCAAAGTTCACAAGCAATATTTGTGAAACCTTCGAACAATAAATTTTTTAAGACCATATATTTTGAATCGTTTCCTTCAGTTTTTCTAGCGAAAACACCAACAAAGGCTTTTTTAACACGGTTCTGTATTGCTGTAATTATATATACATTTTTTTAAGAAAACTTACTCTTTAATTAAACTCGTGCTTTGATTAGAAAATACTACATTAAATACTTAAGGGCTAAACAGATTCTATCTATTGACCAGCCTCGCACCCCTTCTCCATCTATTAGGCTGGCGCAGATGTATTTTTAATACATTGTTTCCAGTTTAGGATGTTGAACGCTTAATCTTCTTGACTCGATGCATGGGTTTTGCTTGTGCCCCTGTTTCTATGACTAGGCAACTCATTCTATTATCTCCAAGTAAGGCTCAGCCTCATTTGAAGATAATAGAATGAGTTGCCTAGTCATAGAAAACTCAGCTCTAAAACTCAGTTTTATGGTTCTGAGGCCGGCTGGTAGTCAGGATTCCCAAACTCTGTGGTAGCTCTTAGAGAGGCTGATTCCATCAACAGCTGAAAAATATCAAAGAACTAACAGTGCCATGTTGCGCATGGATGGTGTCCCTGTTTGTACTTTTGGTGTGCGTTGCCAAGGCCACATTGGAGCCATTTGTTACGACTAAGGGTTTATTAGTGGAAATGAGGCAATTGCTTGGGCAATAAAACAATGTACTGAGTACTATTTATGTTTCGAGTCAAGTTCTTTAACAAATTTAAAAATAAATAAAGTAACAAAAACTATAAAACACAAAAAACCACAGTCATCATCAAGTTCGCTAAACCTATCATTCACCAATATTCGTAGTCTTCGAAGTAACTTTTCTTCTGTTGAGTCTTATCTCTTGCAAAGTTCACCAGACCTACTTGCTCTTTGTGAGACTAATTTGAGTTCAGCTGTCTCACCTTGTGATCTTAGTGTTGATGGTTATCTTCCTTTAATTCGTAAAGACTCCAATTGTCACATGCTTGGTCTAGACATTTACATTTGTAAGAATTCACCCATTTGTCGGGAAACTAGGTTTGAATCAACAAACTACTCTTTTATGAACTTTCGTTTAGCACCACTTCACTCTATCATCTTTCTCTTTGTTCTATATCGCTCTCCTTCATCTCAAGACTGCACTCTTCTTGATGTTATTTCTGATTATATTGACCAAGCCCTTATTCTTTATCCATCAGCCAATAATGTTGTTGTTGGTGACTTTAATGTTTATCACACTGAATGGCTTGGCTCTAGTGTCAGTGACTCCGCAGGCATTAAGGCCCCCAACTTTTGCCTTTCTCAATCCCTAACTCAAATGGTCAACCTTCCCACTCGCTTTCCAGACAACCCGAATCATTTACCTTCTCTACTCGACTTAAGTCTTGTTTCTAATCCTAGTCAGTACTCAGTTTTACCACACTCACCCTTAGGTGCTTCTGATCATGGTTTGGTCTCTCTAAAACTATTATCTCATTCTTCTTTACCATCAGAATCTCCCTATCATTGTACTTCTTACAACCACCTTAAAGCTGACTGGGACTCTTTCCGTGATTTTCTTCGTGATGGCCCCTGGGTAGAAATCTTTCGTCTTCCTGTTGACAAATGTGCTTCTTACATAACTTCGTGGATTCAGGCTGGCATGGAATCCTTTATTCCCTTTCGACAATTTTAAGTCAAGCCTTCCTCTTTTCCATGGTTTTCCTCACATTGTGCTGCTGCATTTGCCAATCGAAACCATTACTTCCATATTTATCAAAAAAACAATTCTCCAGAAAATAGACGTCTGTTGATTACTGCTAAGAACCATTGTAAAAAGGTTTTGTCCTAAGCCCGCTATTCTCAGATCATGAAATCTCGTATTTCATCACAAATATTAGGCTCTCGTGACTTCTGGAGAATCTTTAAAAGTATCAATAATAAGGGCAAGTCTGTAATTCCACCTCATTTGTACGGTTCAGACTTTGTCACCTCACCTAAAGACTAAGCTGAATTGTTTGCCAAGAACTTTTCATCAATATCATCTCTGGATTCCACTAGTTGCGTTCTACCTGATATAGCCGTCAAACAGGTTGATCCACTCCTCGACATCCGTATCACTCCAGCTTCTGTATCTAAAGTGATTTCCTGCTTACACTCTTCTACAGCTTGTGACCCGGACAACATACCTGTTATAGTCTTGCAGAAAAGTTCTCTGGAGCTGTCGTCTATCCTTTCAAAACTATTTAACAAGTGCTTACCAGAGTTTTGTTTTCTAGCCTGCTGGAAAGCAGCATTTGTTATCCCTATTTTTAAAAATTCTGGAGAGCGATCTGATTTGTCTAATGACCGTCCCATTAGTCTTCTTCCTATCATAAGCAAGGTTTTTGAATCTTTAATTAACAAACACTTAATCTCGAATCTCATAACCTACTTTCTGATCGCCAATATGGATTTCGATCTTCTCGTCCTACGGCTGATTTGCTAACAGTAATATCCGATAGGTTTTATCGCGCATTAAATAAAGGTGTAGAGGTTAATGCCATCGCTCTTGACATTTTTAAAGCGTTTGATAAAGTTTGGCATGCTGGTCTTCTCTATAAGCTTTCTTCTTACGGTGTATCTGGAAACATCTTTAAGATTATTGAATCCTTCCTTTCCAATCGTAGTATAAAAGTTGTACTTGATGGACAGCACTCTTCTTCTTATTCTGTAACCTCAGGGGTTCCTCAAGGTTTAATTCTTGGCCCTACACTCATTTTAATTTACATTAACGATCTTCTAGATAACGATCTTCTTGTCACGATAAGAAGCCAACTCCCTCTGATTGCTTGCAGGGGGCGTCTGAGCTTGTAAAGGAAATCACTTCTGCTACAGCATGGGGCTCACAGTGGCTGGTGAACTTTAATTCAGATAAAACTCATTTTTTTTTTCAGCCAATCGTCATCGCAATAATTTAGACCTTCCTATATTTATGAACGGTAATATACTCGATGAGTCTCCTACCCTTCATCTTCTAGGAATAACTCTTACTTCTGATCTTTCTTGGAAACCTTTTATCAAATCCGTTGCAGAATTAGCATCTGCTAAAGTCGCTTTTCTTTATCGAGCTCGTCACTTTCTTACGCTGGATTCTATTCTCTATCTCTATAAATCTCAAATCCGGCCTTGTATGGAATACTGTTGCCATATCTGGGGTGGATCTTCTAATGATGCCCTTTTTCTTTTAGACAAGGTGCAAAAACGCATTGTAAACTTAGTTGGACCTGCTCTTGCAGCCAACCTTCAACTTCTGTCACATCGTCGGAATGTTGTTACTCTTTCTCTTTTCTACAAATACTATAATGGACACTGCTCTAGAGAGCTAGCGTCTCTTGTGCCATCTACTAAAATTCATTCTCGTGTTACTCGTCATTCAATTAAGTCTCATCTTTTTTCTGTTACTGTTTCTAAGTGCTCCAAAAACTTTTATTCGTCTAGTTTTTTTCCTCGAACATCAGTTCTTTGGAATTCGCTTCCTTCATCTTGCTTTCCTGATTCATATAATTTGCAAACTTTTAAGTCGTCTGTCAATCATTATCTTGCTCTACAATCTTCATCTTTTCTTTTCCAGTAACTTCCAACACTAATTAGTGGTTGCTTGCAACCTTGTTGGAAGCGAAGATGTTATAAAAAAAAAAAAAAAAAAAAAAATTATATAAATACTCTAAATCGTGAAGTCGACTAATGGTTTAATAATTTGTAAAGTAAAAGATTTTCAAATTAGTTTATCAAATAGTTTTAATACTGAAGTGTTCTTATATAGTGTTCCAAAATTTACATTAAAAAAATATTTGTCTTTTCTATTCATTCAATAGCATTCTAATAGTCTCCGCGAGATCCTTGTTAGCGCGAGGACCGATGCAATCGCTTCTCTCGCATCACGTCTTATCCGGCCCTGTATATGTATATATATATATATATATATATATATATATATATATATATATATATATATATATATATATATATATATATATATATATATATATATATATGTATATATATATATATATATATGTATATATATATACAAATAGTATTGCGTACTATTGTAAGCAAAATGACGTCATGCTGAGATGCCTGCTGCTGGGGGCTTCAGTACATACATCGACTGACAAATAGCCTGCAAACATGTTATTGTAGTGATATAACAAAATAGTCGAAAGTTTCCTTGATTGGAATATTGAATTTTTCCTTACCTAATCAGTAATAAAATCAAAGGGTTGTAAAAGTAGTTTGAGTGCATTTAAAAAAATACTTAGTAGCAACCATAAAAAACGGTATAACCTGTACCACCATATTTACCCAGAGCAATCAGTATAGTGTGAACACAAAATTAGATGGCTGAAAAAAAATGATGCAAAAAAACTTTAAATCAATAGTGCAAACGCATTTTTTGAGGAATAACTTTCAAAATGAGTCAAAATGTAGAAAATAATGCGTTTTACTATAAAAATGCAAAATATAGCCATAATTCATTTTTTTTTCAAAAATAAAACAAATTATGACTATAAACCTTGAAAATAATACTTTATTTTGTGGTTTTTAATCAATAAGTTTAGATTAACATTTAATCAATAAGTTTAGAGAACGTTATAACAATTGAAGATTTATACAATTTTTTGTTTGTAGACTTCAAATTTATCAGGGTAATACTAATCCTATGATATGTTTTGAATTAACTGTTTAAAGTGTTCCAATTTAGGGAACCAGTTGCCTTGACTTGAACAAAATGGTAACTATGCAAAAACTTTATTTCTAATAAAAAGAAAATTATTTCCAATAACAGTGCAATCAATTAAGTCAACTTGTGATTAAAAATATAGATGGGATGTCTGTTTATATCAATCAAATCATAAATGTTTTCATAGTTAAGCCATCTTTGGGTTAAAAATATTTATTCCTTAAGTGTTCCAATTAAAGCAACTCTCCCCTATATTCTTCAAAAACTTTTTTTCCCCTATTTTTTTCAACTCTAACAAAAAATGTTGTATGGCTTTGTATTTTATAATACCTGCGGCAGACCACTAACATCAATCAATGATTGTATATTTAACTGCATGAAAAACAATTATTTTATTTGATAAAGCCAGTCAAATTTATTTTTTTTGACTTTAAACCGACTTGAAAATGTTGTAAAGTTACGTTTTTTGTTGTGAAAAGACACATGTTATAACTTTGCAACAGGTGCTAAACACATTTTTAATTTGATTTTTAGCTAACCGTAGCGTCTTAAAGCTTCAGTATTAATATGACATTCCCAATTTTCTTCGGGCATTTATTTTTGGTGATAGCCTCTAATTGCCCAATGTGTTTGACAATCAACAGATAGTACATTTTTTAAATCCTGTTATGTAGGAACTTTCCAAAATTAGTCGTTAGACAAGGAATTCGACCTAAAATGTCGAAACAAGATTATATATTGAATACACATAATACACACTAACTTGTAATGTACTATTTGTTTATTTGATAACTTAGTAATGTGATTAAACAGATCATAAACTTACTTTTCAAGATTTATATTGCAAGTTTGGATTAACAACTAAAAAAGCAATGTCAAAAATAAATGAAAAATAAAAATTAGCACTAACTCATTTATACAACCATCGTTATCATGTTGCTCCATTCTGTATGACACTACTGAATTAGAATCATGTATATTTAATTGACAATATGTGTTTAGAAAAACCTCTTCAGGCTTAAATTTCCAACACGATGCGAAATTTGCCAATAGACCCTAAAACAGAAAGAGCCATTATTTGAGGGAGGAGCTATTTTATCTGTGAAGCAAGCAAAAGGTAGAAAGGAACTATAACTCCTTAGGTGTTTAAAAAAAATTTGATTGACAGGACGATCAACATGGTTTCTTGTCATTAAATTAGTCAAAAATGGTGGATATGGAAAAAGAGGAGCAAGTAAAACTTTTCCTTAATGCCAGCAAAAAAATGAGTTTTATTCAAAAACTTCTTCGTACAACAATACTAACAAATATAGTTTGAAGTAGTTCTCTGAGGTAGCTACTCTTTGTAGCAATATTATTTCTTGCAATGCGATATATATATATATATATATATATATATATATATATATATATATATATATATATATATATATATATATATATATATATATATATTTATGCAGGGTGTTCGGGAAAGTTTTGACATATTTATAACTTATTTTATTTTTCCGCAGGTTATTGACAAAACATTTACTTCTTAATAAAAACTTTATGTTTCTTACTTTCCTCAATTTATTTTGAGGAAAAATGAATAAGGTCGAGTTTTGATTTTATCACAAAAGCTATCAAAAATTGTTTCTGTGATTTCATTTGGTAACAAATTTCAGTTATTGCAAATTCAGTTGGTGAAGAAGTTATATCTTGGTAAACCTGATAGTACGAATTCTCTTTCTAAACTGTATTTACTGTCCCTTACCAAAGCCGAATCTGAACGAGTCAAGGATGATGCCGATTGTGGATTTTTGTACCAATTTATTTGGTTTATATTTTGCTAAATAAGATCTCCTCTTGCTCTTCTTATCTTCAATGTTGTTTAACCGAATGGTTTTATTCTTTTTTTATATGGATCCTTTTTTAGTGAGGGAACTATTATTGAAGACTAGTGAGTATGAGTGAAGATTTATCTACCTCAAAAACTTTTACTCATGCTTGCCGTTAAAATGTTTTTATGTCTCTTGTGAATTTTTCACACAGGCTTTACTTTTTGCAAAGTCATGTTATTTTTTTGACAGCAATTTAATATCATGAGGTAAATCATTATCGCTTCTCTTGAAAATGCATCAATTACTTTGCATTTTATAGATGTTAATGATACGGATCTATAGTTCTTGATGATATTTCTGATAACTCTATAGATCTATATGGCGTGATATTTGCTTCTTTTATTTAATTAGGAATTTTTCCTGTTTCAATTAGTTTTTAATAAAGCTAATTGAGTTACGACACTTCTTGAACAATTTTTAAGTACATAAGGGCTAAAACCATCACTACCGTAGGTTTTGTTGTCGTCCAGAGAGTCCAGCTTTTGGGTAACTGCCTCATTTGTAGCAACATTAATCCAATCCTCTTTTAAAAAATTTTGATGCGTAGATCAAACTCTAGAATTTCACCATGCTCTTTCACAAAAACCAATTGAAAACTTTTGCTCAATATATTAACAATCTTATGTCTGTCAGATATGAGTACTTTTGCGTTAATATATCAGAATGAAAATCAAAATAAATATTTTAAATAATATATTTTAAAATATCTAAAACATATAATTAAATTATTACACTCTACCATTACTAATAACAATTTTTTGCAACAATATTGTTATTCGTATAAATATATATTTTAAATACATACTTAATGCAAATATTCATTCTACAAACATACAGTTAAAGCAAAAACCTGTTATGGGTCCATTAACTAGATAAACTGCATCTGTTCTTAGGCGCTTCTGATGCGGCTTGTGTGGCTTGTCAGTAATTGCCAGTTGTTTTCTCAGCGTTTTCAAACGCTTTTCAATATAGCCTGATGATAAATATTTTTTAACTTTTCCGTTTCGTAATACTTCAACATACTGTCTGAAGTAAGCATCCTTAAGTAAATAAATAAGTAAAAATATAAAGATTAGTAAAACTAAACTAAAGAAATTTCAACTACAATACCATTTCAAAAAATATGCAAATAAAAGTTTAACTATTTACTATGCTTATTAATAAATATAACAATTCTATTAAAAAAACCAAAAATTTTCATTTAATATTATTTATTAAATAAATTTCACTCACAAACTTATATTGACATTGATGTGAACTAGAAGAACTGCTGACAACATTAAAATTTATTTGATCTGTTGTGATTGTTGTTGTTGGTTTTATAGGCTGTCTTACATCAGTATATGTAGATGCAGAGCTTTATAAAGGTATATATGCTTCATTGGTATTGATAAGACAAGAAGGCTGTACATTCTGTAATTAAACAAATATGCTAAGAATAATGTAAGTTTACACCTTTGTCTTCATCCAAATATTGAGATAATAGAGAGCGATTTGCATACTGACACATATTTCAATACCATTAGTTAATGAAAAAGTTATACATAGTTGTTGAGATATTAGAGAGACAAGTATCAATAAGAATCTCAAAGTTACATATTCAGTACTTGAAGTGGGGCATGATGCCATCGCCTTTTTTTAAAGTATATACCATTTGGCCACCTTTTTAAAAAAATCTCTGTATATAACAATGATTAGGATGATTAGGTGGGATGATATTTTTAATTTACTGAATACTATTCTGTTACTTTTTTTCTCCACTTTCAGCACTATATATATATATATATATATATATATATACATATATATATATATATATATATATATATATATATATGTATATATATATATATATATATATATGTATATATATATATATATATATATATGTATATATATATATATATATATATATGTATATATATATATATATATATATATATATATATATATATATATATATATATATATATATTATATAATTAACAAAATTATATAATTAATGGTCAAATTATATTAATTGGTAATTTCAAAAAGCATAAGTATCACTAGTAAATAATTCAATACAAAAGCAAAGCACACAAATACACTTGGTATCTAAGAAAAACAACTTATTTATGTAAAATTGATAATCTTATAATGTACATTCTACAAATAAAAATATTTGACTTCCATATTATATCATATTTATGTGTTATCAACACATAATGTGTGACGCAATGAAATGTGCACAAAGTGACAGTTTGGATTGTAACAAGTACTTAAAAAAACAGGATAATAATAATGCAAACTATCAAGTGTGTAACAGCTGACAGTGTTGCTGTCATCACAAGTTACAGTGTAGCTGTGAAGATGCTCATCAAACTGAATTAGCCTAAAATTAAGACATAACAAATGAGCTTTTTTGTCCATTATCACAATCTTGTTTATACAAATAAAAGTTGGCTCTCCATGTTAATTAATGTCTTCTATTAGTGACATTCCAGGATTGTAAACAGTACCATAGGCTTCAATAAAACTATACAACAGCATATTTATCTGCGAAATGTGATGATATTGTTTCTTTCCATTTGGTACAAGATATATAAGTGTTTCTGTAAATGTGCCCACAACAAGACATTGTTTAAAACTTGTTTTTTTCTACCACTGGCTACATTGTGCAAGTTGATGACAAAATGCAAGAGTGTACGCAATGTTACGAAAATTGCACACAATGTGGGCTAATCTCTTGAAAAAAATGTGTTTGGCTTCAAAACGCATACACCACATCCTAGCTAGTGGCCCATTTTTTAGGATTAAACTTGGATAATGTGTAAGCCTGTGGTGTTTGTACATTTAATTCTTATTTGGAAAAAATTTTTTGAACAGTAAGTTATGGTCAGCAATCAAAACAGCTAAGTATGTCATGTCAGATTTGTGGACTGCAGGTGAAAATACAATGTTTGAAATTTTTAACAGTAGCAGCAAAAGTTTCCAGTGTTCAGAATCACTTGGTACTTTATCACCAATCAACAAAGGCAGGACAATTAATAAAGTTATTGTTTGACTAGATCTCTGTCCGAGAAGAGAACTGTTATCTTTTAAACGATTTTCAGTTATCAGACTGGGTTTTTTTGTCTTGTAATGTTAATCCATAAGGAAAATGTCTAAGACGACTATTTAACAAATTTAAGTCAAAAAGATTTTAAATGTAAATAAAATTATAAAGAACTAATTTGATTTCTAAAGGAGTTATACCTTCCAAAATATCATGCATGATGTCTCCAGTATCATTTTTAGCCTGATGAAAGTACTTAAGTTCTTTCAAAATACTTATAACTTTAATACCAAACTCAGCTTTATAAACTTGATGTGCTGCTAATTTATTAACAATTGCCTCATATTGTGCTACAGTTCTTTGAAGCTTTGGAATTTCTGTAAAACTGCTTTGCATTGTTGTTTTTTTTGTCAGCTGTGCATAGATCACAACAAAAGTCACTATTAAAAGACTCTGCAAAGCCTAAGTATGAAGTCCAAGGTTGTCCCCTGTAATTTGACCAAGAATGCATCGCACTTGTCTTGAAGTAGCTTCACCCTAAACTTCAATTTGAAATCCATCCTCCATACACTTTAAATCATCAACAATATCTCTTAAAACTGCATTAATGCCATACTTTTTTATGTCAATGACATATGTCAATGCAACTAAATGTACCTTTGCTAAATTAGAATTGAAAATAGCTGGAAAATTTTTCAAAACAAAGTAGAATGCTCCAAGCTTGTGTATGGACGCTTTTGTTCCTGTAGGATTTACTGTTTCCACATCATCATAATGAAGTTGAATAACAAGTTCGTGTGTAATAAAATCAACTGAAGGCAACGGATGGCAATTTCGGTGTGCTTGGTAATTACTTCCATTTTGGTAGTCACACAAAATTCCACCTTCAGCTATAGTTTCATTAAAAGTGCAGGCTGACCCACAATCTGAATGTCTAAAAATATACTTAAGGGTTTTGCTGATGGGTACAAATATAAAAGTGTCTTCTACTTGAACTTGCTTGCCCATCTTTGTTTCCCACCGATGTCCCAATACAATTTCAGTAGGGATATTTAATGCACCAACCTTTTCTAGATATGTACTCAGCTTTTTCACAGTGTCAATATTCTGGAATGGATGTTTAAGAGCAGTAAGAAAAATTTCTGCAGTGTTTTTATTCTCTAAACTATTCATAGTGAATACTTCACTGACTTTATGTTGCACAGCACAAGCAAAAACAGAAAACATCTCATCCAAACCATTACGGATGTCATTTATATTGCTTAATGGAATAGCGGCAGACATTAGATTAAGAAGAAACCTGGCAGCTGGTAAGAATATTCCTCTATGGTCAAAATACTCAGCTATATAAAGAATTGGTTGTGCATCAGGAGCATCATTAAAATTATCAAAATCTTCTGGCATAAAGCTGTCTCGGGTATTAATATTGCTCTGTGGTAAATCAAATAATTGATTAGTAACAAAAGGCACTTTCTGAGCTTGCTTTTTAACATGAGAACGCATATGTTTTTGAAAACTATGAAAAGATGTAAATAACCTTTTGCATCTTTTTTGGCCACATATTAGTTCACATGGCTCCTCAAGTGCATGTATACTATTCATATGGCAAAGTAAAAAGTTTATTGCAGGGAAATTGCAAGTACATTTAAAGCATGTTAATTGCGTTTTTATTGATTAATTTTATTAGTGAACCTGTAAACAGAAAAAATAGTTTTAGTTGAAAAAATACCTTAGAATATTTAGCTAAAAATACACTCTTAATCTTTAAAAAATCTCCAAGCTTTGGAAACCTTAACTTTAAATCTTCAATGGTAACCAGCACCATCGCATCAGCATCAATACCATTTTCTTTAAAAATATTAATTTAAAAAAATAAATTTAATTTTTTTTCTTATATAGACAAAATAGATAATTTAAAATTTAATTCAAATATTATATTTTAAATATATAGAAACATACATTTAATATTTTTTTGAATTTATTTCAACTTTAATTAGTGCTGTTAAATTTGCATTTAGTACTGAAGGTATTAGAGTACTGCAAGTAAATTGAAAATTAAGTTTATTTAAATTATTACTTCAAAGTTTTATTAAAAAAATAAATATTACTAATCAAGTCTAATGTACAGAAAGTTAACATACCTTTAAGAGCCTGCATACTATTCTCTAACTTCTTTAGAGACAATTCTTCAAGAAATGCCTGAAACAATTCAGAGGGTAATTGAGCCATACTCAATTGTCAAGTAATTCAAAAAACTAATTAGTTTTAAGAAACCAGTTAATTAAACTTTATTTATCCATGGCCTACTTAAATTACACGGCCTGATTTGTTGCATTTCCCATAAAAATTAAAGAAGCCAGTTTTTTTACGCCATAAGCATAAAAACTTCATTTTTTTATGGTTAAAAGTCTTGTTTGCACTCTAATTGTTTTATTTTAATTTTATTAAAATGGTTTAATGATAGTTAGATTTTTTTTGAGTACTTACATTATTTTGTGATGGATTTTCTGTTAACTGATTGCCTGCTTCAATTTATTCCAACAACAAAGAATACTGAAATAGGCTTTCAGATAACTATATCAACACATACCAACATAATAATCTTTCATGTTGCTAAGATTGCTTTAAATTCTCCATTGAACAAAAAAAAAGGTTTGTAGTTTTGTATTTTTTTATAATTTAAGTTGAAAGAAGAAATACATTTTTGCTAGAAATGTTTATTTTGTCTTTGTCTCTTTTGGAATTCTTTTACTTGATATTGATATCTGAATGAATATGAAATTTTTTTACTTATTATTATAAAAAATATTTACAACAATACAAGATCTATATTTGATTCCCTACTTTTAGTGGCTTTCATTTGTAAAATTGACACTGCTACATCAAATCTTTAAAATTTGTTTTGCAAATTTTTAATTAAAAAAGCATGACTGCAATGTTTTGTTAGAATAAGAGAAATTACATAAAATATTAAAAAGATAACAAATAAAATTAGACAGAGGTTGAATTGAATATATAGGTTCTTCTCTTTATAAAATAACGTTTATTGATCATAAGTTTAAAATCAATTTTTTTTTTCTAATTTTTACCATTATTACTTGCTTTAGTATATATATATATATATATATATATATATATATATATATATATATATATATATATATATATATATATATATATATATATATATATATATATATATATATATATATATCTGTGCTATCTTCAGAAAACTGACACTAGCATTTATGTAGATAACTAAGCATTATCTTGCATAATATAATTTAAGGATTATCAAAATTCTGGTAAATATTTTCTGGGAAACTCTGCCAAAATCTTTTTACTAATGCATATTTCTAAAAGACTCACAAAAAGTCTATTACTGGTCATTTCACTATACCTGCTAAAACCTAGTTCCAAAGGATCACATTGTAAATTGAAACTAAGAACAAATGTAAAGCCTGCTTAAAGGAAATTATGCATAAAAAATACAATTGCTTGTAGTGTTGTAATTAGAGCACAAGAAGTTTGTTTGGTTAATATAAAGTATTTATCAAATTTTATTTTGATCAAAAAAAGTACAATTTGCAATTTCTCTATAAAGTGTGGGTTTATTATCACCTTTCAAAACAACATTGCTGAGTTTGATTGGATGAATTACGTTTTTGCTTGAATTAAGCATGATAAATAACTTATAAAACAATGATAAAAATTGTATTGCGTTATTTCTTTCAGAAAAATAACTAAATTACAGTTTCGTCAAATATTGTCGATATTGACAACTTGTTTGTTGTTTTCCAAAATATGTGACTTGATAATTAATTTTTCTTGCTTTTTTTCGCCTGTTTAATAATTGGTCTTTTAAAAAACTTTAAGAAGTATATTCCCTGCTTAAGTAACTTCAACATAGTTTCTGGAAAAATCAAATGAAAAAGAGAATCTAACTAATATTAAACCATTTTAATAAAATAAAAATAAAACAATTATAGTGCAAACAAGACTCTTAACCATAACAAAAATGAAGTTTTTATACTAGAGCAGTAAAAAAACTGGCCTCTTAATTTTTTACGGAAAATGCAACAAATCAGGCCGTTTAGTTTAAGCATAGAAGTTATACCTAAAATATAACTTATAAGTTATATAATTATAAGTTATACTTTTATAATAGAAGGTATAACTTCTATTGACTTAAGGGCGGAAGTGTATTTGATTAACGTGTGATTAAAACGATGGTTTATCTCCGCCGACTTAAGTAAAACTTCTATTGACTTAAGTATAACTATTGACTTAAGATTGATTTAAGTAGGCTATCATATATTATAAATAATAACTCATAAATTCTATGAAATTTATTATAACTTCATATATTGTATATGAAGTTATTATAATTGCTTCATATACAATATATGAAGTATTCTAATACAATAATTATATTATAATAACTTAATTTTCGTAATAAGCATAACATTTTAAAAGCTTTTATTTTGCAACTCTTACAACAAAGCACTCAATTTTTATAGAAATTTCCACGCTGTACATGTACTTACCACGCTAGAAATTTTCCTTTTAAATATTTCGATATGGACTCAACTCGTTTTTCTAGATTTGAGCGCCTGAATAAATCAGAGAACGAAATCGCCTGAATTAATTAACTGAAAATCAGAAAATCGGCCTGATTTTAAGGGCGAAAAAATTACATGAATAATTCATGTAATAATTTCCCTGAATTCATCAAAGAGTGTAGACTATCAATTGTTGTTTGTATTTTAGCCCATAATTAAATAGGTGTATGTTTTTTAGTAAAAACTGTGGTTTTTCGATCATTAGGAAATCTCAAATATGCCATATTGAAGGTTTATTTCTAAAAGTTTGGCCTCCTTAATAGTATTTTCATATTTACTTTGAAACAAAGGAATTAAAGAACCTGATCACAATCTTTGTTGAAAGTTAAATAGGCGCTTGTGTGGGCTAAAATTATTAGAGATACACATTAAAGACTTTGTAGCATAAAATGCATTAAAGATTTATATAATTTCTATTTTATCTTTTCACTAGTCCATTTTTAGCTGGGTTATAAGGGGTTGTCCTGCTAGTTGCAATACCTTTAGTAAAGAATCGCTGTTTTAATTTAGAAGAAGTTAAAGATGATCTATAATCTGAATGAACATAGATAGACATACCAAGCATGAAAAATTGAACAGTTAAACAGTAAACTATTGTTTGAGTTGTTTTATCTATTACCAGATAGGAAATAGAAAACGTGAGAATCTTTCTACAATGGGTAACATATATTGTATAGGAGTTGAAGAAGGTAAGGATCCTTTAAACTCTATGGATATGCGTTCAAAAGTCTGAGTTGCTTTAATTAGGTGTATAGAATTTGGACAATAGTACTTTGGTTTTATTTCATTACATATGCTACGATCTCCGCATTTTTGCTTTACATCATACCACTGATAAAGGTAGGTTTCTTGACCGAATAAAATGATAGTGACAAGTAATTCCAGGATGGTAAAGTGCAGCATGAAAATTATATAGTGACTCTGAACTTATTACTGCATTATTAAAACAAGTAAATGTGTCTTAGCCACTGTTAGATTTCCCTGGATAATATTAAATATCATAGAAATATGGAGACAAGGCTATTCACGCATTATCTTATCATTATCGTCTTAATTTTATTGTATGATTTATAGTCATACATAAATGCTACAGAATGTTGATCTGTGATAAAAATTAAATGTTAATCCAGAATAAAATTTTGCCAATCATTTATGGCTTTAAACATTGCTTGAGCTTCTTTCTTCACTAATGAGAAGTATTGTTCACTATCTTAAAGAGTACGTGAACGGAATATAACAGACCTTCCATCTTGGTTAAGTGCGGCTGTCTCTATAGTAAAAGTATAGTAATTAGTAAGTAAAAGTATAGTAATTAGTAAGTAAAAGTATAGTCTCTATAGTGAAAAGGATATTTTCATTAATGGTTTGCATTGAAGATTGAACATGCTCATTTTTTAGTTTCTAAATCTTAATATTTGTTGCTGATTAAGTGGAAATAGATTAACTCAATTTAGAGGTTGAATTTTGTCTGATGTTTTCTAATCCATTTTGAATAATATGAGAACATTCCAATAACCCGTTGAAAAGGTGGAGGTAACTTAATAAGGGGGCATTTCGTTAAGGATTGGATTTTTAAAAACCAGATGTTATACGGTAAGCCAAAAAGTAATATACGATTAGCCAAAAAATCTAATGCGTCAGTTAAAAATACATTTTTTTCCTGATTAAATGTAGTTCAAACTTCTTTACCAGCTGTTCTGAATACACCTAAGTTTTCATCAGGTTGTTTCTGGCTATTACCGCATAGTAATGTTATCAATAAGTAGAAATCAGTCAGTTAGTTTATAGGCCTTAACAAAGTTGTCTATTTTGCGGTGAAAACATGCTAATCCGTTGGTAATTTGACAGTTTATCATCAGCTTTAAAAGTATTTGATAATAAGCAGAACGAAGGTCTAGAATACTATAAATTTTGTATTAAGAAATCATGCTCACTATCACTTCAATCTTAGGTAAAAAATATGCATTCAATTGGATATACTTGTAAAAAGTGTCCGAATAATCGACTACCATACGACGCAGTGTTGGGCAGAATAGCTTTAAAACTGGACAAAAGTATTTTATTTTTGTTTTGGATTTTTAAGTTAAATATTTATTTTAAAAGGTTACTTTTACAAAGTACTCGTTTACGGGAGATAACAGGATCAGAATTTGATAAAAAGAAGTTAAAGATATTTGTGTCCTTTCGACTACACTTTCTAGAGTAGTTCTCTTGAACTCTCTTGATACTTTTTAATGTCTTCACTGCAAGCCTCCTGTACCTCCTCAGTCAGTTGTCTAGTTTGCATCAGAGCAGAAGATATATTTTCAGTACCATGCATTAAGTATTTAGGCAATATAGGGGACATGCTGCGCCATGAGTACTTTTCAACAAAGTATCTTGCTGTGTCAAAAGCGAATAATCTAAATTTGTTTACATTTGAAGTCCACTTTCCATAGCTATCATATTTGTATAGATTTTGCTAATCAAATTATATCAATTTTTGTTATAGTAGCTGAAATTTTTGCTTGACAAAGAAGCGTCTAGCTGTGTTTCCATCATTTTTAATGTCAAATCTTGGTTTTATCTATCAATAATTAAACGCATTGCTTTTTAAATTCTTTTTAAATTTTAGCTTTATTGTTTGCAACAGCTTCTTTATCACTTCCACAAACTTGCCACTTCTTAATTGGCTATTTATAAACCAAGTGTAAAGTGCATCCAAACATTCGAATTTACCCAGTTAGCACAGATAAGCCAAATTCCAAGTTTTCAGTGATGATACATCTATGAACCATTTGCTTAGTATCATTAAATTACTTTGTAGTTGTAACACTTATAAAACATCTTTGAGTGGAAGTAGCGTCTGTCAGAGCACTACATACTTTGTCATCTACGACTAGGTACTTTATCTTAACATCTATACTTTTTATTTGCTTATCTACTCTACTCTTCTCCCAATTGATTCTATCTTATACTCTTTTATAAACTTAATTTATAGAAGTCTACAATATCTTGTGAAAGCAGAATGCGCATTTGAAAATATAGTTTTTCCCCCAGAAACAAGTTGAAGAGGGACAATGTATGTTAAAAAAACAGCTGAATCACTGGTTTTGGAATCATAAAATGCCTCTTGTACATGAATTATGGCCTTAAAAGCCATCAAACCCATACCTTTTAATTAATTCAAGATAATTAAATTTTTATTCAGAATAGAATAACTGTTTAAGATTAAGGTTAAACTCATAATTTCATAAAAAAATATTTTTTATCTCATATCTCATATATATACTAACGCATCTTAATATTACGTTTTAGATAGTTGATTTCTTCCATTAAAAAAATGGAAGAGATCATCTCAAAAAGAAAAGCCGTGTCTAGACTACCCCACACCCTGTAAATGAGGGGAGGGCCTAGCAAATTTAAGGAGCCCATTTAGAAATTTATGGGGCTTTTTTTCAAATATAAGCCCACTAGCTATGGCACTGCCTATAAATTTAAGCAAATTGTTAATTAGAAAACCCTTCTGAGCCCTTACAGAATCCCCATTCTTCTATATCTCTGTATGTGAAGTATTCTTTTTTTAGTTGTATATTTTGATTATAATAATTTATATGTGATAAAATAGTTTTACTAATTTTAATAGAAATAAAGACATTATAACAAGAGTTAAGCATTAAAAATTATAGGGTGTGTTAAACCATCAGCAACACATCCACCTCTAGGATAACATTTTCTTTATAAAAATAACTAATATTATAAAAAAAAAAAAAAAAAAAACTTTCTTATTAAAAAAAAAACACAGTTTTAAACAGTAAAGGTGTTTTCAAGCCTTAATACGCCCTGGAGATAAGAATAAAAAAAAACTTGAGGTCAAAATTGAAAAAACAAATTTATTTAAATTGTAAGGTTTTTGACAATGCAACTCAATAAGTACAGTCAATAAAAACTTTTGTTTTAGAATATGTCTGTTAAAATATAAAGAAAACCAAGTCTAGACCATGTAAAAAAAGTTTGTCAATGGATTTCATTTTTGACCTAGGGCCAGGTTTAAACTCAGGTATAAAACATGTAGGAATTGCCAACAACTCTTCGAATAACTTTTCCTCAGACCTATGCTCAGGATAATAATATTTTGTATTTTCACATTTTTCAGGATTTAAATAATAAACTTTACTTTTCTCACGCAAGTAAATGAGTAAAACTGTTTATTATCTTTTTAAAAATTTTTGTAGTTTATTTTTTATTTATAATAAGATTATTTTTTATGTTCTTTAAGCATGCTTCTTAAGCTTTCCTGCCTTCTAATTTTTTTATTATTATTTTTTTATGGATGAATATAGCTTACAATTTTTACAATCTATTTTCTTTGAATCGAGTATTGTAAGTTCGAATATATTCTAGTTTTTTTTGTGATGTTTTATACGATAATACGCTATAAACTTAATTTTTTGCGTATAAAGATTTTTATCGCATCTAGAATTAATTTTTATTTCTCCCGGCCAAGTGAAACTTACACATTTAAGCTTAAGCGTGTAGGTTTCACTTGGCCGGGAGAAATAAAAATGAGTTCTAGGTGCGATAAAAACTTACTTACGTGTAAAATATCAGCTCCTCTATTTGGTTTATATTTAAGTATTTGGTTAGACCATGTTTTATAAACATTTAAGCACCGGCGATTAGTGTTTTCAATAAACGAATAGCGTATAGCAAATGGCAACTTCTTAAAAATTTTGTACCAAAGTTTAGCGAATATTCGTCTTCAGCCCAAAATTGTATTCAATTGAATACTAGATATTACGTATAACAAATTCGTATAACAAAGTTATGCGAATAGTTGTATTCGGCAAACAAGTTAATATATTCTTTTATATTCTAATAAAATTTTATAAACGAATAGAAAAGAAATTAAATTTAGTTTAATTTCTACGCATATTGGTTTTTACCATTACTCATAGTATTTTTTTGTATAATTGATCATAGAGTTTATTGGTTTTTTCGGATTGCGTATTAGTTTTGGTATGAGTCGCATTTCAAAAACATGACACTTCTTGCAAGGTTTCTGAAATTTAATAAGTATTACTAAATTACTAACATTCGCATATTTTTTGAGGAATAGAAAAGAAATTAAAATATCTTTTCAAATTGTTATGACTTAGCTTAGTTTACAGCAAAAGTGTTGATTTTGCTAGCCGAGCGGTGTAAATTAAATCTGTTTGTAGTTAGTGCAGTCATAAAAAGTGTAAAAAAAAATTTTTGAAAGACTGTGTTTATAATAAATTTGGAAAGATATATAGTTTTTTAATACCTATAATTTTAAGTAACTTTTATTGAACAGATTTATACTTCATTAAATAATTTTTATACTGTTACTTTTTTGGTATATTTGTTTAAAAGATATATACTTATATATATATATATATATATATATATATATATATATATATATATATATATATATATATATATATATATATATATATATATATATATATATATATATATATATATATATATATATATATATATATATATATATTTATATATATATATATATATATATATATATATATATATATATATATATATATATACACACAAATTTTTTGCTGTTATAGCTTTGAGTATTTTTAATCATTTGTAAGGATCTGCACCCCTCGTTAAAAGTCAGTTTACAAAAAAAAAGTTAAAAACCTTTTAGCGTAATCCACAGACGTGACAAATTTACCACAGACGTGACATTATGAATAGTATCGCTTTATGCTGTAACAGCTATAAGTGTCTGTCAGGTAATTTACAAAAATATTAGCCATGTTTAATCAACAATTTTTAATAGTTGACATAAAATAGTACATGGTACAAGTTTTTACAAAATTTTAAGTATTATTGCTAAGTAAATTAGCAAATGTTTTTAAATGGTAAAGTTTTGTGGAAAATGATATTGCCCCTTGCTATTGAGGTTCACCTGACACAATCTCAATACTACATCACTCTTATCAGTGACAGAGATGTCATCTTTCTCTGAAAACGTAAAAAATCCGCAGGGATTAGTACTTCTCCAATACTATAGTGTTGGCATTTTGTATCATTGTCACATACAGTGCATGTCAGCCTTCTCATATACAATGTTTCTTTTTTAGTGGAACTCCAAAACACCTCATGAACTTGTAAAGTCCCCCTTAAAAGAAAAAAATTTTTTTGTTCAACGCTCTAACTAACTGAGCTATCATGGACACTTTTTATTTATTTCTTCAACCAAATAAATAATATCAGGAATATCTTTCTCTTGTCCAATCATTCTGTCTGCCGTTCTTTTGATATAATCTCCTATTTCATCAGGGGCACCTTTTCCTTGCCCCTTTTCTGTGAAACGCCACTTTATAGTTTTAGCTCCAAACTCTTTTTGAAAAAAAGTACCAACCAAATAGAACATGGGCTTGTTTCAGTACTGTTGAGAAATACTATCACTAAGAAAATGAACTGTTTCAATGACAGGCAGCTTTTCTTTTAAGTCATTAATAACTGGTTTTAAATGCGCACAGATTCCAACAAAGTCATGACGCCTATTATCTGAAATTGTACAGTAAGATTTTGCCTTTATTTTGTTTTCAGAAATACTACAATAGTATGCCATAACTGAATGGATTGACACTTGGTTTCTTGATCCGCCAAAGTGGAGTGATTGGATTTCTTTTAAGTATTTGCAATTGTAATTTTCTGAAAATTTACAATGAATGAAAATATCCCTAGACCTTAACTTGTTTTTTATTTCTGATATAGCTTTGTACTGTTGTTTTATATTGCATACATGCTTCATAAACTTTTCCAGTAAATTGTTAATAAAATGCAAAAACAGCTCTTTTTTAGTTAATTTTAACTCTTCTTTTACAGTTTTAAAACATGTCTTCATTTTATAAAAGATAAAATTACAAGTTCAACACTTTTTTTAGACCATTGTGGAAATGTTACTTTTTCAATCATATCATTCTCAAATATTTTGCGAACTATTTTTTTGTTTAAAATGCATACTCCACATTTCCTTTCCAGGCATGATTCTCTCAGCTCACCGTCACATGTTATATTTTTTAGCAAGTCAGTAGGATATTTTTATCTCAACATCTTAAAACTATACAACTTTTCAAGAATCAAATAAAAATTCTACTTGTCAATAAATAGACAAGTATCTCGTTTACGAAAGTTTGGTTGAACAACCCAAAAGGGTCTTATTTTGCAAAATGTGCTATAAGACGTTGACTTGATTTAAGTTGTTTGTTTAAACTCATTCCACAAATTCAACATTGTATCATTTAATAGTCTTTTTTGTTTTTTCATTTTGTTTCTTGTTATTGTTTCTTTTTACCCAGCAGTTAGCCTACTGGAACCATCTTTTTTGAAAAAGTTCTTTTTAGCTTTTAGCCCGCTTCTTTTGCTGGAACTAGATTACTGACTGGGACCAGGAATTACCTTTATGTCTATTTCATTTTCAATAGAAATATTTTCAGTTGGACGTTCAGGTGGTGTAGACAAATTTTCAATAAGTTGCTGTCTCTTCTCTTTCATTCTCTGACTTCTCTTAGTCCTTTCTTTCCAACCTTTTCTTACTGATCTTTTACTGATCCCTTTCTGAAAGTTCATGAATTTTCTTTCGTGTTGCTTTTTTTCTTTCTCTATTTTTCTGTTTTTGTTCTTCATATTTGTCCGGGTTTTCAACTTTCATCTTCTCCCTCGCTTTCCGCATACTTAGTTTTTTCAATTCTCTATCTTTTCCATTTTTTTTAACTGTAAGTAAAGAAAAAATTATAACTATCTGGATAGAAACATACATGTTTTCAATAATAGTTAATTAGCTATAAGAGCAAAGTTTTAAAATGTTAAAAATGCTAAAAATAGGCATTAAAAGATTCAGGTACACATGGAATATCTTTTTCCTGATATTTCCGGAATTCCGGATATTTTTCTCAAAATATAGTTTTTCCAGATATCCAAAATGTTTTCTCATACATTCAGTTTATATAATTTTTGTTTTAATGTATATACATTTTTCGTTTTTAGTGATCAGCCATAAAAAAAAATGTCAAAAATATCTAGAAAAATTCTGAAACCTACCAGCTGAGAGCAAAAGAGAATAGTAAGGGAAAATATGTTCCCTATTTTTCCAGATGTTTTACATAAACTATATTTTCCGGATTTTTAAAAAATGGCCTAAATGATCACTGGGTACAGGTAAAATTTTCATTTGTTGTCGCATCCGTTTCATGCGTGTCACGTCTGTTGATTTCTGTACTCCACAGACGTGACATCCACAGACGTGACAAATTGAAGGAAAGACCCTAAAAAGAGTGCTATGTTTTGAGGCTTGGACTCTGTTCCTCTGTTCCCCTTGGAGTAAATATGCCTAGTTAATTGCTTTTAAACAAAAGTATTACTAATAAAAAAGTAAAATTATTTACCCTGAGTATTTTTGCCACAGACACACTAAGACTAACAAATTCAACTTTTAAAACTTCAACACTTATCAGCACTAAACAACTACTCCCCCACTATTACTCATTAATAAAAATGTCTGATAGTTTAGCAAGAACAGCAATATAAAGAACTACTGCTACCTCCTACAGCTTTTTTTTGAAATTAATAACTTTATCCACAGACGTTAAAGTTTAGGTGGTGACAAGAGTTTCAATTACATAAAAGTCACTTTAAAATACGTTTTGAGGAAAATATTATGTCAACTCTAATTTTAATGTATTATTAATTATTTATTATTTATTAAAATAAAAGTACCAACAACAAGGTTTAAACTTCTCGGGATTAGAAAAAGTTTGGGTGGTGACATTCCACGGATGTGACTTGTCACAGTCTGTGGAACATTAATTATTCACTGAAATACTTTTTTGGATTGATTTTCATCAGTTTAACATTGTATGTTTGTTATTTTGTATGTATGTTTGTTATTTGCACCGGTTTAAAATAAAAATAGTATTAACTTGAAAAATAAATTTATGGGGACAGTATATTGCAACTTTTTTTGAGAATGATCCATATATATATACATAAGTATATATCTTTTAAACAAATTTACTCAAAAAAGTAACAGTATAAAAATTATTTAATGAAGTTTAAATCTGTTCAATAAAAGTTACTTAAAATTATTTATGTCTATATGACATATAAACAATAAAATATATAAAATTAAAGTGTCTATACATATATTATATGTATAGAATACATATTATTGACTTTTTTTTTTTCTTCAGAATATTAGATATCTAAAAAAAAATTTAAATAGTTAAACAAGTTTCAATATTTCCAAGTTTCTTCACTTGAAGCAAATATATGATTGTTTATAAAGGTTTTCTTTTATTAGTTTTGTATTTACTTATTTATTGCATTATTTATTAACTATTATCTGTTCTTTTTTGTTAAAAGTTTATACTTTTGACAATAAATAAATTTTGTTAATAAACAGACAATACTAAGCTCCTCCCCAATAAAACATTTAAGAGATTTGATTTTCTTCATTGATTATGTTCAACTTAAATTTTTTGATAAATATAAAGGTAAGTATGCAACATTTTAAAACATAAGTTTTACTAACTTTCATTAAGTTTTTAAGATTTTTTGTATAGAGAATGTTTTTATGTTATTGTTTTAATGTTTTATGTGTGTGTATATATATATATATATATATATATATATATATATATATATATATATATATATATATATATATATATATATATATATATATATATATATATATGTAAAAAATTTGAACTTTAAATTATATATATATATATATATATATATATATATATATATATATATATATATATATATATATATATATATTTATAAATTATGTTAGTATATTCTACAAATAGAGTGCTCAATGTTCTTAAAAAACAGAGCAGTAATTATATTAAACAAATTTTGTATATTTATATATTATATAATTATAAAATTAGATTAAACAAATTTTGTATATTTATATATATATATATATATATATATATATATATATATATATATATATATATATATATATATATATATATATATATATATGTATATAAATTATGTTATTATATTCTACAAATAGAGTGCTCAATGTTCTTAAAAAACAGAGCAATAATTATATTAAACAAATTTTGTATATTTATATATTATATAATTATAAAATTAGATTAAACAAATTTTGTATATTTATATATATATATATATATATATATATATATATATATATATATACATTTATATATATATATATATATATATATATATATATATATATATATATATATATATATATATATATATATATATATATATATATATATATATACATATATATATATATATATATATATATATATATATATATATATATATATATATATATATATATATATATATATATGTATTGATATTTTAAAATTAATTAAAATTATTGACCTTTTTCTTAAAAATATTAATTATATAAAAAAAATTAAAATAGTTAAAGAAGTTTCAATATTTCCAACTTACTTCACTTGAAGCAAGTATTGATCGTTTATAGAGGTTTTCTTTTATTAATTTTGTATTTATTTATTGCTAATCTTGCATTAAATGCTTTTCAAAGTAATGAATGGGTTTTTATGATAAATGATTACATTTTAGCTTGCTGAGCTGACAGGCCTTATAATTTTTTATTTGCTTTGTTTATGAGCGCTTATATGTAAAATATTTGTTTTTTAAATTACTTTTTTTTGTTTTTTTGGTTAAATACCATTAACATTTTGTCAATAATTAATAACTACCACCTTAAACATTTAACAATACTTAGTTTAAAAGATTTTATCAATTTATTTATAACTTGAGTTTACGTTCTCGATAGAAATATGTTTTATTTACACATTGCTCAATTATTTTAAAACATCTAATTTAAATATGACTTATAGTAGAGTAGAATATTATGTTGTTTTATTTGCTTACACTTGTATTTTAGATAAGTTCAAGAAAGAAAACTTAAAATTCGTTCTAAAAATAAAAGTTCAACTTTTATTATTTTAAGCATCATTTTTACACACGCTTCTTTAATGCTTAATATTGTCTAATAATTTTTGAAGTGTAATTATTAGACTTACTCGAAAAAAAAAGAAAATAGGTTAGGCAAGCTGAGATAAATTGTTGTCGAAATTGAAGAGATGAGCTTAGTCAAGCTCAGACAAATTGTAATCAAATAAAAGAAAGCAGGCTAAGCGAGAACTATCATGTTTACTTTGTCTACTTTTAAAATATGGTTTTAACTTAGTAAACTTTAATTATTTAAAATTTGCTAAGTTGATCATTAGCAAATAGTTTTAAAGGAAATTAGTTGTCACAATGAATGTAAAAATAATTTTATTTTCTGATCAAAATGCAAAATTTGTTTGCACTGATAGCTATTATGTTTTTGTTATTTTGTGTAATAGCTGATTGTTTTTGCAATAAATGTCTTTTCTTACAGATTTTGACTATTTTTACCAATCCTTTAGAAAAGGCATCAGCAACAGGTAAATTGGTTTGTAGTGTTTATCTTTAATGTTTTCTTTTTTCATGCGTTAGTTTTTTTTTTAGACATCTTACAATGCTTTTTGAGCTTATCGCAGATCAAATAGAGGGCCCACATCTCATAAGGCACACAAGATAGTAATAGTAATAGTCATATATTTAAACAAGTCTTTATAGATTACTTGACGAATAAATTTAAAAAAAAAACAATCAAATAAACAGATTAAAGAACCAAAGCATTTTTTTTTTTTTTTTTTGCTTTCATTTAATTACAGTTTATGTTTACGACAAATGTACCTAAAAATTCAATATATGTAGCTGCTTAAGGTATAGAGAGATTATATGCATATTATATATAAAAATATACAATAACAAACGAATGGGAGAGAATTTTCTTAAAAGTTTTATAAAATTTCTATAAACACGAAAACACCGTTCGAAGTTTGTTGCGCGCGTATGTCACGTTAGAGTTTAAGGTTTTAATGTGCTTAGTGATAGATTAAGTGTTCGCGTTAAAGAAATAACTTTCTTTTTTATAGAAAAAATGTTTTACATGAAAACTTTACTTTTCTTTAAAATTAACAGGGCAAGAGCCTTAATAACAGAGATCTTCTCCCAAATATTTTTCAATTTTTAGTTTTTCTGAATAACCAAAACGATTTTTATACATTTACAAGTTTAGGAGTACATTTTTGTAATATATTTGTTTATTAAGCTTTTACATTCATCATTCATACTAAAACTTTTAAAAATTTGAAACAAGTTAGCTGAAAGCAAAATTAAGAGGAAAATATAATCCGAATATTTAACCCAAAACAATTTTCCGCATTTTCATAAAATAACCTTGATAATCTATGGAGTAAGTTGCTGATGGCCTAAAAAAGGTTAATAGAAACTTATTATGGAAAAATATAATTAGGTTCATCCTCGTTATATATATATATATATATATATATATATATATATATATATATATATATATATATATATATATATATATATATATATATATATATATATATATATATATATATATATATATATATATATTATATATTTATATATATATATAAAAGATTATAGAACTTGTGAAGCATTGAAAATGTTGTAAAGCATTGAAAGTGTTGAATTTGTTGTAAAGTATTGAAAGAATTGAATATGTTGTAAAGTATTGAAAGTTAATTGTTAACTCAAAACAAAGATTTCTATATTTTGATCTTTTTTAAAAATTATTGAAATAAAATAAAATTATTTAAATAGTTGGTGTGGAATAGACTTACCATGACCAGTAATATATTTATATTCAGTAATAATTATACAGGTCATGGTAAGTCAGTTATTTCACGTCATCTCATGTTTTTTGAAACTTTTTATACCAAAGGTATTTAATTTTAAGCGAGTGTTCTAAATATTATTTAGGCTGGTAGTGATGTCCGATTCGTTTATAAATAGCGATTTGCGCAACGTCTACCGAAATGTTAAAAGTTTTTTAAAGTTAAATGCGATAGAAAATTTATCTTATAGCTTTAAAAAGTAAACAATAAGTATTGTTGTTATAAATGTATTTAATTATTTTTCTACCTCTTACTAAAACATATTGAAGTAAGGAATAAGTATAGAAAAGGTCGGTGTGGAATGGATTTACCAAGACCTGTATTTTACGGGTCATGACAGCTAGTTACTATTAATACAAAACTTACCTTTTTTAGAGTTATTTTTAAAATGATTTTTAATTTTTTAGACTTTTTGTTATATTTTTAATTTATGTTCATGTGGATCGTTTTGCACTATGTAAACCAGCTTGTCAACATTAGTAATGCTGAGATTTAATCTTGTCCAAATGACAACTTGGCCAGCTCCAAAAAATCTCTCAGATGATGCTGATGATCCAGGAATGCAAAACACTTTCCTGACAATAATAATCAGCTTTGGATAGTTGCTTATCATGTTCTTTCACCATGGAATAAATCAGTGCCTAAATTTGCAATAGGAACTGCCAAAAAGCGTTCAAGCTCAGTATCAGTGTCAAATGCTTTATTGTTTGTAGATCTTTCACCAGTATCATAGAGCTATAAGTAGTAATGCTTCAAGGTCATCAGAGTTGAAGTTGAGTCAAGACAAGAGGTGAATCAACTTTCTCAACTTGATTATTCATCAATACTTTTGATGCAGATTTTTGCAAGAACAGGTTAAACAAGTGATTAATGTCATAAGTGTAATTCTCCATACCATCTTCTAAATAGTACTACGTGATTTGCTCATTGAGAACCGTTCCAAACTGTCTATGGTACTCATCGTTTTTTTTGTCACAAAGTCAAATTGCTGCAGAGCTGTGAAGATCGTAGATTCCTGGGATGGGCATGTGAACTGTAGAAATTTTTTCAGCAGAGATTTTCACTGAAAAGCTGTGAAATTTTTGAAAAATCGGTAAGATATCTTTTAAGATCTTGAAATGTGCGTTATTTGGAATTCTGTCATCTATTGTGTGGTTATCTCCAATTAAGACTTTTAGTGCTTTTTTGATGCCTATATCTGATTTCACATACTTAAACTAACTGTTCCACCTGGCTTTGCAGGATAAGTTGACTTTTTTGCAGTTGACTTTCAGGTCAGTACAACTTTTTTTAACTTTTGTACATGATAATGTATTTCGATGGAGGTGATTTGCCAAGTCGCTACATTTTTTTTTTGATCAGGTCAACTTTGTCCATACTCTTTGTATTCAAATTTTATTTGGTTAAAGTCTGTGGCTTCTTAGGCCTAAGCTTAAAATGCTCCGTTTCCCTCAAACTGAGTGTTAATAATACGATATTTCTCTTTAAGATGTGTATGAAAAGTAGAAGTTGAGTACTGTGGTGTATTGAGCACTTTTTCATAATGCTTGCAAGAAGCTTTATTCTCTTTACATGTATTTTTGTCAAAGTGTTGCGAAATCAGACTCACTTTAGGCTTTTTTTCAAAAAAAGATAATGTCGAAGTGCAGCAAATTTTGTAACAAAATGTTTCCCTAAATAATTATCGCAATAAAAATAAGTATATAATCAAAATGATCATCAATAATAGTAGTAACAAAATAAATTATCATAAAAATGATTATAAAAATTTCAATTACAAGCTATGATGATAAGAAATGATAAACAAAAAAATACAAATACTAGAAACAACAGTGTAAAAAAATATAAAAGCAAATATAAGAACCAATGACAAATTGTAAAAATAAAAACCAATCATAGAGCAAACATTTAGTACAAAAATTTTCCATGTTGCCCCAAAAATACATAATTCCCTGTTGCCCCAAAAATAAATAATACCACTTCATTAAACAGTTTATATAGTTATAAACTATTCGTTGTTTTTTCTGTAACATCTTATATTTTTTAGCGCTACGGCTTTTATGTGCTTTTTTCTGTAACATCTTATACATAACTTTAGCGCTACGGCTTTTACGTGCGTTTTCATGTGAACTCCACTTAAATGATTGCCGTTGTGTATCAGTTGTGACAGTCATTATGTAACTAAATGTATCTATCATTATGTATTAGTTGTGGCAGTCCTTATGTTATTAAATGTACCAATTACTATTTAATTAATTTGTACCGGTTTGGTACGCAAGGAATTAAAAATTCGTTAATAATGTCGAAATGAAGTTATTTGGGTAGCAATCGTTACAAAAATAATAAAGTAAAAACCAGGTTCTTAAACTTTAAAATTTAAAGTGAATCACTTTAATAAAGTTTACAAAATTCTAGTAAAAGTTTAAAGTGAATTAGAGAAAGCATTTCACTATTTTTTAACAAATTTAAAATCTGGTTTAAAGTTTAAACTATATTTTAACCTTTCTAACAAATAGCTGAACGAATAACGAAGTGCACATTTAGTGACTAACGTTTTATAATTAACGTATATTCGTTAAACTTTGGTTAAATATTCGTTGAACTTTGTTTAAATATTCCTTAAATTTTCGTTGCAAAGTTTAACGAATATTTAGTATTATGCAAAACTTCGTAACTGAAATTTTTCTGTATTAGACCTTCATTTAAACGTGATCAGCGAAGTTAAACCAACTTTGATGTTAAGTTCGATCAGCAAATTTTAACGAACTTCTCCGGTACTTCTAAACCTCATGCATTTTTTCTTGGTTAGGAATAGAAAGTAGAGCAATCTTTTCCATTTATATCTAAAAAACGAACTTCCACACAGTGATATACAGCAATAAATTCTTCTTTTCCCTTTTTTCAACTCTTTTGGTGTTCTACACCTTTTCAAGGTGTAATTAAAAATATAAAAATTGCAATTAATTTATCGCAATATGTTATTGAGAAACACAGCATGTAATTTAAATATCGTAATGCGTAACTAAGAAACACAATATGTAATTAAAAAATTGTAAAATGTAATTGTAAAAATGTAGGAAATCGCAATATGTAATTATGAATGCATAAATTTTAAGTCAAAATCGTAATATGTAATTAAAAGTACGTAATTTGTAATTACGAACTCACAATGTATGCTCGTAGGTCATTATAAATGGTCTTCTGCAACATGAATTTGAATAAATTAAAAATATTAAATTAAGCATTTGGATACACCAACAATATTAATGAAATTGAACGATCATTGTGTTATTTGTCAATACATTATGATCCGAAAGTCTGTTCCGAAAGTCTGTTATCTTTTTCTGCATTTTTTTCAGCATTTATTTCATCAAATTTGCTTACTCTCGAGTGCCGAATACACGGGGGTTGGGATTAAACGGGTTGGTGGGAATTTTAGTCAAAATCTAATAAACGGGGGATTTTAATATACGGGGGAGGGGAGATTTTTTCTGAAATTTAATAATTTTATTGGTTCTGGAACAACCAGAACCAATAAAATGACAGAAGAAGAGTTATTGAATGAGCTGAGTGAAATGAGAATTAGGTGACTTTGGCGCAAACTTTAGGTGTCAAATATAAGACAGCTTACAATTGGATTCGCAGCGGAAAATCAAGTTTTATTGGATGGAGCGGTTTCAAATTAACTAGGATTAACTTGATTATATTAACTAGGATTAAATTAAATTAATCAGGATAAAATTGAAGAAACGTTAACATGGATTGAAATTGGCTGTTAATTGACAATGGTGGCCATCAAAACAAATATTTTAAGACAAATTAATATTAACATCAACACAACAACAACCGTCAATTGCCTCGAGGGTAGGTTGTTTTCATTAAAAAAGTTCACAAGGAGCCTTTTATAATGAATGGTAATAAAAAAAACAAAAAAGAGCTGAGTATGTTTGGAACATTAAAGAACATATCACAAATGGTTATCAGGTGCTTTGGTTGGATGAAACAAAACTTAACCTTTTTTGCAAAAAAGCGCATGGACCAAGGAGGGAAAAAGAGCTATAATAAAAATACCAATATAATAATAGAAGATGATTGCGCACGTGCTGTACAACATACCACGCATTACGTAACGGTTTTAAATATGGAAGGTGTCTAAGTTGGCGGATAATAACTGAATATTGCAATGATTTTTAATGACATTGTTTAAATATAATTATTAAAAATTAAAGTTAAAAACAATTAAATCTATATTTTAATTTTTTGTTGTAGATAAATTATTTGAGTTTTAACTATTATTCAATTGAATCCTCAATTGAATTTTTCACAAACAAACAAAAACAATTTAAAAGCTCTGACTGATACCCGATAGGATTTTTCCAATTACCGCCAAGTGGTAACTGGAAAAATCCTATCGGGTAGCGGTAGTGGTGTAGTGGTTGAGCGCTCGCTTTATAAGCGAGAGATTCCGAATTCGATCCCCACGATGTCTCTGATAGTACCACGCTCAACTATTTTCTATGCGCAGCCGCCTTGTTCATCAAAGTTCTTGCAGCGGAGTAATAGAGTTGAGAGAGGGTTATAACCACAATTAAGTAGCCTCCTCGTCTATAGTGGTCTTCTCGGCTTTGATGAACTTAGAAAAATACAAACAAAAATACAAACAAAAAAAACAAAAAGAGAACGCATATTATTTATGACTTTTTTATTTTATTGATTGTATATCATTATTTCTTGAAAACTCACCAATATGACTACTTGGCCAATGATCTATTTAGTGAAAAAAAAAAAAAGCTTAGATAAAAATATAATCAAAAGAGTTTATCATTTCAAACCCAGGAACGATGCATTTAAGAAGCCCTGTGTTAGTAAAATTAACCAATAACCAAACAGAATAGAAGTTATAACAGTTTCTGAAAAGCTTAAGACATTGTTTTACATATACAAGTATACATTAATCTAGATCAAACTGAGGTCGAAAAAAAAAAAACAGAAGAACTAGTTATTGACAGGATTGAACGCAATAGTAAACTTGTTATAGAAGGAATTATCAACAAACTTTTTTGATATTATATTTGAAGAAGTAGAGTCTGCAAAATCAACATCCAGTAAATTGGCAAAATAAATTTGTTTAAATATATACAGTCATCTATCTTGCTGGTATACTAATGGCACGTCGCTAAACAACAAAAAGTTTTAAATTAAAACAAACCTTTGTTATAATTTTAAAAATATAAATATAACTGTTTAATAAATAACTAAATTTTTAAGTTTTTGTTACCCATTTTTATAATGGATAACAAAAACATATATATATATATATATATATAAATATATATATATATATATATATATATATATATATATATATATATATATATATATATATATATGTATATATATATATATATATATATATATATATATATATATATATATATATATATAAAAGACAAAAAAAAACGTCTTTTGAACGTTCAAAAGACGTCCAAAACGTTCAAAAGACGTCTAAAACGTGTATAAGACGTTTATAAAACGTCTTTTTTACGTCCGTGTCCACTGGGTAGTAGGTTTATTGTTTTCGGAACATACTCATCCGTCAAAGTTATAAAAATTGCTCGTTGTTATCTGAGATCCAAAACTTGAACGATTCTTTTAATATTGTTAAAACATTTGCTTACAGTTCTTTCTTAAGTTATGTAATATAATAATGCAATACTTCATCTTAATTATATTTTTCAAATAGTACATACCTTTGCAAAAAATAACTAATTTTACAGCAAATAAAAGCATTAATTATTAATAAAGTAACGTATTATTAATTTAAAAGTTCAATTATAAGCTTACTTGATGTAAACGTTTACAAACTATTTGAAAAATAATAGATGTACTATGCACTAAAACAAGAATATTTTTTATAGCAGCTCGGTGTAGTTAAGGCGATTTACAAAATATTTGAATACTTTTATTTGGAATTAGCATGGTTTTGTCAGCATATTATGCCAAAACGAGATCTTTAAATGTTATAACTTTTTTTCCTAAAGATTTTTATAATATTTGAAGAAACTTTTCTTTTTTATATATAATTTTTAAAATCTTTTTACAACCCGTAATAATGTATCTAAAAAACACTATTTTGGAGTCGTTAGATCAACTTCGCTCATCTATATTAATATGAATTTAGTTAAAATCTTTTTAAAACGTTACTTAATTTACTACTGATCCTAGTTCGAATCGACGTATATTAGCTATATATAGTTGTCAAAACACATTATTTCTATCAATTTTCACAAAAAATACTGGAATTCCGACCAAGAAAGAACTTATAGTTATAAATAATTGCCAATAAACGATCAGAACAGATCATATGGTTAAACTATAATGTTCATTTTACCTAAAAAACGTATTAATATAAAATCTTATTTAAATTTAGAAGAGCGATTGTGATTTTAAAATGATTTAAAAAAAAAAAAATGATTCCACGGTCTGGGTTTTTTCGCTACAGACATTTATATTTTATGATACCGCAAAATTTATTATTTTAATTTTTTTCGTCTTTTCATAATTCACAGACCAGACCAATTCACGGAAATATGTCATAATCAACAAAATATTATACAGACGCTATAATATTTTAAAAGTGCCTTAACTACACCGAGAGCTTAGTTAACTATGCTTCGATAAAAATTACTCTCATTTGGTATAATAAAATTTTGTAGTATAAGCAAACTAATCTATCAGTTTTAAAATAGACTTCGTTTATTTACACTTAAAAGCGTTCACTTCTAGATGCATAAAAAAAACATCTTTTATACTTAAAAAAAATAAATTTTTGCAAAAAAATTGGGTCACAAAAACAATAGTGGATTAAAGCAAAAAATATACTAGAGTGCTTTATACCAATCAAAGTAAAATTAATTTCTACTTTACCAATAATTTGACAAAATAACGTATGTTGAGTTTTAATAAGCCACATAACGATTTGCATATAAATGTGTCAGAGTTTTTTAGTGTCACGAAGAGCTTTTGCCTTGGCTCCAGCAATAAAGATGTAAACAATAGAATTGAGTGTGATGATAGAAGAATTAGTTATAGAGGATAAATTTTGTGCATAGAAATTGGCAACAGCTAGAGTGATAAAAATTTTCGATAATTTCCATAATTTCTTGGAATGAACGCAACGACATTCTATGCTTCTAGCAAGACAATATTGCTTTTTCTCTCATAGTTATACGCTTTAAATTTTTCTTTTTAATTTTTCCTCAGCTGCAAATATTTTGAGAATCATAAAAACAACAAAATGTTTGTTGTCTTTTTTGTTGCTCAAAATTTGTGTTTTATTTGTTGAAGAAGAGCAGTGTTAAATATGTTCACCTATTCAACTATTTTTCTTTGATTTTGAAGACAAAAGATTTGTTCCAAGCTTTTTTTTCCAATATCTTTTAAAACCATAACATATTAGAACAGAGGCTATTAAATGTGCTTTCTTGATAATGTTGCTTTATTGATACTTTTTAATGTTGCTTTGTTGACCAAACGATTGTATTCTAATGAGATCATAAATAAATGTCATTACCAACACCATCTAATTATCCAAAGTAACAAAAACAAATAAACTTAAAGACATTAATTTACCTTGGTTAAGCGAAGGTCTTAAAAAGTCATCGAAACGGAAACAAATGTTAAATATAAAATACCTTTAAAAAAATGCGATAAAACAAAAACAGAACACAAGAATTATGAAAATTTATTTGAGAAACTTAAAAATCCGCTAAAGTTAGTTATTTTAATAAACTACTTAAAAGTGTCAAATAGACTCCAGAGAAACACGGCAAATATTAAATGAAACATTTAGTAAACCAAAAATTAGCAAACCATGCTGTCCTAAAACTATAAAAATTAATCACAAATTAATTGATAATGAAAACGACATTGCAAATGAGTTTAACAACTTTTTTGTTAATCTAGGATCTAAACTTTCATCTCAAATTTCTCTCGTAAATAAATCTTTTGATAAATATTTAAGTCGTAATAGAAATAAACTAAATAACAAAAAATTACCCATGTTAGAAATTTATGAGGCTTTCAAAACCTAAAAAGAAACAAGGCAACTGGAATTGAAGATGTCAATAGCAACATAGTAAATAACTGCTACAATGACCTTAAAATTCCTTTATTCAAAATTTTCAACACTCTCTAAGGAAAGGTAAATTTCCTGAAAAACTAAAAACTGCTAAAATAAAACCTATATTTAAATCAGGAGATGCAAGTGAAATAGGTAATTTTAGACCAATATCGATACTTTCAATATTCTCTAAGATACTAGAGAAAAATATGCACAATAGATTATTCCAAGCAGTTCGGTTTTCAAAAAAATATATCAACTGAACGCGCAATCCTTTACATGGTTGAAGAAATAAAAAACTCCTTTACAAACGGAGAAGTTACATAAGGTGTTTTTGTAGATCTTTCTCAAACTCTCTATTAACTCAAATAAAACAAAGTTTTCTTTATTTCATCCTTCCTTTAAATAAAACAAAGTTTTCTTTATTTCGTCCTTCCTTTAAATAAAACAAAGTTTTCTTTATTTCATCTTTCCTTTAAATAAAACAAAGTTTTCTTTATTTCATCCTTCCTTTAAATAAAACAAAGTTTTCTTTATTTCATCCTTCCTTTAAAAAAAGAGAAGTTCAATCTTCTTTGCCGAAATTTTTTAATGAAAATAGAGAAATAAGTAAGAATACAGTTACAAAATTTTTGGGTGTTTTTATTGATGGAAATCTAAATTACAACTAACATATGGCTTATTTAGGTAGTAAAGTATCCAAAAGCATAGGAATAATATACCAGTCTCGTTACTTATTAAAAAAACTAAAAATAGCTCAAGCTCAAGCTTCTTTTTATATGAAGGCTCTAACAAGGTAAAAATAGTACCTTGTTAGAGCCTTCGTGTAAAAATAAGCTTGAGCAATTCAAAATGACTTATCGTGCACCTCTTATCTGGAATAGGTTTTTACTAATCAATTTAAACAATATTGCTTTAAAAAACTTGATTTGGTTTAAAAAACCTATTAAAAAGAGTATTTTAAAATATAAAAATTTACTTATTGATTTTTTTAAATTTATTTTCTGCAAGCTTCTTAAATAATTTCTTGTTTTTTATTATATACAAATATATTTTCAACATTGCATTAGTAATAAATGTGTAAATATTATTGAAATAACAAATAAAAAAAACATTAACTTGTAAATATTATTGAAAATAAATTCTTATTGTAAATACTAGTGGGGGGAAAAAAAAAACGATATTTGTAAAAATAAATTTGTATACTTGTTATCTGACATTTTGATACGATTATAATGTAATGATTATAATCGTATTTACGGCGATGTAAAGCGGTTCTTGATAATTAAACCATTTGGTCTTCTGCAAATTTTTCGCGTTCTTTTTACAAGAGTTAGAGTGACTTTATTATTTTTGTAAAACCACTTTGCAATATTTTGTTTTTATTTATATATTCACTGTTAACTAATCTTTTTTATGTAATTACTAATTTATAATATAAAGGAACAAAAAATAAACTTATTTAATAAAACAAAAATAAAATAAAAAATTTGTTGAAATTTATGGAAAAAAAATTTTGTTTCTTTTTGCAGATTGTTACCATCATTCTTGTTACCATCATTCTTGTTACCATCATTCTTGTTACCATCATTCTTGTTAACGTCATTCTTGTTACCATCATTCTTGTTACCATCATTCTTGTTACTATCATTCTTGTTACCATCATTCTTGTTACCATCATTCTTGTTACCATCATTCTTGTTACCATCATTCTTGTTACCATCATTCTTGTTACCATCATTCTTGTTAACGTCATTCTTGTTACCATCATTCTTGTTACCATCATTCTTGTTACTATCATTCTTGTTACCATCATTTTTGTTACCATCATTCTTGTTACCATCATTCTTGTTACCATCATTCTTGTTACCATCATTCTTGTTACCATCATTCTTGTTACCATCATTCTTGTTACCATCATTCTTGTTACCATCATTCTTGTTACCATCATTCTTGTTACCATCATTCTTGTTACCATCATTCTTGTTACCATCATTCTTGTTACTATCATTCTTGTTACCATCATTCTTGTTACCATCATTCTTGTTACCATCATTGGTCCACTTGCCAAGATTGAAGAGATGTATTCAAAAAAATTTCCAGATTTTAGGACTATAAAACTAGTGCTATTCTTATGGAGCAATTCTACACCCATAGTAGAAAAGACTCACACTTGTCCAATATGAAAATAAAACTTACATGGAAATGCTTAAGCTGAGGATCAAGGAAAATAAAGTAATGCCAGTCCAGGACATGAGATTCTTGAGTATGTTGATGAGAAAGACTAAATCAAAGGTTAGGTTTGGAACAAAAAAAATTGAGAAAATTAGTTTTTTTCAAAAAATTAAATCTTTTCAATTAATTATTCTTGTTTCTTCAGGACTAAAATGAGGTCTTCTAAGTGGAGCCACCCACAAACTTTTCAAAAAGTGGAGTTACAACAAAATAATTCTAACCTCACGATTTGCACCTCCAGTTATTCTTATAGTTTCCTTGGATTATGAGTATAAAGCTCTAACTACTGCGCCACGATTATGATTCTTTAAAAGTTGATAAAAAATTAAAACTTGAACAAATTTGAATGTGTTTGATCTAACTTATATCTATTAGGTTTTTAACATAAAAATTCGCCATAAGGTTAAAAAAAAGTCCAAAAGTTTCAAGAGTAAAAGAGAAACTACTTTAAAGATCTTTTTATTAGTTTAAATCATATTACATCAACTACAACCTGCAAGAAGTTTAAGAAGTAGTCAAAATGCTGACTATACGCAGTAGTCAGTAAATACTGAACAAATATTAGCTAAAGTTCTTGCTTTGCTTGTTACAAAGTCATTAAAAATTTATTAAATTTTTCGCCCGTAAAAATTATCATATTCGTTTTAGAGAAGTCTATTTCAAAGACAAATCAAAATTAGGATAAACTATTTTACTCAATAAATAAGGCCTGCGATAAGAAAGAGATAGTTGTTCAAATTTAGTTTGGCTGAAAGGTTCTTGAAGATTTTTTCCATTACGAAGATTATATTTTTACAATTAAACATGAAACATAAAATATTATAAACATTCAGTTCGTTTACATATAAGGCTTTTCTCTCAGAAATGACTTTGAGTTTGAAAAACGATTTACAAAATTATTCAAACGAGCTGCGTGTATCTGGTGTTGATAAAGAGATTTAAGTTTAGTTTAGTGGGCGCCTACCCATACAATATTTGCATAATTTAAATGACAGTGAAGAAACGATTAATATAGTAGTTTTAATTGTTGTTTATTCAACATATGTTGAAGTTTATATATAATTCAAATACATTTTGGTATCTAAAAGAATTTTTTTAACCCTCTAATTCCAATAATTAATACTTTACTTGCAGGTATCTGAAGTCTTTGAACTTTAAGAATGAAGAACTCGATTTTTTGAATGTAAACAAATGTTAACTTGTCCAAAAATGCATTTGCAAGCTAGTGGTATGCTGGCCAGAGTGGCTTCATATTGATTTTAATCTCAAAAATAAGTTCCCTGCACCTATAGGTCATCTAGGTTATATTTTAAAAATCCGAAAAATCGTTTGAGTAAAATATACGGAAAAAACTTTTCCTCCTAGTTTTGCTTTTACCTGAGTTGTTTCTAACTTTCTTTTTTTTTCAAACTTTTCTTTATTTTTCTACAATTGATGAGTGAAAAAACTTAAAAAACAAATATATTACACAAATTTATACCTAAACTTGTATGTATAGAAAATTTTTTGGATATCCGGAAAAACTAAAAGTTGAAAAAAATATCCGGAGTTCCGGAAATATCTGGGAAAGGATAACTCCTACCTGTACCTTAAAAAACTATTAAATAGATATATTTCTTTAAACAATCATTTAAGTTTACTCAATTATGCATTATATAGCCGATCATTGGTGTAATTTTTAAAATTTTAGCCCGCAAGCGAACTAATCCCAAATTTTTAGATTTACATGCAAATACGAGAGAAAAAGATAAAACGATTTAATTAGGAAAATTTTATATGGTTTATGGGCATTTTCTGGCTGAATTAAAACTCAGTTTTTTCCAGGGCTCTTCCTGCCCCTGTAGTCAACTTGTTTTGATCTTCCCTACTATTTTAGATAGCAAATTCGAATGGTCATAATCTGTAAAAAGGGCAAATAAAGATGGAGTTTGCACACAAAAAAATAAAAAAATAAAACTTTATTGTTAAAAAGAATTTTTTTTAATACGTGTTTAGAATAAAATATGAACTTCACATATTTATAAACTTCAATAAATAAATTAAAAAAAAAACGCAACCAGTACGAACATATGAAAAGCTTTTATAAAATCTTGTTTGAAATTTTATACTATCTATTTATTTTAAGATATAAAAATTCTTTATCTTTTAATAAATACAAAATCATAACAAAAATATAAATCTTGTTTAAAAAATATAGAACTAAAATGTATTTAAAAAAAAATATTAAAAACAAAAACAAAAGAAAATACTTCATCTAGCAAAAAACTTGCATAAAACAACAACAAAATAACAAAACAAAAAATCAAATCTGTTAACACAAATATCTATTTTGATTTTGAAATTATTGTTAGTAATGAAAAAAAAATAACAAAAAATAGAATTAAAAAAAGTAAGAAGGAATCAGCATTTATCGGTTAGTAGTTTTTAGTCGACTATTAGTGCACGATTATATTCACTAAAATATCAAAAAATAAAGTTAATAATTATTGTTAATAATAATAATACAACTAAGTTAGTAGAATTTAGAAAGTCAAGAGAAACAGTTGAGAATTAATTTTTTAGAGAACCAATTTATTTTTATTTTCACTAATTAAACCTATATTGACATCAGAGGTTTACCCAAAACTATTGAAGACCTATCATTCGTAAAAAAGATAATTAAATTTTCGTAAGATTTTAACGCCACACTAAACCTTCTCCGGGATTAGCCCTCGGTATTTCCTAGTTCCAATTTTGACCATATTAATTGATTAACTTAATTATCAATTTTAATTACAATGTGGTCTTAAAATACAGTACTTAAAATTTAATATCTGAAACAAAAAGATTCTTTTCAAAAATAAATAAAGGTGTTTAATAATTAATGTAGATATATTGTATTATACGTATATATATATATATATATATATATATATATATATATATATATATATATATATATATATATATATAATATATATATATATATATATATATATATATATATATATATTGTATAAACTGATACTGTTACTTGTATATGTAATTAATGTAGATATATTGTTATATGTATAGTATTGAATATGATAGATGTATTTATATGTATTAGCAAACTATATATAAGAGACAATCTTAAACATCGCCATGAACATTTTAGCGATTTAATAACTTTTTTGTTATACACACTGATATTTGGTAAAACAATTTAAAATTCGCATTGTGACATTTGAACATACCCTTCTTTTCCGGGCTTTTCAGATACTTTCAATTTGTACAGTGGATTTTCTCCTCTAAATAACAAATTAAAATAAAACTGAAAACGATATAAAATTTACATAAACTGAAAATCAAATCACTGAAAGATTAAAAAAAAATAATGCAAGAAATTTTGTAAAAAACAAACAAGAGAACACCTAGAACATAATCAAATTTTTTTTACCTATCCAAAACATCAACTTCTTCGTAATGTCTACAACAATAAAACAGAAAACAACTTTAATCAATTACAATTAACTGCCTTATTAATTGTAATTATATGTCGTTAATTGTATTTACTAATTTAAATTATGTATATATGTGGTTAATCAAACACAATTGACATCATCAAATCTAATGACAAAAATTATTTACAACTTTGTATCCATAAAAATTTTATTTGTCTACAAAATTCCATTTATTTAAATTTTGTAAAAATATTTTAATAAATGTAAAAATTTTAATAAAATATTTAAATTTTTACAAAATTTAAATATTTTATTTAAATTTTGTAAAAATTTTTATGTATACAAAATTCCAAAAATATTTTCTTATTAGACCTGAAAATGACAATTGTGATTGATGAAACATGTTGCCTAAAAAATTCAAAACAGACTTTAACAAAAGTTAAAGTCAAACCTTTGATAGAGTTGAATTATATTAGGAAAAATTGTCATAGTCTTTTTACTTTTTGTTTTGAAAGTCTTTTGTAGTCTTAGATCACAACCACAATGTATATATGTTATGATTTTAGTTATGTGTAAAGCGAGGTCTTAGCCACACATGCATGAAATTTTACTATATCGTAGTGTTACTTGGCGGTGTGACTAGGCTTACCTTCTCATGGTGTGTCAAACTATCACAACTGATTTTAAAAAGTAACTTCATAACTAGTTTTATAAAATCTTTTTATGTTGTTAACTAAAAGTCAAGATAAAATGCATAACTAAACAAAGTTTTAAACAGAGTTTTAAGTTTATATTGTATTAAATATTTCAGATATCATGTTCTATTTAATTGTTATTAAATTATAAGTATTATAAATTGTATACTTTAACCTTTTAATGTTAAATTGAAAAGAAAATAACTTACTAATTATAACTGTTAATTACATAACAGTTACTTGATTTAAGCATATACTTGCATATCTATTTGTGTATTTGTAATGAAACCAGGATTAAATTGGGTGGATCTTCATATGATGCCCTTTCACTTTTAGAAAAGGTGCAAAAATGAATTGTAAACATGGACCTGCTCTCCAACTCCAACTATTCATCATTGTAATGTTCTCTTTCTCTTTTCTACTATTATCACATCATCGTAATGTTCTCTTTCTTTTTTCTACAAATACTATAACGAGCACTGCTGTAAAGAGCTAGCGTTGCTTGTGCCATCTACTAAAATTTATTCTCATGTCACTCGTCATTCTTTCTGTGTCTCATCCTTTTTTTGTGACTATTCCTAAGTACTCCAAAAACTCTTATTCGTCTAGTTTTTTTCCTTGAACATCAGTTTTTTGGAATTAGCTTCTTTCATCTTGCTTTTCTGATTCATAAAATTTGCACTTTTTAATACGTCTGTCAATCATTATCTTGCTCTACAAACTTTATCTTTTCTTTTCCAGTAAGATAAGCTTTTCTCTTCCAGTAACTTCCAACTCTAATAGTGGTTGCTTGCACCCTTGCTAGAGGTGTAAATGTTGAAAAAAAAAAAAAGTCCTCTGATGTTCTCTTGTTTTACTTCACTCAATCAACTTTCTTTTCGCACTTCATTGTTCTCTATCTACCAAAGAATGCACACTTTTGCTATTATTTCTGATCGAAGTTACCCAACTCTTGCTCTTTATCCATCAGCCGATATTATGATTTGCCAATATTATATTTATTGTAAATTCTATACTAGTTACACACATTTCAAAAAGATAAATTTATTTATACGGATTAAATATTTTTGATTCTAGGATGTGTTAAACTTTTACCACCATATCATCCTGCAACTTTAAGACTCAATTATTATATTTGTTTGTGGTCTGGAATCAACTTTTGGTAACTTTTTGCAAAAAAAAATTACAAATTTTGTAAAAAAGATTCTTTTATGAAAAAAATATCAACTGTAGCTTTAATGCTTCTTACTCTAATACCACTGACTCTAAAGCTCAAAGATTTTGGTTTTTCTCAACATTTTACTAAGATTGTTAGCTTTGTGACATGTTTAACAGACTCAAATCACTCTTCTTGATTTGTGTGTTGACTCTGACTGCAATTTGTGATTAGCTACTATTTTTTCTTTTATTTTGTACTTCTACTACATTAGATTTACTCTATCATTCTATTACTTACTAATACCTTCAGAGTGATTAAAATTTTTTTTTTTTTTTTTTGTTATAATACTTGGGCTTATGACTTTCTACAATGAAAATTGAGCCTCCTACATAATATTCTGGATCCAGGCAGGTTTAAAAGCTTTCATACCTTCTCACTAACTTCAAGTTATTACATGCTTTTCTGCTTCTCATGCAACATTTAATTAATATACCTAATAGTTCTTTTTCACAAAAACATCTCGCTTAAGAAAAAATATCTTTTTATCATTGCAAGAAATCAAAAGATATTATTTCCCTAAGAAACAGGCTATTCAACTATTAGATATTCTGCAACTAAAGTTGACACTCTTGTTTTACTGATAACAGCTTTGGGCTTACAGTCGCTAGCGAGTTTTAATTTAAAAAAATTTTTACAAGAAAAACACTTGACAGTTGTGTGTTTTTTAAGTTGTTTTGAACAGAAGAAATGGGAATGAACCCAACAAACCTGGTTGTACACCAAGTTTTAGACTAAAACTTTATTATAAAACTATTACACTGTTCATTAATTTATTTGATTGATGTTGAAAACTTTTTATTTGCAAATCAACTTGATAAAAATATCAAATCATGTTTACACTTTTAAATGACATAAAGCAATCTTAGTTCTTTATCTCTATACAATGTTGACTATATTTTATTTTATTTATATTATTATATGGTTGATTAAGTGCCAAACTAAAATTCCAAGATGCCTGTACAACAAAGTTAAAAAAAATTAGTTTATGTTAAAAAATGATTTATTTAGTGTTACTTTGCAAACGCCAATGTACTTTACTTAAAAAGTGCACTGAACTGCAATTACTTTTAATTTTTTTAGGTTTATAGGCTTTTGTTACTTTGCATCTAATCATCTCATTTCAACATATTCATTTTATAGGCTGTTTGGTGCTAAGTCATCCATATATTATTGCTAATATAATGCATTTATGTCTGATGAAATTCTTTACAAATCTGATCAAAACAGAACACACAAAAAATATTAATTATGCAGCAATTAATAAGCAAATAAATTTTATTAATGAAATAAAATTTTTATTAATGTGTACATAAAAGATTATGTATTTTTTAATTTTCTTTGATAGGGCTGCAGCCATTTTTTAAAAAGGCCGTAAAATGGTTTTAATGTTTTTTGAGAAAAACGCAATCAAAAAATAAACAAGAAACTCTTTGTAAAACGTTTTTTCAAACTCATAATTTATATGAGAATTTTTCCAAAATTCTTCAAAAACATTAATTCAATAACCTTTGTAGACATCTAAATAACTTATTTTGTAAAAAAGTCAATTTTGATTTTTTTTACCTTAAGGCATTTTGAAAAACGGCTGTGGGAGGTGTCTGCCAATATTTTATTATGGGTTTCCCTGATTTTCCCCTCATGATTCCCTGATCTACTACCTATTTTCACTGATTTAATTGAAAGTGAATAAAATTCAATTTCAAAAATATAAATGCACAATAAAAAATTAAGAAAAGTTCATAAGCTATCAAATAAAATTTTATATTACCTGTACAGTATACAACTTACATAGGTCATGTAAGTTTGAAGACGAGCCAATTTTCCTGATTTTTCCTAAATTTAACTAAATTTTCCTGAGTTTTTTTTAGATACCTGAATCCCCTGACTTTTCCCTGCTTTACTCAATTTCCCTGATCTGGCAGACACCCTATTTACAAATTATTAAGTTATAACATTTATAGAACTATAAACTATAAAATCAATTTTAATTTTAATATCAAAATTAGGCTGAGTTATTAAATACACAAAAAAAAACTTACATCTCTTCATTGTTTAATTCCGCCATGTGAACTGTTCCACCAAGTTCAGTAAATCCAGGTATGTGATAGTCATCATACAGTCGAAAGCGCCTAAGTTAAAATCAAGATCAAAATATACCTATAGTACAAGCCTTAATTCTTTATATGTTAAATTATGGTTAAGATAAAGTGGAATAGTCTTGTGTGGTTAAGATACGGTGTAATCATCTTGTGTCGTACTTTTTTTTTTTCAGGTATAGTAGTATTATGTGAAACAACATATTATGTGGACAGGGAGTGACAAACATAGTTTATGACAGAAACAGGGACAAATTTTTAAAACTTAGTGTTGCAACAAGAAGCATGTTACTCATACACTTTAAATTTTAAAAAAAGCTTATAGTTCAAATTTAGAGTTTCTTTGGTGTATTACAAAAAATACTTTTGAAAAGTAAGCATTTTAATAACATTAAGTTTTGTATGTTATATTTTGCTCAGTGTATTCTTTATATAATAATGCATATAGTTTTTGTAAAGTATGAAAACCTATAAACGCAGAACAAAATACCAAAAGTACATTTTATTATATCAATTATTTCATACGATTATTTTTTAAAGTAAAAAGTAAAATTTTTGTGTGATTATGATAATTAGTTTATTTATATTTACTTTTGTTCCTATGCTTTTTGTTATGATTTATTGGGTTTTTGAGAGACATTTTTTTATTTTGTAGCTTGGTTTTATCTGAAAAAATTAGGATATTGTGGTTTGATTTCACTAGACTTTGTGAAACCAATGAGTTTTTTCAAATTCATTGATTTCACAAAGTAAAATAGTTCTGCCTCAAAGTTTTTTTCAGTTACCTGCATTGGTGTGGTGTATTTTTTGTTTTTAAACCAAAATTTCCCTTTATTATTATTATTAGCTCTGATTTCATTTATCAAGCATTTTCTTTAAAGTATATGCATTTCAAAACAACGTCAATACACATGCACACACACACATACACTCACACACACATAAACACTCATACTCACAAATATATATACAATATATTATACACAATAATGGTTTTTGATAAAAATGGTCAAAGTTTTTGTATATTATTTACTAAGTTATATGTTGGTCAAGATTGTCTTGGAATTCTTTGAAATTTTTTTGTTTCATTTGCAAACATAAAATTGTGCAAAACTTGCTTAAGTTTATTAAATAGCCCAAATATTGAATGCTGTGCAAAGATCAAATTTTTGAAATTCCTGGAGCTACCCAAGAACATAGGTTTTAAAAAAAAACAAGTATTATCAGTAGGGCTTCTCATTTCCTGTAAAAATCTAATTTCATGGATTCCGGGACAAAAATGAATAATTTCCCAAAATCCCGGGAAATCCCAGGATAAAGTAACAAGCAAGAATTTATCAAACTAAATGGGCGGGAGGATGTGTAAGTTCAAACAAATACAAAAAAACGTGGTTTAAATACTATTACTTTTAACAAGAAAATAAAGACAAAATAATTCTTAGAAACTAAAACTCTCAAAATACAAAAAATATAAACTTCAATAACATTATATTTTATATATATATTAACTTTTAAAATAATTTTTTAAAAAACATAAATTGTCAATAGCGCTATCACCAAATTTTCATAATAAAAAGACCTGCCGCAGAAAAAGCTCTTTCTGAATCAATTGAAGTTGGTTGGATAGTTAATAGAGCATTATATATTTTGTCAAAATTATTTGTACACTTTTTCGTTGCATCAAAAATATCCATTTCTTTTGTAATATTTTTAAAATCATATAACACATCTTCTGGACTCTCAATTCGAATAACGTTCGTAATGGCAGCTTCCAATTGATGAAGTGTTGATTCAGATGTTGTCTTCAAATTTGGTTTGGCTATAATTGACGTTTCAGTCCAGTCATTATTGCGTTCTAATTTTTCAATTTCAGCGTAATTTCCACCACCATCAATTCCCAATTTAATTGGTTGTAACACCATTACTACAGTCTCCACCACTAAATATTCCTCCTCCAAAATATTGTTAATATTGCTGTGTTTAAAATCTATCAATGCTTTTAATATACATGTTTTTAATGCAATAAATCGCTCTAACATTGCAAAAAGGCTATTCCACCTTGTTTTACATCCAGTATTAACTTGAGTTCTTTATTGCATGTAATTTTTATGTATTTTTGTAAAATTTCATTTATGAGTGGTGATTTACGAAACATTCATGCAATTCTCTGGACCTTTAGAATTGTTTGTGCTATACTTATGCAGCCTAAAAATTTGTCAGTGATGTCAACATCTCGTAAATTTAATAAAACGTTGTTTTGGTTTGACTGTAATTCCACTGAAGTTGTTAAATCGATTTCTTCAGGCTTGTAGTCTTCGGTATTATTTTCATCAGAATTCTGACTCTTTGATGCATTACACTCACTGCCCGATGAATTTGAAATCACTGATTTTTTGTAGAAAACATCATAAACTGCTAAATGTAGCCCATCTGCATAACAAAGTTGATGTTTCATCTCGCCTAATCTTCCATATCTTTTCATAACTGATGCACCGTCAGTTACACTAAAAATTATGTGCTTTTTTGTAGATAAATTAAATTCGGATAATTTATTTTCAACCACATCAATAATTTTTTCAGCTAGAAGCATCCCAACTATTTAAACCATACCCAAGTTCCAAAGCCTAGTTAATGAATGCACATTTAAATTCAAGTAGCAACGATTTTTTGTGTATTCGTCCATCGAAAAGTGTATTCGTCCATTGAAATAGAGAAATGAGCCACCTTTGCATTGTCATTTCCTTAACCATTACTTTTTTTGTTAAATGGTCCTTTATCAGGTAAAGATTTTCTTATAAATTCAGATTTTGCATTAATAGAAAAACCATCTACAGTCGCCAATATTGAATCAATTTTTTCTATAAATTTCTTTTTTATAAATGACAGTTTTTGGTTGAGCATTTCTAACTTTAAAACTTGTGTCTTCCTTTGGCCTTTTTTTCGGTACTTCAATTTCGACTTCCTTGTGAAGATTTTTTAAATGACAAAGAAGTCCACTAGTTGAAAATCCTTTGCACATTATTTTTGTTTTACATATATTACAAGTGGCAAATTCTGTTTTGTTTTTTTTTGTAAAATTTTCCCCATCCCCATTCCCATTTTAACATACACCCTGAGTAGAATTTTTTTTAAGTTTTATTGTTTAGCTATCACCAGGAGGTAAAATTAGTTAGAAACAACTAGTATATATCAAAATATATCAATGGACATCCCCAGTTTTATTACACTAGACTGTGTATCATTTTAATAACTTGCATTTTAATTAATAAATAAGAGAAAAGGTTTCAAATGTAGAAAATAAATTTCGGACTTCCCCTTCGCCTTACACCCTGTTTAATTTGTGTTTAATTTAATTAATAAAATTTATTAAACATATAACATGGCCAATAATTAGTGCAAAATGTCGCTTAATTCACAAGTTGATATAGCATTTTAAAGAAAAAATTAGTATGTTATAGAAAAGCATCAATTTCTTTAAAGTTAGGCGACCGAATATTACTTTAATTGTGTAGAACTTTTGATATCATGATATCCTTTGAATACAAGAAAGGAAGACAGAGAGTTATTACAAGTAGAAGCTGTTTATAGTTGCATCGATAGAAACTAGTATTTGTTCCTTTTGTTTTCTTTGAAAATCAAGAAGAAGATTTTAGACTTATTAAGTATAATTTTAATTCGCCATATTGTTTTTCCTTTATGAGAATTATGATAATCGTAATAGGAACTATGATGAACCATATTAAAGAAAAAACGTATTTACTTAGTATTTTCATAAAAGCTATTACTGATTTTTATTTGGGTGTTATGAAATGTGAAATTGTGGCAAGGATACTTTAGGAAAGTTTTTTATACCTGTGGTTTTCTGTCTGAAAGAATGTCATTAATGGTGCAGCCTCTGCTACTGCTTCTAAAGTTAATAACAAATTTTAATTTTATTGTTGCACTGTGTATAACAAGACATGTTTTTAATATAACTTTTTTAATTACACAATTTTGAAAGCAAGTAATAATTAATATTATAAAAAATATAATTTTTATAGTTTAAATCTTATTCAAGCATTAAAAGATTTTGTCTCTATAGTTAGAAATATTATTAATCAACACCTCCAAATATGCTTTAAACAAGCCTAAAAATTGCATTTCAAATTATTTTAACTTGGTTATCGCTGTTTCTTTGTGCTTTATAACACTTCAGATCGTATCAATCTACTCAATGGTTGATTGATACAATTTGAAGTGTTATAAAGCACCTGTGGTTTCTTCTTTCTAACATTCAGTTTCTTCTAAAAACAAATGCAGAAATTCAATGTTTTGTTATACTATTTGAGAAGACCAAATCATATGTTTTAGTTTCTTGTTTAACCAAAGGCTTTAATAGGTTTATTTATTATTTCTAAACCAAAGGCTTTATGACTCAAATTTGCTCTGTGGGAAGTTTAGTTGAACTTCAATTAACTGCCTGAATTTCAAAAATGAACTTTAATCTAATAATACTGAAACATTACAAGCAACAAACCTTTTCAAGTTTGTTATAAATACTTATGAGTTGTGTTTTAAATAAAATTCAAACACAATAAAAGTATAACTTCAAATGTTTTAGCTGCTTTTTGTTAAACAGCTATTTTCATAGCCAGTCATCTTTGTAAAAACATTTAGCATTGTACAGTTATTGCAATAATTTTTTTGACTATAAGTATTTATAAAGTTTATTTATAATTAAAAGTTATTTATTAAGTTATATAAAAAAATTTATACAGCAAAATCTTGTATTAATCTTGTAAATTGTTTTCACAAATCTTGTAAAAAATTTTAACATGTATATTATACATGCATATTATACATTACGACAACTAAGTATTTTCAAAAAATAATTTTTTTACTTTGTTAAAATCATATTTTGAGCTTTAGTTACCATTTTATCACTGTTACAAGTCATTTAAAGAATTAAAACATTTTTATAAAATACACTCAATCTGGTCAAAATCCGGTCCCCTTCCCTCTCCCTACAAAAAGAGAAGGCAGAGGGGGGCATTTTTTTTTTGACATACCCAAAAAATTTTCTGTAAACGCCCCATATATATATATATATATATATATATATATATATATATATATATATATATATATATATATATATATATATATATATATATATATATATATATATATATATATATATATATATATATATATATTTATACATATATATATATATATATATATATATATATATATATATATATATATATATATATATATATATATATATATATATATATATGTATATATATAGTTTTCTCACATATGGGTCGTGGGGGGGGGGCATCCCAATATTTTGCAAGGCCTCCTTATTTGGCATAGGTATGAATATACTTGAGTTTGGAGTTTGCTCTTTTAACAACAATATTGCAACTTCAACAATTAAGCTGCATTTTAATGTTGTCTAAAAGTTAAAACAATGAAGAAGTACATTGTTTTATTGTTTTTTAAAAAAGACTAGAGAGTTTTTTTAATTAACAGAGTTTTTGTTTTTATTTAACATATATTTAATATATATTTATGTGCGAAGTGTTGCTACATTGACTTTCTTATAGCGTGCTGCAACAAGCAAGTGCTGCCTACAAGCAAGCTACTACAAGGAATTGCTGGCTCATCCACTATCTTGAAGCCTGCTGCTACAAGGTAGTGCTGCTACATCAATTATCTTATAGCCTGCTACTACAAGGAAGTGCTGCTATATCAATTGAGGGTTTGGTTTGAGCAAGCAGTCTATCATTTAAGAAAATAAAATACTTTATTCAAATTTTTAAACTTTTTCTGGTCTAGCTTATTAGCAATTGGCAGTAAAGCTAATTGGCAGTAAAAAAAATTTGCACTTTTTTGTTTTATTCCAAAAGATATATTACTTGTTTTATTCCAAAAGATATATGAGATATACATATATATGAGATTTAAAAGTGTTATTTTAATATATTTTAAACTTTGTAAAAATAACTAATGTAATTTTACAATCAAGTTGTAAAATTACAATAGTTATTTACACTCATTTACTCAGATAAATATTATCATAAAAAAACAACTAAAAACCTCTTTTGGTTTCTTTTTCTTGCGCATAAACAAAAAAGCAAAACCATTAAGACGATTAAAAAAACGATTGCTAAAGATATACCAACAGTTTCTGCAGATGTAATAACACTTTTATGTTTATTATGCATAACAGGAAAATATGTTGAAACTAATGTTGAATTTTCTAATAAAATAAACAAAATAAAATTAGAAAATATATTTTTAAATGAGATTAATGAGATATAATTGAGATTTTTTTATATTATATTATTTGATACTTTTAAAATAAAATTACCTGCATTAATCAAAGATTTGTATAAGTTAGGTGAACTACCATAGCTTTTATTTATAATTATGTGAGAAGCACTTGAATATAAAGTTATTTCTTGTAAAATTGAGACAGCAGAAGAAGACATTGAATAAGTACTTTGGCTATCCACTAAGCTGGTTATTACTTCGTCAGTAGAAATTGTCTTGATTGTAGAAACTGTTGAAAAACTTTTGCTAGTAATTTTTACCTGACTATGTGATGTATCCATTGTATACCTATGTAAAGAACTTGTTGTACTTTCATAACGTACATTGCTTGTAAAATCAGCAGATGGTGTTGCTTTGAGAGAAGATACAAAATTTATACTTGAGGTTACATTGCTTTCCAATATAAGAGTTTCTGAAGATGACATTTCATGTAATGAAAACATAGTTGGTGTCAAAATTAATTCAGTAGTACTATTATAAATGTTCAATATAGAACTTGTTTCATAAGTTGAGTTAGTATTTATAGTTACATCTGTGATACTTCTGTTGTGGCTCACAGAAAATGAAATAAAAGATGATGTTTGATTAACGCTGTTAAATGATATACTACTAAACAAACTAGCAATATCTGTAATAAAAGGTGATAATGATGTAATAGAAACCAATGCTGCTGTTGGAAAACTTAGACTCTCAACCGAAGAATATATACTAGAGATCGGACTATTTTCTACTAAAGATTTTGATAATGTTGACATTTCTTGTGACAAAACCATGCTAGGTGTTACAAATATTTGAGTAACATTATCGACATATGATAATGGAGTTGAGTTAATTGTATTAATCTGTAAATATACTTCTGTTGTATTGTCATTTGCAGAAAATGAATTTATAGAAATTGTTTGACTCACACTGGTAACTTGCATACTGCTAAATAAGGTAGCATTCTCTGTAATAAAAGAGGATAATAATGACAAGCCAGGAGTGATTGTCACTGTGGGAACAGTCTCAAGTGATGATAGTAATAAACTTAAGATTGGACTGCTTTCTGTTTTTGAATTAGACCAATCTAGTGTTTTTTGCGACAAAACAATACTAGGTGTTATAATTAATTCAGTCCTATTGACATTGATTTTTGATATTGTACTTAACCCATAAGTTGAATCAATATTGAAACTTGAGTCAGAAAGTGCATTTAAAGACAATGTCTGATCTATGCTCTGAAATGGAAGTATCATACTACCATTTATTGTTAAGCTAGCACGTATCATAAAAGACGATTCTTTTGGTGCAACAGATATTGGCGTCTTAAGTAATGATAGGGAATCAGTTGAAATAATATAATATGAACTTGCACTTGTATTTAAATATGAAGAAATAAAACTTGGCACAAGGTATGTTATTGTCGTTGATAATAATGGTAACTCTTCTATTATTGTAAAACTTGAAATAATACTTGTAGTCAAAGTTTCATACTGTGAAACTGATGAGGTGAAATCTGTTAAATTCACTTTTAGTGATGTTGTCATTGATAAATTTGGAAAACTAATATTGTTATGTGAAATATTCCCATTATAAACAGAAGATACTTCTTTGGATAAATAAGATGATTCAATATTTTGTAAAACTAAGGTCATCTCATTCCTAGAAAAACTTATTTGTGGCAAAGTTAAACTACTAGATAAATAATCTGTAATTTCTAATGTTGAAATGTCTAATAATGGAGTAGAATAACTGAAGTTTTGAAATTCTTTTGATATAAAAGACCATGTGCTAATTGAAGAAGAACTTGCCATAGAAGTATTTTTTTCAAACTTTGTTGAATTTAAATCAGTAAACAAGACTGTTGTTTCAAGTTGTAATTTAGAAATTGAAATAATACTTGATTCAATCAAAGGCATTTGTAGAGTGCTTTCATTATATGTTTGACAATACACTAAATGTAAAAACAAAAAAATATAGATTGCTTTTTAGGTAACATTGAATAAAATATTATTAAGTATAATATACACACGCACACACACATACACACACACACACACACACACACGCACACACACACACATAGATACATATCTACTGATAAGGGTGTACTTGATTCACTATGTTAATATCTCTGTGAAATATATACACAGTCAAGTGTGTATATATATATATATATATATATATATATATATATATATATATATATATATATATATATATATATATATATATATATATATATATATATATATAGAGATATATATATTCTTATCAGGGCGCCCTCATGAATCAAGTGCACCTCCCTTCACCAGAGTAGACATGATTTAAGTATTAGTATGTTAAACACCAAATGACTCTGACACCCATAAATCATTCAAGTTTTATTTCATTTCTTTTCATTTCTTTAAAATATTAGTCAATTATAAATAATAAATATGTATTTAATAGGAGTTATGAATGTTATGATAATTTAAGTATTTATTATAACTGGGCTTTTAAAATTTTGGTAATTTAATTGTATATTTCCATATAAAATTAAGAATGTATACTTTTCTTTTTTAGAACTGATTTAGTTAAGATGGCTGATTTTATTTTAATTTTAATTTTTGTAATTCAATATAATAGCAATTAATAAGAGAAAAATAAAAAAAACGACAACAAAAAGCATCTATGTTCTATATTTCTTTATAACTATATAAACTAAATTTTAATTAAAAAATCATATAATTTTCAGAAAATTATTAAAATCAACATAAATAAAATTATCATTTTATTTAAAATCTTACCGTTATTATTTAATAATGTGAAAAGGTATAATAGACAGCAAAAGAGCATTGTGGCAAATTCAGATATATACCTAAAAGTGAAAAAAAATAAACTAAAAATGTTGGAGATAAAAATCTACTTCTGATACAAATGTTTAAAACTTAAAACAAAAGAAAATTTTTTCATATAAAATATTATTCGTACTAAATATTTCCGAGAAAAAAGCATGGCTAGTTAACTACGTATGTTTATTACCGCATTACGCAGAAGAAAGTTACAATACTATCCTCGTGGGATTTAAACACGCTTAGCTGATTTAATACTAACTTAAATTTCGTGTATTTTTCATTTTATTTTAGAAGGACAAAAGTTACTTAATTTGCTTTTTTATTGATGTTAAAATAAAAAAATTTTAAAAGTAAACAAATTTACACTTTTCGAGAAGTAAATAAATCACATAAAAAAGCCTCTATAAATATTGTTATAAAATAGAATATCTATATAGAAAAGCTTGTTTATATAACATTAGTAAATTAAAAAAGAAAATAAAAAATGCAAACCGCATCACCGTGTTTAAGTTTAATCCTTAGAGAGACTTTTTTTAATAGGTCTTAAAACGTTGATATGAAAAAAAAATTTTGCAACGTCAACCTGACGAAATCGTTAAAAAAATATTAATCGATTTTTAATGAGTTTAAATTGTTTGATTTCCTTTCCTTCGAAGTTTTAGAAAGTGCTTTAAAATAACTAATCTAACTTCAAATATAAACACATTTTTATTTTTTCACAATGATATATTCCTAAATATTTATTATTAAAAAAGTTAGATTGTAGTTTTTATTAGCCGCTTCATTAATTAAAATTTATAAACTGCTATATATTTAAAACTTTATTTTAAGTTTAACTTAATGTCTAAAAGTTTTATTTTTCAAAATTTAAAAATTGTGACAAATTATTTTATTAAAATAAATTATAAAGTTATTTGAAGAGAATTGATTATTGCTCTTGTAACTTAATTGTTATTTGTTATTTTATTGCTCAATTGAAGTTTATTTAAGAATTATGTTTTCCGGTTGACAAAAAGATTTCTTGTTACCAATTATATGAGTAAATTTTAAATTTCTTGATACCAATTATACGAGTATATTTTCGTTCTATCTTGTAAATCTAAGATCTAAAAATCAAATATGTGCGAATAAATCTAAAAATCTAATAAGTGAGATAAATGAGAACATACAAGGCCGGCGCAATAGGGGTGTGTTTGGGGGGGGGGGGGGTGTCACCCTCCCCCCCCCCATCAATGATTTTTAGTCGGCAAATTGGATCGTTTTAGACTAGTTAGTCGGCAAATGTCGACTCTTTCGATATAGGTTAAACAGTCGGTTAAAGCTCATTATGATATTATGAATGTTTACATATGTAAACATTCATAATATCATAATGAGCTTTTTTAGGAAATGCTATGGAGTTTAATTTTATCGTTTTACTTTCATGAACCATTCATGAAATGAATGGTTCATGAAAGTAAAATCCCATCAAAAGTTGATGGGATTTTACTTTTTAAAATCCCATGTTCAAAAAATCCCATCCTCCAAAGCTGTTATATATGTTTTTTTATAATTATTTCGCAAATATCGAGGACCTTTTTTTTTTTTTTAAGTCTCTAGTTGGCAAAAAATACACACAAAACCCCCTTCATGAGAGACTTCATCGAAACGGCCGTGTGTGTATGTTTGTATGAATCTATATATGTGTGTATGCGCACATCTATGTACATAATTACACCTCAGCCAGCATTTGTTTTTAAAAATACATCTTATGAACGTTCAAAAGACGTCTTTTTAGGACCAAATTCCGGCTGGGACTCGATATTGTAGAATAAATTTAAAATGATTCCTATATACACATAAAACTGTACATATACAATCGAACTCATTTTTTTTCGAAGAGTTCAAAGAGTTTTGTTAGAGTAGTGTTCGTATTATAAAAAAGTTTATCATGTATCATTATCAAACTTAGTTTGTGTTAACTTTAAGGCTTTATAAAGATCAGTACCATGAATTAGAAATAGTAAGGATATTTGTATAGATCCTAGTGGAACTTTGCAGGTTATGTTTAAGAAATCATATAAATAAGATTTTTTGACGTATTTTAATTGTTTGCATTGTTTTAATAACCTTTTAGCAGCAGCAAAACTATATATTTCATAGTCTTCAATCTTATTAAAAGCCTTAGATAAGTCTGTAATAAAAACTGACATTTTAGTTATACTTTGAGTAAGATTAATTGCATGTTCAAATAGAGTTTTTATTTTGAAACCGTATTGACTTTTAAGAAGTTAAAGAATGAAGTCTGCACACCTTTCTGCCGACTGTAAACTGTTTAGAAAACATGAATGATAGGAGTTATAGGAGATAGCAATAAGATTTTTATCAATGGCCTACCTAAGGTAAAAGGCGCCAATGGCAAACGCCATACCTGCCATGCCTGTGATACCCTAGTTACGCCACTGTTTTTTATTAAAGTAAATGCTAACTTACCCAGCCGGCACAATGACGTTGAAATAACGTTGAAACAACGTCGCAAACCGACCATATGCCACGTTGAAACAACGTTGAAATTTAGTTGAATTGGAAATAAAATCCGACGTCGAAAACTACGACGTTGAAACAACGTCGATGATTACGTCGTTTCAACGTTGATCTAACGTCTTATCGACTACATATCAACCATATTTCAACTTTGAATAGGTGATATATTCGATTGATTCGTAGTTGATAAGACGTTAAAACAACGTTGAAACAACGTAAATTCAACGTTGATTTTTGTTTTTTATTTTGGTTAAATCCAATTAACTAAAAAATTTTCTCAACTTTAATTGCAATAAATTAACACAATAAAAAAACAATAATTTGCGCAGAGGATATTATATTTCACGTAAATTAGTAGTAGTAGAGTAGAGAAATTGCTGCAACAGGTTTCCCTGTATAACCTACAGGTTTTGGCAGCCTTATCTACTTCATACATTAATTTTATTCGTATCAATATATATAAAAATTTACAATAAGATATATAGTATAAAGTATAAGTTTGTACTTTATTGTTTTTCCTTTATTGTTTTCTTTTTTTTTTTTTTTTTTTTTCAGTTATAATCTCGATACTTATGCGGATTATTTGAAATTTCTGCATCAAGCTTAGCCTTGAAACTGTTAACTGATGAAGCGCATACAACTTCTGACGGCAATGCATTCCAATGATTCACTATTCGATTAGTAAAAAACTGGTGCCTTTGCTCACAATTTTTAACATATTCTCTAGTCATTTTTAGATGATGTCCTCTAGTTTTTATTTTATTTGACTGCCCAACACGAAGGACATGGGGTTCACTCCATGAGACAATGTCTATATTGTTAATAATTTTATAGGCCTGTATCAGATCTCCCCTAATGCGACGGGTTTCTAAGGACGTTAAGTTCAGTATATTCAGACGATCTTTGTATGACATATGACGGTACGAAGGTACTAAACGGGTAGCTCTTCTTTGTACTTTCTCGATTTTGTCAATATCTATTCTTGATGATGGATTGCTGGCTGCTACCGCAAATTCCAGATGAGGTCGTACAAAAGTTGTATATAGAATTTTAAGTAGTTGCGGAGTCATGTGACTGAAAGTACGATACAACATGCCTAATACACGGTTAGCTTTATTGGTGGCAAAAGTTGAATTGTTATGCCATTTTAAGTCTGGTGTAATCATGATGCCTAAATCACGTTCGACTAAAGTTGATGCAAGTTCGACACTGTTATTGTTATTAGCTGGCATTAAGTAGACATAAAAGTTGTTTTTTTTACCTATGTGCATGATTTTACATTTATCGAGATTAAGTTTCATTTTCCAGGTATTACACCAATTGGCTATGTTGTAGATATCAGTTTGAAGCATTTGTGAAGCTAATGGGTGGTCTAAACGGGCCAGCAGTTTAGTGTCATCAGCATACATTTTACATGGATGGTTAACAATATCGGATATATCGTTCACAAAAATGATAAAAAGTATTGGACTTTATTTTTTATAATTTTTTTATAATTAATCAGATACAACTAAATTGCTTCAACGGACTTTACATACAATGCAAATAAAATAAAATGTTTGAAAAAAAAAAGTTTTATTTATCAGTATTATATTTATCAATTTATCAATAATAACTATTATCAATAGTTCCAGAACAACTAGGAAAAAGTATGAATGTTATACATCGGGTTAATCGCCTTTTACGCGCCGACCACCACCATTTGATCTGTCGAGTGCGTATTTTAATAAATTCATTATTCCTTTTTTTATTTCGGCAACTGTAGCAGTCACTTTAATTGACAAAACTCTCTCTATAAAAAAGGTATTGCCTGAGTAATTTTCATCAAATACATCAAAAAGTTAAAAATAAAAAAAGCATTAAAAAAACGAACTGTGATTTTTAAAAATATATAATTTTACACTTAACTTACAAGTAAATACCTAATGTTTGTTCCTTTAAATTTCTCTTTACCTTTACCGTCAGCCATATTAAATTTTGATTATAAACCATTGGTCAACAACCTACATTATACATTGTTATTAATATCATAGTAACAAAAATTGATATACATGTCTTTTACAAAATACAAATTATTCTTAATGAAAAATAGCACAAAGGTTTCTTACCAAAGGTTTCTCACCCAACGCAAAAGGTTTCTTACCAAACCGTAATGCAAGTAAGAAAAAAAATTCATACAGGGGAAGAGTTTGGTCCAAGGAGACCACCTTTTAAACGCAAGACAACACCAAGAGCGGACAGTATAATCAGAAATATCTGCCTGGAAAAAAGAAAAAAAGCCACTAAGCTTATCCATGAAGCTGTATTATGCTAGATCTTGATAATCTCTTCCATAAGATTGTTGTGTCAGACCAGACCATTTGTAGAAGGCTAAAAGAAAAGGGATTGATGTCCAGCCGAAAATGTCAAAAATTGACAAAAAAATTTAAAAATAATGTCAAAAATCTTATATTTATGCAAGATGGTGCAACTTGCCACACAATGAAAACTGTTATGGCTTAGTTGATGTATTGCTATAGCCAGACAACTCGCATGATCTTAACCACATAAAAAATATTTGGGAAATAGTAAAGCAAGAGATTGGAAAAAAAAAATCTTACTAATAAGCAAGATCTTATGGAAGAGATTATCAAGATCTAGCATAATAACCCAGAGTTGACAGAAACTGTAAAAAATAAATTGCAAGCATGCCACAATGCAATGAAGCAGTTATTGCAAATAAAAGTGTTTTTGCAAAATATTTATACTTTATATATACAGTTGTGTGACAATTTATTATGGCCACCTATGAGTTTTGATCATTTTGAAATTTAATCTCATTTTTTTCATATGAAGGAGTAAAAATTCATTATTGAAAGTTAATCTTATGTTTAAAATAAAGTTTTAACTTATAAAATCAATGCTTTTATTTTGCTACTGGCAACACTGTCACTTTTGACAGCAATTTTGTATGATGTCATCTTAATTATAATCTTTTTGCTGTACACTTGTTAAGTTTTATTACCAGAGTTTTGAATTCTTTTATTAGGTTATTGTCATATTACTTATTTAAATCAGTAAAAATTTTTTGAATATTTCTTTTTATTTTAAATTAAAAATAGTTGTATTTAGTTTGATATTTTTAAAGGTATGAGTACCAAAGCAAATTCTTAACTGTTATGTGATACTGATATGTGATATCTTATTTTAGTTATGAGGGAACAAAAAAACTAGCCAGAAAATATGGTATTTCGCGGGTATCTGTACAAAATATACACAAAAAAATGCTAATATGGAGAACTTGATGCCAAAGAGGGTTGGTAAATGCGGAAAGAAGAGAATCCTAACACCATGTAGGAAATGAATACTTACCAAGCTTGTTCTAGAAAATAGACGGGCCACCAACAACAAAATAACTAATAAGCTGGGCCAATCTGGATGTTGAAGAGATTGGTCCAACATTGCCTACACAATCTTGGTTACATTTCACGACGCCTAGCTAAGAAGCCTAAACTGACACCAAAAATTGTACAAAAAATGCTTGAGTGGACAAAAAAGTATAGGAATTTAACATATGATTGGTAATTAATAAAATTAATTTGGGTGAATTTAAAATATCCACTTTCTTACACCAAACTTTAAATATTCATTCAATATTCACTTAACAATCCTTGTATAATATTTAAAGGTATGCTTTAGCGGCGAGAGTACTTTTAAGTTTTAAAAAGAAAAAAAGGGAAAAAATACTTATTGGACTGCATCATGCAAACTGTTAAACACCCCACCTCTGTGATGATCTGATCAATGAAATGTGTAAAAGAAATAGGAAGGTTCTATATTGCAGAATGAAAAATGTTATAGTTACAATATAAAAATGCTGGAACAAAGATTGTTGTCACAATTGGCAGATTAGTTTATTCCAGGTGAAAAAAAAGCCTTCATGCAGGACAGGGCATGACCATGTCACACAGCTAAATCAGTTAAAAAATATCTATCAGAACAAAATATTCCATTACTTGATTGGTCAGGAAACTCTTCTGACCTAAATCCTATAGAAAATGTTTGGGCGCTCCTAAAGAAGCAAATATCTGAAAAAATTATTACAAATAAAGTGTATTTAATAGAAAGAATTATTCAACATTGGAACTATAATAATGAATTGAAGGAAATGGCTCAAAAATGCATTAAAAGTATGCCAAAAAGGGTTCCTGCAATTATAGAGGCAAAGGAGGAATCACAAAATATTGATCTTGAATATATTTGCAGTAATATTTGAATAATAAAATTTATTTAATTTGAATAATAAAATTTATTTAATAATATTTTAATAACAAAATAATAAACAATATGTTAAATGTTTTTATTTGTCAAAAAAATACCCATTTCTTAAATAAAAGTTACTTTGAGTACATAAATCACAAAAAAATACTAAAATAATAGACTTTGAAACTTGATAATTTTGAAAAATTGTGGGTGGATATAATAAATTGTCACACGACTGTATTTTATATAATTTATCATAATAATCAATAAATATATAAAATGTTCATCTTTATTTATTTGTTTTTATCAAGTACAACTTTATAAATAAAAGAAAAAACTTTAAATTTCACTATTAATATTATATATATATATATATATATATATATATATATATATATATATATATATATATATATATATATATATATATATATATATATATATATATATATATATATATATATATATATATATATATATATATATATATATATACATATATATATATATATATATATATATATATATATATATATATATATATATATATATATATACATGTGCTTATATGAATATAACATATATATATATATATGTATATATATATATATGTATATATATATATATATATATGTATATATATATATATATATATATATATATATATATATATATATATATACATATATATATATATATATATATACATATATATATATATGTTATATTCATATATATATATATATATATATATACATATATATATATATATATATATATATATATATATATATATATATATATATATATATATATATATATATATATATATATGTATATATATATATATATATATATATATATATATATATATACATATATATATATATGTTATATTCATATAAGCACATGTATGTATATATACATACATATATATGTATGTTTATTTATGTACATATATATGTATGTATATATAGAGTAAAAAAAAAGGTTAAGTATGCGTTACAAATCAACCTTTGTACTTTAAGGTTGTTCTTTAGCTCAAGGAAATACAAAAGTAAGAGAAAACAGTTACAAAAAAAATTATAATCAGACATAAAAAAAAAAGATTCATTTTATGTCTGATTAGAATTCGTCAAACTTTTAAAAATATATGCTACACAGATTTTTAACACAAGTTTAAAACAAACTATAATAAAAAGTTTCAAAAGATTTTTTATTTAAAACTACTTTTAACAAACCTTTGCATCACATGTATTTGTATTTGTCTTAATGGTTTTACCTCCAATTTTAGAAAGTTTGTTAACCTAAAGGTTTAAGAAAATAATTACACCACATTATTTTTATAGTACATTTATAAAAAGTTACAAGTAGATTAACTTACGCTAAGTTATTAATAAATACTTAATCAAAAAACAATAAAAAAAACTGCAAAAAGTCATGGTTTAAAACAACCTATCAGTTCTGACCTCACCCAAGAATCATTTAAACTGTTCTGATAAATAGTTCTGAAATCCATAAGAATTTCAGAACTATTTGTCATGATATTACTTTAATTACGAGTATTTACTAACATTTAATTAAGAGTATTTACTAACATCTCTTTCTAACAATAAAGATATATCAGAAAGACAAAAGAACCAAACATTAATTAATTTCTAAAAGTGTTGAAACACAAGAACAAAAAATTTATAAAATAAAACATTATTTATAAATTAAATAAAATGTATTAATTTAGCAACCAAAGAAATGTGTAAATCACTGAAGCATAGAAAAAAATGTTCAGAATCTTTTCTTCCTAAATCAACTTGCAGACAGACAATTAATACCTTGAGCTACAGTATGTGGAGTATGCATAAAAAATGTTTTCTGTTTCTTTTTTTGCGTTACAGGAGTAGGTATTTGCTTACTATTCTGTTGGTTATTATGTTTTCTCTTGCATAAGCATGGTAGTGGCTCCTATAATAATTAATATCAAAATATAACTAATAATACTTGAATTAAGTATCTTTTGAAATAGTTACTGTTTACTGATTCTATCTGAGTATCACTTATAGAGGCAAATTCAAATTTATTACATAATTCATGATCTAAGAATATTCATTCAATTTAAAAATGTTTTAAAAACATTATGTAATAAAGAATATATAATAAAGAATATATCTAAACACTGAAAACAACATATACAGAATGAAAGCATGTTAAAGGAACGTTGATGACTTAAGGTTTATATTAAAAAAAAAATTACATTATCTCCATGACATTAAATTTTGAGCAGCTTAAATCTGTATTAGTTAGATGCGGTTTATGCATTTCATTGAAACAATTTATTACATTTAAAGATGACGAGCAGCACAAAAAATAATCAATCGAATTTTCTCTCTTTATTTCTCTGTATTTTCTATCCAAACAGCTCGAATGAACATTTTGCATGCCCTACTATACTTTTTCAACTGGAAAAGTATAGTAGAAATTATAATAGAAAAAATACTTATATATTAAAAATTTGTTCATGTAAAATAGCTAACAGAAAAATACAACTATAAACTGTACGTTATGATACATTATACAATTGCTAAAATTTGCTAAATTTTTATGTTGATCTTTCTACTAATATTATGGACTAAAGAAGCATTCACAAATTCTTTTTTATACAACTTTACAAGAAAAATCTTTAAAAATTTAATAAAAATTTTTTAATATAAAAAATATTTAAACTCTTTAAATCACATGGATTGGTAAAAAAGCTTGATAAATCATTATTTTGTAAAACATCATCCATTATATATATTTATATTATGTATGTATATATACATATATAGTGTATGTATATATTATATATGCATATTATATATATGTATATATATATACATATATATAATATGCATATATAATATATATATATATATATATATATATATATATATATATATATATATATATATATATATATATATATATATATATATATATATATATATATATATATATATATATGTATTATAAAAATAAGAAAAACATATATAATATATATTTTATATTTATATAATATATCAAGTAGTCTCTACTTGTAATCCACACTCATGAAATAATACGGTCATAAAGAAATATCCATTTAATATTTACCTAACTATCATCACAAGTTAAGCCATGTATCATTGTTAAATTGTCAAATTCAAAACCTTATAAAAAGGCAACAGATGACCTAATTTATTAGCATGTGTGACTTTACTTGTTTTTATTGGGCTAATAAGTAACTTGTTAAGTCTTTACTTGTTATTTGTTATGTTGATAAAAAAAAATTTAAGTTACGCATGCGTATTTTAGTTATCATATTGCATTTACGAACGATCGAACTCGTAATATAGACGTTGAATTAACGTATTATCAACGTCGATTTTATTTGATAGTTTTAAACAAATTTTTCAACGTTGATACAACGTTGATTTTTGGTTATACGACGTCGCGACTAAAAATCAACTGTAAATCAACGTCGAAATAACGTCGTGTGCCCACTGGGTATGGTCAATCGCATGAGTTTTGCAAAAACAAAATTTGTATACTATTTTAAAACCTAAGTATACTAAACTATATGTTTAAGTTGAGAAAATGAGATCTAAAGGTGTGTTAAAAGATTCTATCCTATCTACCCATGATAGTTTGTTTAACAGTGTGAAGACTTCATTCTAAATTTAAACCGACGTGGAATAGATTTGTGTGGAAGTCTATACTCAACATCGCAATTTTTTAGTTAGTTTTAATGGAAAAAGAGTTTAATTTAGCATTCATTTTTAGATACTTGAACAGGAGGAAGAGTTATTCAATATTTATTGAATTATGTACCATATATACATTATTATTGTCAATATTTTTAAATATTTTTTTTATTTTAAACTTTGTTAAAACCATTAGAAATTCAGTTTAAATTTTTTTTTTGTTAAACTTAGTTTAATTTTTTTTTGTAATCTAAATTAAAGACTTTCAATTTGGAAACATAAATGCATCATTATAACTTTTTTTTAAATATTTTATTACTTGAAAATCTTTGCTTCGATTATCTAATCAAAAAAGTAAAAATAACCATATTTTTATGAAATGATTATTCAAAACTTACTGCTATTTTTACATTAAATTTGGAACATACTATAAACATAATACCAAAATTCATTTGAGAAAAAATAAATGAGAATAAAAGAATATTTTAGAAATGACGCATAAAAAACTAACAAATTATGGCAAATTAGGCGAGTCAATATAAAGATTTTTTTTTTTTTTTTTTTTTTTTTCTGCTTCATAAAAAAAAAGTAAATAAAACAGATAGAAGCTCAAAGAAGATTAGGACGACAGTACTTTATCGCAATCTTTTCATTGAGCCCCTTTAACAAAATTTTAATAAAATATTGTAATAAGTAATACCTAATAAAATTTCAATTAAATATCGTAATAAACATTGTAATAAAATGCGTAATTCGCTAATAAGATTGTTAAGCAACAAACAAAAGTAGAGTAGTAACATTAACCAAAAACGTTTATCAATTTTTAAAAATTTCTTTTTTTGTTATAAACTTGAATGAACATAACAAATTTACCGTACCTTTGAATCCTTTTTGAAAGATATTCCACACTTTAGGACCTCGATATGAAATGCTATATTCTGAATATTTATTATCCCAGGCAGTTTATATGTGTTTAACATATTTGCTCTAAGATTATAGTTTTCATTTTTATTTAATTTAAACTAGTTATTAAAGCTTATAGAAGAGATATTATAGTTGTAACGATATATGAAAATTAAATGCTGATAGACATTTATTTCAAATACATTTATCATTTTCATATCTTTTATTAAGGGTTTAGCGTGTTCACGCCTATCTTTTTAGTAAATGATTGTGTAAGCATTTTTTTGTGAACTGTACAGTTTTTTAAGTTTTGATGTTTGAGTACTTTCGATGATTAATATGATAAAATTTTAAGAATTAAAATGAATTGATCCTTCCCTCAAATGATTTAATTACTACAAAGAACAAAATGTCAATATTTCAGCTCTTTTACTTAATTATTTATAAAGTATTCGTTTTGCAAACTTTTTACAAATACATTGTTTATATATCATTTGCTATGTCGTTGTTGCGGAAACAATATTGATTTGGTAGACATAATGTTAAATTATTAAAACTTATTGTTATCATGTTAAATGAGTTTTTTTTTAATCTGTGAACAAAAGCATTAGCCAAATCATTTTTATTATTATTTTTTTTTAAATTGACTTTTATTTCTTTGGGTACAACCTTAAATGGGCTTGGGCCCCCTCAATTTTACAAGTTTGATCCTGAGCATTTTTTTTTTTTTGTTTGTTTTTGTAAGTACTCTTTTTTATTTTTATAGAACATATACTCTTAAATAACTTTTTTTTATAACATACATTTTAATTGCTTAAATGGGCTAAGAACTCCTTCAGTTTACCCTTTTTTCCCATTTATGACTTTTAGCTTTTTGTTCAGATTTAAAAAAAACTCTTTTCTATTGTTATAAGATACTAATACCCCTGAATAAAAAAGGTTTCATTTATAAGGTTTTATTGATATGATATAAAACATGTCTCTTTTTCTTTGACTATCGTTCTTTTTTTAACGTAATTTTTATAAATAATTTTATTTTTAGGTGTTGGTTTTTTGGAAATTTTTTACACAATTTTTGTTTAATTTTTAAGGATATCTTAAGATCTTTAATTCCCCATGATGGCTTAAAGTTTGAAACAAAATACGGTACACTTCATTTGCTTTAAATGAACTGTTTATAATATAAGCAACAACGTCATATAGTTATACAAACTTTATATGATTCCGATTTATTAGGGATAACTGAATCGTAAATGTGAGTTTTGTATTGGTATGAAAAAGAATTTTATTTTGTTGGTTTAATTTGTTGTCAAAATGGAAAAATAAAAATAGGAAACTATCGTTAACGTCCATTTTGTATTAGAGTTTTATTAAAAATTTAGATTTTTATAATGTTACCAGTTAAATTTAATTGCCATTTTATAAAGTAGCTGACGTTAAGATTATTCGAATTGGTTTTTATTTAGTGGGGAATCGTGCTATTATATAAAAAGTCTTACTAAAACATTTTTAACGTTGCTATTATCGTCATATTCAACGCAAATAAACAAACGTCATTGATTAAGTAACTTTTTTTTAAATAATTATTACACAAAAATGCATTTTGCATCCGAAGAAGTCAGATAGTAGGCAGCAGCTTAAAAGAATATTTTTAGTGCCATTGGTTTAAGTTCTTTGCGCGCCAGTGGGATCATATTAAAACCTGGAAATTTTGCGTCATCAAATTAACACCGCGTTACAGTTATACTAAATGTATTTGAGCTTCCTCTATTAAAAAACACAAATGTTTATTAATTTCTAATCTTAAAATAAATAACATCTAAATGATCCTACCCTGAAAATTTTTTAATATGTTTGTTATGGAATCAGAAATACTGTGTCAATGAAACTTTAAAAACTTTGAAAACTATAAAAGTTTTCTTCATAAACTTAGCGATGAAACAATAAAAAAAAATGGACGTTTTGAGTTAGGGCATGTCCAAAAAATCACGCGAGGAAATTCGTTTATGTTTTGTTTAATATTTTCATAAAAATAAAGTTGGCGATCTCCAATTTATTCTCATTTAATTCTAATCTATATAATTATTTTGTAAACAAAGCGTGGTATACATTAGTAATGCTGTCACAGAATAAAATAGGTTTGAAACGGAATTATGTGTGGATCAGAAAATCGCAAATTTCAAATATTAGATATTTAAACTTTAATTCTTTGAAAAATAAAAGTTTCAGACATTTTTCAAACTATTTCCCTATTAACATAAAAAAAAAAAGGTATATATCTATCTATCTATCCATATATATATATATATATATATATATATATATATATATATATATATATATATATATATATATATATATATATATATATATATATATATATATATATATATATATATATATATATATATATATATATATATATATATATATATATGGATATAAATCTGAACAAAAAGCTAAAAGTCATAAATGGGAAAAAAGGGTAAACTGAAGGGGTTCTTAGCCCATTTAAGCAATTAAAATGTATGTTATATCTCCAGTAGCCTAAAATATGATAAAAATATTTTTGTTATAATTGTTCTTTAAAAAAATCACAATCCCAGACAGCAAGCTTACATTGGCCCAACGTAAGTTTTAATATTAGCAAATTTATTCCGTTTGGCCAACATTTAGTATTGGCCAAACGAAATAAATGTTTTTTTTTCGGCGTAATATTTCAATTCTACAAAGTGATCGTCCATAAATTACGCAACGGAAAATATAGAAGTCGGAGATATTAAGCTCTTTTACACGGCGATTTTCATTAAGCTGAATGAGCTACTTTGATTTTGTATTTAAAATAATCTGCGATGAATCTTTTTTGTTTTGTTTATTGTAAAAGGTAGCGTTACGTAATTTATGGACGATCCCAAATCGGTTTTTTGCAAATATCGTACTATGTTGGGCCAACATTCGGCCAGTGTAGTATCGGCTTTATACTTTGCTGTTTTTACAATAATGCCGAAGCCAATATTCGGCCAATGGTAGTTGCGGATTAGTATATTTTTAAACTTGTTGCAAAACATTTTTTAAAAAAGTTATTGTTTTACAGAATTAAAAACGTTTTTGATATTGTCTTTCCATTTTTTTAAAATATAAAAATAAATAAAATAAGCTAAATTTATTAATCTTCTAAGAATCTTAATAGGTTCCTCATAAAAAATAAATTTCAAAAGATTCTCGTGACCTAATGTTTTATTTATTAAATAATGAAATATTAATTAACATTTAAATATGCTTATAACACTTTAATACAATCTAAATTATCAATGTAATAATAAAGACAATATTCAAATTAATTTTGTGTGAGATCTTAAAGTTATTATTATTTTTTATACTTATTGCTGTTTTGACATTTCAAATGTTTCATTTATTCAATAAAGATTGTTAAATGTTTCATTTATTTAATAATCTTTATAAATAAATCAAACATTTGAAATGTCATACACAGACAGCAAGCTTACATTGGCTCAACGTAAGTTTTAACATTGGCAAGTTTACTCCGTTGGGCCAACATTTAGCCAATGTTTTTTTTTCGGCGTATTATTTTCAATTCTGCAAATCGGTTTTTTGCAATTATCGTACTACGTTGGACCAACATTTGGCCAATGTAGTTTAGGCTTAATACTTTGCTTTAAAAATCTGTAATTACATTTATGTCGTAGCCAATATTCGGCCAATGTAGTTGCGGATTAGTATATATTTTAAATTTGTTGCGTTTTTAAAATGGTATTGTTTGACAGAATAAAAAAAGGTTTTGATATTATCTTTCCATTTTTTTAAATTATAAAAATAAAAAAAAGAAGGTATATTTATGAATCTTCTAAGAATCTTAAAAGGTTTCTTATAAGAAATAAATTTCAAGAGATTCTGTAATAAAATATCACATCCGCCTAAAATATCACTCACATAGAAAAAATGAAAACGAGAATGCGCTTTCGAGTCATTGCACTTAGAAGTGTATTAACTACGTCCGAAACATTCAATTATAAACAATATAATAAAAACGCAACAAGATTCAAAAAAACGGTTGCGTTTAGATCGTATCCCATTCGGAACGATTATTTTTATTTGCGTATTTTGCCGAACAACATTTTAAAAAAATTACGGAGCAATATTAATAACAACACAACACACGTGCCTTGTTTGATAGATATATTATTATTTGTTACTAAAATTACTTTATTACGTGGTCTTTATTTCTTTAACTTCATAGTTTTTACAGTGGGTTACTCTATTAATTCATGGATGTAATAGTTCTTTAAGGTTAGTGTTTCTTTCATATACATAATTCTTAATAATATAATAACAGTAGTTATATATATATATTGTATATATATAACTATTATTATTATATTATTAAGAATTATGTATATTTAATTTTTTTAAAATATATATATATATATATATATATATATATATATATATATATATATATATATATATATATATATATATATATATATATATATATATATATATATATATATATATATATATATTAGGTACGCAGAAATCCGTGTTTTACGGAACCGAATTTTGTGCTAAAATTTTGTGCCAGGTTTTTTGAACTTTTTTTTAGGTAACTTCAGGCGAACGTTTTTTTGTGGCGTTTCTGTTAGAAACATTACTAAACTTAGATTATTTTTGAAAAAAAGAATAGTTAAACTTGATTAATATATAACATTTATGTGTGGTTAGTAATTTTTGTATTGCTTTTATTTGTATTAAAAACTTGGTTGTTGTTCTCACATTATATTATTGTCAAAAAAAATGCTCAGATAGTTTGCAAACCTATCCAGATAGTTTTTTACATATATTTTTTATCTACATACCAAATTTTATTGAAAAATATTATTGAGCAGATAGCAGTCTATAAAAGTGAGCAGTTTTGGTACCTCATTTCTGTTTTTCTGATTTCCGTAAGTGGGTGGTAAGAGGGGTACGAACAAGTTGAATTTTATTAGGTTAGTTTATGTTATATGTAAAATATATATATATATATATATATATATATATATATATATATATATATATATATATATATATATATATATATATATATATACATATATATTTATTTATTATTTTTTTTAATAAAATAAACTAGTGAAAATATACAAACTAATATTAATTAATTTAAAAAAGGTAATAAATTACTGCAAAAAATAAATATTTATATATATATATATATATATATATATATATATATATATATATATATATATATATATATATATATATATATATATATATATTGTATATATAATTAATACATATATATATATATATATATATATATATATATATATATATATATATATATATATATATATATATATATATTAATACAATTAGATATAGACTGCCAATAAGATATTTTTTTCTTTTTTTTTTTTTTTCAGTAGTTTATTAGATTTTCTATATTAATTAATATTAGTTTGTATATTTTTACTAGTTTATTTTATTTTAAAAGTGAAAATTACTATTTATTTTAGTGTGACTTGTTTATAGTTTCTAAAATTGTATTGATTTATTAAAATTGAAAACATAAGCGTTGATAACTATAATTCTAGCTATAGGTATGCATGGTATTTTAAAAACAGTTTTTCTTTTTTATGTAAACATTTGCAATGTATCTTTTAAATTTTCTTTATATTATCACATGTTTTATGATGTCAGTATACATTGGCATTTTATCTGTGTGTATAAATAGTATTAATGCAGTATTATTAAAAATATTTTTAATAATAAAAGTATAACATTGTTTATAATTTAATGTTATATTATTATTCGGTAGTTATACAAGACTTTCTTTACATTTTTATTTTGTGAATAAAGTTGCTTTTTGTGCCCCGCTAATGAGCACAAAAAGCATTTTTTTTTTTTTTGTTCGTAGTACAGTTAAAGAGTATTTAGATACACACTTCTTTTTACCTCCCAAAACTTGCAGTTGTTGTAAAAATAGACATGTACCTTTTTTATTTATTAACAGTGTTAAGTCATTTGTTATAACTATTATTTAGTTTAAATATTTGTAAACCACAAATCTTTAGGGTTTTGAAAAGATGCAAAAGTTGGTTTTTCAACTTTACAAGGGATAGTAATCGTTTTAAGCAATTTTGTAATGAACCCTCTATATGCATTGCACAAATCTTGCCCGTCTTTCTATCATCATGTCCTACTCCAAGTAGTTCTCTTACTACTGTTTTAAGAAGTTTAGATAATTCACCACTTGAGCACATAAGTAATTTATCACCACTAAATCATAAGCCTTTATTTTCCAAACATTCTGTTAACAATGAATTGGCATGAATCAAGAGGAGAAATAAGCCCTAGAAAAAAAAGGTTTGAATACCAGATTGTCCTATTTAACTTCTCAGCTTGCTGTTACATTCAGCATGTATTGAAAAAAATTAGTAATAGTGACGGCAAAATTAAAAAGTATGGCATACAAGTTGAAAATACTGAGACAAAAAGCTACATAAAAGAAACAAATTGTTAAAGTTTTGAGAGCTGAACTTAAAGATCTTAAACAAAAGTTGCAAACATATTATTACAGTAAGATAATACGCACTCTTAAAGCTTAACAAATGAAAATTTCAGAACTTTTAAAGCTATAATAAGTTAAAGTTGTACATAATAAAGATATTAAGGCAAATAAAATGCTGATAGCTAGTTACGAATATTTGCTTGCATATATGTAAAGCAGTTGATCATCTAGCTTTTATTTAGATTTTCATTTAGCATCTTTTAATGAGTGATCAATCGATCATCTCAAATATGTCAAACGCAATGTCAGGCAAAGGTGCAATTAACCATCTTACCATAAGCAAACTGTGTGACATATAAGGGCAAAATTTGAATGAGCTAAACTGCCATTTACACGCTCTTGATATAATTGCTACCTCATGGCTGGGTATAATTGTATGGCATTTAAAATAGTTTTGGCTATGAACAAGTTGAGGTTTAAACATGGCAAAGGTGATTTAAAAAGATTTGTTAGTTTTTAGCTGATCAAAAACTACAACGAGGCATCATTCCAAGGTATCAAGGAAATCGTCTTCATATTTTTTTTCATACTTGTTTTATTTTTATAAAACATATAAGTTTGAGCATTTTTTAATCATTAAAACAGTAATATGCGGAACTATACAAACAGTTCTTAGAGCAGTATTTTGTAACAAAACAGCTCTAAAGCAAAAGTGTGTGCTTGCATTATTTGGAAAACCACCTTCTAAAAGTCACTAAAACTTTGTCATCCAGTTTCCAGCCTGGATGACAAAGTTTTGTGTGACTGTTGAGGAGGCAAATTTTGACCATTATAGTGGAATCCTGGTATTAAAAAATATTTCACTAAAAATTGCAGATTCTAAATCAAATCCAGGTTCACTTTTTAAAATGACCTTGAACCAAATATTTTAGATCCATTAAAAAATGTTTTGTTTGATTGATGAACACTTTATCAATATGACTTTTGCTTGTCTTATTGCAGTGGGAGACGTCATAACTCATCAATGTAAGAGGTATTTTTTACTTTCTATTAACCAGACTCTCAAGAAGGAAGTAGCATGTGCAAGGCTTCACGATATAAATACTGAAGAGTTAATGGGAATGTTTAGTGAGGCTGAAGAAAGATCCCCTAATGTAACAATTTGTTATGTTTCATACAAATTAAAATACCTAGGTAGTTTAGATCAATTATCTAGAGAAAACATAGTTACTATTTAAAAACTTTGGCATATAAAATTCGCCGAATGGTCACACACGAGCAGTGAACGTCTGAGGGAAGAAATGAAATACATTAGAAATGTATTTCTAAAGTATTTGAGGGAAGAAATTATGAGGGTTTTTTTATGTATTATGATTTATGTATTATATATTATGTATTATGAGGAATTATGTATTATGAGGGAAGAAATGAAATAAATTAGAATAAAGGAGAATTATTTATTAGACAAAGCATATTTTGGCAGTTGTCAAGACAAAAAAAAAGAATAATAGAGGAATATTTAAAAATAAATAAGACTAATAAATAAGGAATATTTAAAAATAAATAATATAGTTATGTGGTATATTTAGAAACCCATAAAAATATAGTTGTGTGGTCTATTCAGAAACGCATAAAAATATAGTTATGTGGTTTATTCAGAAACCCATAAAAATATAGTTATGTGGTCTATTCAGAAACCCATAAACATATAGTTATGTGGTCTATTCAGAAGATAAATCAAATGAAGCATAATGATATATGAGCAGATATTTCAAAAAAACATCTATGCAAATTCCAAAAAATGGATGAAAAAGACAAAAAAAAATTAAAATGACAGTTGCTTGAACTCTCTTACAATGAAATAAAGTGTTTAAATACATCGTCTATCAATCAACTTTTGACTAAGATGATGTAATGTCATGACTAAGATGATGTAATGTCAGATAGAATTGTTGGGCAAAAACTTTGCCATGAATGGTACAATAATGAGTATTCGAAATATGTCATGTATGATGGTAGAGAAGAAAAACTTGATAAAACAAAACAAGACAAAGTTTACACGATTTCTTACTGGAATAAAGGTAATACTGATACTGGAGCTGTTGACTCCAACATGAAAAAATTTCAGCTTCCGCTGATGTTGGACCAGGAGAGTTGATTTTTTTTTTTGAAGTGTAATATGTAACAAATTATGATATTACTTGTAATAAAGCTTTAAAAATAGATACTGCAAATGATGAAACTTACAAAACAGATACGGCATATGATGAAACTTGTATAAAGGTATTGCAAGTAATAAAACTTGAAGAAATAGTCATATCAAGTCAGGTATGCCTGGTATTAAACCATATGTTTTTTTTTTACTTTTTTTTATAAATGTTTTTAGAGAAGAATAAAAGTATTTGACTTGCAATGACCTTTCCACAAGTGTTGTGACTTCCAAAATATTTTGATAGGCGGCTCTGGCTTATCTTCACGTGGTGTCTATTGTTACAAATGATTATTATAGTGTTTCATTTATGAAGTTGATTATTTTAATTATTTACTAAAAGCCAAGACAACTATTTAAACTTAGGATATCTAAAATGTTTTAATACAGAACAATATAAAATTGATTGTTACATTTTTTTTTATAGGATACAACACTGATATTTTTGGTAATGAAATAAAATATATTTAATGAAATATCAAAAAATGAAATATTTTTTTTCAAAAGTAGGCTCGGTTGTGGTCTTTATCTTTAGCTTGTAGGTTATACTTGGTGCCAAAAGCCTAATTCAGGTTTTAAATTGTTAACTCATTTTAAAATAATTATAATTGATATTATAAAGATTTATTTATTTTACTTATTTTTTTTTTAGGTTGGGGGGGGGGGGGGCACACGCTCCTCCCACAAATCTATAAACACACCACCAATAAATGAAATTCTTGTAACAAAAAAAATTTCATGTTTTTTATACTGTGTACTAGTTTCACTTATTGTATTAAATATAGAAATATTTATTTATTTATAATTAGAGAATTAAAAACTTTGAAATTAGGGTGTGTTAAACCATCACCACCATATCCACCACCAACTTTAATAAACATCAATTATTGATAGTCTGGAATAAAATCATAGCAACTTTTTGTATAAAAAAAATAACCGTTTGTTGAAAAAAAACACTTTTTATTGAAAGAAATATGTTTATTTTTAGGGTAAATGTGGTGGTTCGGCACCCCCTCTAGCCCCCAGGAAACGCCCAATAGGTGGAAGATGTTATAAATTTGTAGCCCACAGTTACACCTATCTTTTGATACTAAGTTATAGGTATTTAGATAAGAATTGACAAATTTATAACAATTTAAGTGAAGAAAAATTAAATTTTGACCACAGTTTCTTCACCAAATCCATATATCAAAAATTTGCGACTAAAAACGTCATAACTTTTTGTAGAATAGTCCGATTTTAATAATTTTTTCACCTTTAAAATACTGTATTGAAGCACTTTCCAATAATATATAACAATCTAACCTTTGATCAGTTTAAAATTTTCAATCTACATACCTATATATATATATATATATATATATATATATATATATATATATATATATATATATATATATATATATATATATATATATATATATATATATATATAGATATATATATATATATGTATATATATATATATATATATATATATATATGTATATATATATATATATATATAAATATATATATATATATAAATATATATATATATATATATATATATATATATATTTATATATATATATATATATTTATATATATATATATATATATATATATATATATATATATATTATATATATATATATATATATATATTCAAAAAGTTAATGCTCTTGTTCAAGTATTCGAAGAAAGAAGAAATAGTGATGGCCCCTATTACAAATTTGCTTTAGTTTCATCACTAAAGTGATGAAACTAAAGCAAATTTGAATATCCGTTTTAATGGAGTTTCCGTTCACAATAAAAATTTCAAAAATGATTCAGCTATTGATCCAAACGCCTTTTTACATGAAACTAAAAGAGTCAATTAAGAAAATGTTGCTTGCTGATAAAGATGTTAATTTAACTCAATGGGCTCGCATCTTAGTCCAAAATCATTGGCCTGAAAACATAAACACTCAGGTGACATTTGGAGAAACTGAAATCAGAAACCTGTCATTAAGACTACAGTTAAATAAAAAAGAAATGATTCGTAGATTTTGTGAATACCTTGCAGAACAAATATATCCTGAAAATTTAGTTTATTTAGCACACGCTCTACGTACTATCCCCATTTCCTCAAGTGAATGCGAACGAAGGTTTTCACAGATGAGTCTGATCATCACACAAACAAGGGCTTCATTAATGACAAAAACAGTTTCAATGTTGTTATTCATTAAATTAGTGGGACCACTGCTAACAAGCTTCGATCCTTCAAAGTACGTTGATTCGTGGTTACTTAGCGGAAGGCATTCAGCATAAGACACAAAGAGCAAGGAAAGGAGATGAGAGGATATGTACAACGAAAATTTGAAAAAACTATGGGATTTGTTATAGAAGTTTATAGTTTTGTAAAGTTTGTATTTTACATACAGTGAAATGACCTCTCACTCTACTCACCCCCTACCCAAAAAAAAAACTATCATTATTTAAAAAAAAGCTTCATTTATTGGAAAACGGTTTCTTATATTTGTTCCCGCCTTTATGGGTATGATATGCGGGGGAGCCTACCAAAGGTTACACATATAAAATTTATTCACAAACTAAATTACTGATTTCTGCCTTATTTTTGAAATATAAAGGAAAATACATGTGAGTTCCGGCAATTTTTTTTTTTAAAAAAAGCACTTTGTATGTATTTGAAAATTTTCCATTATAAGGGAGTTTAAAGTAATGTATATCAGATGGTTTTTCAGATGACATGTTTTCTTTAGGAGAGATAAGATTGTTTAGTAAACTTTTGAAGATTTTGTCAATTAAGTTGAAGAGAGAAGAGTTTTATTGGAGAGTTTGTTTAATTTTTACAATATCTAGATGAAAACTTGCTGTTTTTTGAAGGCCCTTTTGATCAGAATTTTAATGAGTCCTAGTTCATAATTAATATTAGTGAAACTTTTAAAATTTGTTTGTAAAACTGTGTATTTTTTTTTTGTAAAATGTTGAAGTATTAAATTTATAATTTACAGAGTTAATAATTATATCAATAAAGTTCAATTTGCAATAAACCTCTTCCTCTTTACTAAATTTAGGGTAACTTAGTAAACTTAGTAAACTTAAGAACAGTCACAGTAAAGGAATAAGACTTCATTGAATGATGCATAACATGAGAATGAATTTTAGTATATGGGACAAGAGACACTATCGCTTATCATAGTATTTGTAGAAAAGAGAAAGAGAAGCAAAATTAAGAGGATGTGGCAATGGTTGAAGTTTGGCTGCAAGAACAGGTCCAACTACGTTTACGCTTTTGCACCTTGTCTAAAAGAGAAAGAGTATCATTGGGAGATCCATCTTAGATATGGCAACTATTCCATAAAAGTACAGACAAATTCAGAAGTAAGAAGGTGGCAACGACGATAAGAAGATTCATGCTAATTTATTTTGAAATGGATTTGATATATGGTTTTTGAGAATGATCAGAAGTAAGAGTTAATTCTAGGAGCAAAAGTGTAGATGATTCATCAAATATATTACTGTTCATAAATATAGGAAGATCTCGATTATTGTGATAACGATTAGCTAAAAACTGTTGAGTCTTATCTGAGTTAAAGTTCACTAGCCATTGAGAGCCTCATGCTGTAGCAGAAGTAAGATCCTAGCACTGACTAAAATCTAAAACCCATGCATTGAGTCATTAGGTTCCAGCATTCAATGTCCTAAATTGGAAACAATGTATTGCAAATTCATCTACGCCAGCCTTATAGATGAAGACGGGTGCGAAACTGGTCAACATAGAATATGTTACCTCTTTGTTTTTGCCTAGGAGGCTTTCTACTAGACAGTAGGTGGATGCATTAAATGTCTGCCCAAGGTGAGTTTTTTATCGAGACACTTTTATCTCTAGCTTTTACTCAACCAAGAGCCCCACAAGTGTTTTTTTATGTCAGAGTTGGCTTCTCCTAGCCTTTGCCTGAAAAAATTAGAAGTCATTTGTATCTTATATAGGGTAGGATACAAATATGTTGCATGGTAGGAACATGTTGCCATGTTGGCTTCATTGAGCTAGACAAGATGCGATAGTTGTTATGCTATGTGTAACATACGTTAGGAGGACCTGAGGTATAGTCAATAGGGTATACCATAAACTAGTATAGTTCTCCTTTGCTAAACTGTTTGCCAGCTTTTCTTCATTTTTAATATCTTCTTGTTTTAAAGTGACAAATGGCATATTTATATGAAGCTCTTTTTAAAGCATTAAATAAAAGCATTTTCAAAGAGATTAAAGATTTTTGTAAAGCTTGTCATTGACAGAATGCATATTTAGCAGTCTTATGAGCTTACATAATCCGGCCAGTTTTGTATATGTTGATTTTTATTACTTCATTTAAAAGTATTAAGACACTAACATTAAAATTGAGTAGGACAGACATTGCTTATATTGTACAGCCAATTAATCTGCTTAATATACTCATGTAAATTACAATGGAGATTTCTACAGTTAACTCCCTCAATCTTATTCATGTTATTTCAATATATTGAATTGGGTGAGCAATAGAGCTGGATGAGATATCAATTTTAAATAAGTCAGATAAACTGGTTGACTAAATTATAATGAAGTTAAAAACAAAACATTGAGAACTTTAAAGAACAAGGCAGCAGTCAATTCAACAAGTTTACTGATTTCTGTCTCACTAACAAAAGTAAAGAAATATTTAGAAAAAAAGCTATTAGCTATGACAAGATGTTTATCATTAAAAAAATAATCATATAATGGTAATAAAGGGTCACAATTCAATTTTTATAAACTGTTATTTCATTTATATAGTTTTATGTAGTTTTTATAAGCATGGTGTCAATCTGTGCCGGGAATCTAGTTAAGTCTCAATTTATTAGAATACTTCATTCTGTTTAGTTTAAGGGTTAAGAAACGAGATAGTGTATCCTATATAGTGGTAGAACATATAATTTCAATTTTTAGTTATCTGGCAGGATTTAAGTTCAACGAATATAACTAGGATCTATTTTTTAGTAGATTTAATTAGGATGTATCTTTAGGTCGATTAGGCCATTTTGTAATAATCAACTTATCGGGTGCCCTTACCACTTTAACGTTACCTAAAAAAGTCTGGGTTCATCCCTTTTGTTTGTAAACCAGGTAATGTGGGTTTTTAATGTACTTTTAATATACTGTTTTATAATTAGTTGCTGTTAAGTTCAATTGAAGCACAGAAGTTGCACAAAAAACAAAATAGAAATGTATCGTGGGAATAACAGCCGAGTATATTCTCCAAAATTCGCTACCAATGATAATCCACCTGAGTTGGACGCTATATTTGTTACTCGGTTTAAAAAATGTTTCTTTGTACTTGATGTTTGAGAAAAAAAAACTCTAAAAAAATTATTTTTTACAGCTTTACAATCCTGGACACTACTATGCACAATCCTGAACACTTCTATAAGTATATAAAAAAAACTCCTTTTCAATTTCAATTTAGATGTTTTGCAGTTTATGACGTATAATTCATTGTTAGATGCTATACAGACATACGAAGAAAAAATGATTACAAAGTATCGTGTCGCAAAGGAATCATAAGATTTTTCAAAAGATGGTAAGCTCAAATAAATAAAGTTTATTTCTGACCTACACTAAATCTAAAGGGTTCTTCGCGGTTCTTTGCCAGTTTTTTGAAGAACCTTAAGGTTCTTGGAGAAATTTTAAGGTTCTTTAAAGAAACTTTGGGTTCCTAATATCCTTTAATGGAACCGGGGGCTTATTCACAAAGTAATACAAAAAACCCACAAGGATCTACTAATCGCTTTACAGAAACTCTTGAAGAACCTTAATTTAGGGTTTTTCAAATCTTTTATAAACGCTGTTTTATTTTTCTAAGAGGTTGTTAACTTTTTTTATATAAGTAGACTAGTATGAATTTATAAAGAGTGATATAGTAACAATAGAAAATGATTATCATGACAGTATTTGATTTGCGCTTTAAACATTTGAGATGTTTTTATTAACGTTGTTACCATCAACAGCGATTATAAAAGTAACACGTTTTTTTTTTTGTTTTTTTTTCGAGCATTTTCCTTATTCCTATATGCTTTTATCATGCGAATTTTATTATTGCGAATGGGTTTATTTAGATAAACAAATATATCATTTGTTAAAATTTAAAAAATGACAGCTTATTTGAACTAGAGTATAGAGGAAGTTTGCTTACATTTAAAACTTAAAGAACTTAGAACATATATATATATATATATGTATATATATATATATATATACATATATATATATATATATATATATATATATATATATATATATATATATATATATATATATATATATATATATATATATATATATATATATATATATATATATATATATATATATATATATATATATATATATATATATATATTCATTCCCACAGTTTAAAAATTTTGGACTCTAATACCAAAAACAACTCCTATGAAAACCCTTTTGAGGGGTGTTAGTACATATGATAGGGATCTCATAACAAGTAATTTTGAAATCAGGGATTACCGTCCGCAAGACTTATTTGACTTTATTAGTTTTATCTTAATGAAACGCTGTGACTTTTACTGAAAAATTTTTCTGACACAAGTTTACACAACTTTTCCAAATATAACAAGTATCAAAAGGTTAAGAAAGTGTTACTTAATGATATTTGGTGTATTTTAAAACACCAGTGTGATTTTTTTAAATTCTTATCACCAAAATTATGTCAACCAAATTACGGCGATTTTTTTCCGGGAAAAGCCTGCATAAATATCATAGTTTTGAAGAAAAATTCGTAGAATGTCCATTAAAAATGCCCAATTCAGCAAAAACCTATGAGGATTGTCAAAAATCTGTGTGCATTATCTGCATGAAGAAAGGAGACCAAGTTCTGACAGACTTTTTAAAGCAAAGGATTCAGCGCCTCATCAAGAATGATCTGACCTTCAATTGTTGCACCCAAGGAAGCATCTCATGGAGGAACAATTCGACTTCAATTCAATTGAGTGGGATGCATTTTCCAATCAGAAAAGGTAAAATGTATACTTACCATAAGTATACATTTTACCTTTTCTTACTTTACTACCCACATTCTTCTTTAGAGAATGCTAATAGGTTTCGTTTTATTAGGTGGTGTTGTTGCTCAAGAGCTTTTTCCTTCCAGATTTTTAACAGGGAATATGGTTCAAATTCAACAGAATAAAGGATTGTCTAACAACGGAATGAGGAAACTTGGATCGTTCATTAATCATATCAGCCCAACAAGATTAGTTGAACCAAACTTTCAAAAAAGTTTGCTGAGTCTGGACAAAAATTGCAGGACTTTTTTTACTGTCAGCAGCTTGAAGATTTCGGATTCTGGAGAAAACAGGGATGTGGTTCATTGCAAAAGCATTAAGGATTGAAGAAGAAATTGGCTCCTCAAAGACTGCCTTTGCAAAGATAGGTATTGATGGAGGAGGGTCATTCTTAAAAGTGAGCATTGGAGTTATTGATGAGAAAGAAAACAACCTAGAGCCTCACAGTCCTGTCCAAAAATCTGCTAAACTCACGACACAAGTCTCAAAGCAAACTAGTGTGAAAAACCAATTTCTTGTGGCTGTTGCTGATGACACTCCTCAAAATTATTGGAATGTGCAAGAGGTTTTTCGACTCATCAAGCTTCAAGAACTAATCCCATCAGAAGCCCCAGTAATTTCTTGCGATATGAAACTTGCAAACATTATTTGTGGCATCCAGTCTCATTGCAGCAAGCACCCTTTATGTTGGTGTGATATTGAGTCTTTAAAGCTTCTTCTGTGTGGGAATCCCCGATCCTTTGGAGCTATAAGAGCTCAACATCAAAGCTTTGTGGGTAGTGGCGGAGATGTAAGAAGATCCAAGGAGTTCCAAAATGCTGTCCACAGTCCTTTAATCTTTGGTCCAGATCAAGCACTGATTTTGGAGTTCATCTCACCTATGGAGCTTTACCTTCTGCTAGGGGTGGTCAACCATCTGTTCAAATGCTTAGTGCAAAAATGGCCAAAGGCCACAGAATGGCCAACTTCATTGTACATCAAGATTCAGCCTTTTCATGGAGGGCACTTCAATGGCAATGACTGCATGAAGCTTCTGAGAAAAATTGACAAATTGGCTGAAATAGCTAAAAAAGAGAGCACTTCTGAGCCATCTTAATTCATTCAGACATTCAAAGACTTTCACGAAGTTCACTCTGCATGCTTTGGAAAAACTTTACATCCCAACTATGAGAAAAAAATCACCATCTTCAAAAACGGTTACATGAGTTTGGGAATCTCTGTTACTCCAAAGGTTCACACTGTTTTCCACCATGTGACATAGTTCATCAAGCTGAAAAAGAAAAGCCTTGGTCTATACAGTGAACAAGCCACTGAAGCACTGCATCCGGATTTTGGCAAGCATTGGGAGCGATACAAAAGATTGAACACCCATCCAGACTACTCCAGTCAACTCCTGAAATGTGTCATTGATTATAACAGCAAGAAAATGTAGAATAGCTTGCTATGAGGCACTGTTCATCAATTAACATGTTGCATTTTTGAGAATTTATTAGTTTATTTTTAGAATGTATTTATTTTGTAATAAATAAATGTTTTAAGATGTATTTTTATCATTTGTTACCTTTTTACTTCATAATATGGTAATTTAGGGCAGCCATATATTTTTGAAGGAATTTTGCAATTTTTCAGGTTTCGTAATTTAAAAACAAAAACTTCAATGTTGATGTCTTGCGGACGGTAATCCCGGATTTCAAAATTACTTGTTATGAGATCCCTATGATATGTACTAACACTTCTCAAAAGGGTTTTCATAGGAGTTGTTTTTGGTATTAGGGTTTAAAATTTTTAAACTGTGTTCCAATATTGAATTTTAGATAATTCTTCAAACGACTGCGACTTCAGAAGACTCACGTTTATTCGTACATCTAATTACAAGGAAAAACATTTATATATTGGACAATGGATTTAACACTAGAAAACTTTTTTTATAATTGATGACATATTTTTATAAACATAGACATATTGGATTGTAAAATAAAATTTATTTTTGTTATTTGTTTGAAAGTATTTATATAAATTGTTTAAAAATAGTTTTTTTTTTCTTTATTGCCATATGTTGAAATATATGTTAAATATTTAGGAAAGTCGTTGTTTACAATTTTATTTTCGGCCTTAAGCAACTAGCTTAAATATCTTAAATAATTATAATTAACTATTAAAAATCTATTAAATAATTATATATTGTATAATATATAATATAAAAAATGTTCAAGAAGTCAAAAAAGTATCCTTGCAACGAAGTAATTATGCAAAAACATTGAACGGTTCGATGAAGAACTATAACGTGTTCTTTAGAGAACTTTATTTTAAGGTTCTTCCGAAGAACCTTTGCAAAGGGTTCTTCAAAGGATCTTTGAAGAACCTCTACGAGTGTTCCACCAGCGTCAACGTGAAGAACCCTTGAAGGTTCTTTGAAGAACCATTCGGGTTTAGAGTGTAGATACGATATAAATGAAATGATTATTAGATTAGTAGCCGTGGTGCAGTGGTTAAAGCAACCAAAGGTTGCGGGTTTGAACCCGCTCGAAGCATTTAAACGTTTTCGGTGAAGTTGGAAACGGAGAGTCGTTTTTTATTTATTTTAAAATATTTGCTAATTTGAAATCTTTAAATTTTGCGAAGCGCTTTTAAATCTATTGTTAGTTTACCTGTTAAAAAAAAGAATTAAATTTACACAAGTAAAAATTTACGCAGAACTTCTTTTTTTAAACTCTTTACAATAAATTTGTTTTGTTGTTAATTTAAAACTTAAAATATTATCACTGCTTTTACATCGTAAAACGTAATGGCCAGGAATAAGTTCGCAATGGCTATGATTTGGTATTTTTTACGCCTTGTAACATTTGTGCTAAAACTTTTTAATTTATTAACAAAAATTTCCTAACTTATCATAAAATGACAAGTTTGGAAATTTTTGATGATCTCGAGAGGTTTTTTAAAAGTATAGGAATATTTTTAAGAGTCTTAGCCAATCGTGGTAACATATGACGCAGTTTAAAATTAAGTGGCCTAGATTTGGTGGTTTTACCCTAAAAAAGTTTATTTAAAATTAGAGACCGTTGTTTTAAGTGCATTTTTAGTACTTAAATCATTTTTAAAAATTGCACTTTGTTAGTTTTGTTTATTGTAATTCAATATTTTTATTAAATAGCACCGTTATTTAAGTGTAAAATAAATTTAATAAGGCTTCAATGTCATTGAGAAAACTAAATCGTCGAGGATAGTATAAAACCGCGTAACTAGCATTGGATAATACGGCGTTTCCACAGTACGTTTTTTTTACTGGAGAAGTTTAAAACTTTATATATTTTTTATTTTAACTGGTTTTGGGTTCATTTTAGTATAAAGGGTATTATTCATGTTTTTTGTCATCTTAACAATAAATATTTGGTGTTAAAATTAATAATATCCAAATATCCAAGTAAGTTACGCGGATTTGCACTACCCCCTACGAAATATTTACTATTGTTTTTATCTAACTTGCTTTTTAATCTTTTATCTACCTTGCTATAAAAATACGCAAACAAAAATAATCGTTCCGAATGGGATACGATCTAAACACAACCTTATAAGAATTATTCTACTGTTCAGCCTTTAATATCTCCATCTCAGTGCTTAGAAACTAGGTACTGACAATAGTATTGAAAGTTTTGATGATAAACAAATTGATAACTATTTTGTTTTGATTACTTTTATCATATTAAAAGTTTGATTTCAAAAACAATTTTTTAGTGTTGTTATTCTTATCTTTTAATTGAAGATAAATTACTGAATTTATAAGATAAGTCACTGAATGGGTTTTTCTCATTTACTCAATATGAACTGCTCAGCTTGTGGCTGGTCAACGTGTACTTACACTTCACCAAGAGTTTTATCAAAAACTAAACCAGAAAAAAGAAAAAAAAAACTTTTGAAGTAAACATGCGTGCAGTTATTGGTTTTCGAGAAGTTGGTTGTGGATTTAGTTCTATGAAATCATTTTCTCGATGCATGAACTTAAATTGTTTGACACTGAATGGGTTTCAAATAGTTAGCCAAGATGTTATGACAGCTTAAAAAGAAGTTGCAAATAATAGTATGAAAAAAGCTGCTACTGAGCTTCAAAATGGTGATGATACTAATGAACCATCAAAAATACGTATTTCAATTGATGGTTCTTGGCAAAAACCTGGGCACATGTCAATGAATGGAGTAGTTACTGCATTATCTGGTGGAAAGTGTATTGATGTAGAAGTTCTCTCAAAATACTGCAAAGGGTGTGAAATGTGGGAAAACATTCACCAAAGTTTGATTCTTGGAGAATTGAACATGATTGTTCCATTAACCATTATAAATCTTCTGGAGCAATGAAATCTATTGGTGCAGTGAATATTTATAAGCGATCTGTTCAAAAGAATAATTTAATTTATACGGAATATTTTGGTGATGGAGATACATCATCTTTTAACGATGTTTTATTTGCTGATCCTTATCATGAGCTTAAAGTGATACCAAAAAAACTGGAATATGTTGGTCACGTCCAAAAAAGATTGGGTACACGATTACGTAATTTGGTTAAAAAATACAAAGGAACAAAAACACCAATTTCTGGTAAAGGAAAGTTGACAGAGAAACTTATAAAATCAATGCAAAACTTTTATGGCAATAAAGGAAATTTATACCAAATAAAAAAAGCAGTTTATGCTATACTCTTTCATTTTACCAGCTTTCCTGATAATGATTATCGACACCAATCTTGGCCTAAAAATACAACTAAAACATGGTGTAAGTACTAGAATAATAGCAAGAAAAATATAAAATCATCTATGTCAATTCCACCATGGATAAAGACTTTAATTCTTCCTATTATTCAAGAACTACAAGCTGATGATTTACTCAAAAAATGCCTGCATGGTGAAACTCAGAATGGTAATGAAGTATTAAACTCTTTGATATGGTCTCGTGTACCCAAAAACAACTTTGTAGGGAAAAATGTTCTTGAAATGGGTGTCCATTCAGCAGTGATCCACTACAATGATGGTGCAAATGGTGTCTTAAATGTTCTAAAGTATTATGGCTTAATCGGTTCAGTTACTTGTCAAAAATCAATTTTAGCAAATATTGCTTGTGTTAAACGAATGAATTTAAAATTGAATAATGAAGGAAAAAGTAGGAGAAAATCTTTAAGATCAATTAAAATGGTTTCTCGTGATGCTAAACAGGATAAGAAAAAAGAATTTTATGTAGCTGGTGGTTTTTAGAAGTTTTAACACTTCAAAATAATCAATTCTTTTTTATTTCTTGTTTTTTTTGCATATATGTTTTTTTAGGGTTTTTTAAAATTCAAAACATGATAACTTTAGTAAAGTTTATGTTTATGAGCTGAAATTTTCAGGAAATGTTTATTTAATATTGATGCTCCGGTTGACCCATGGGTTTTTCTTAGATTTGGTTAAATAAAAAGTTATTGCTATAAATCTATAGAGGAAGTCAAAAAATATCAATTTTTTTAGTAAATTCGTGATAAAAAGCATAGTTTTAAAAAAATTTAAAAACGCATGGGTTAAACGGTGTAAAATAAGTTGTTTTATAACTGTAACAATCCATTATCTATTCACTAATCAAGATATTATGTTTTGAAATACAGTCTTTGTTTTTGTTTGTTTTTTTCCGCCATTATGGATTTTTAATAAATTTTAAAATTTATCTTTTTAAATAAAAATAATTATAAAATTTTAATAAAACAAGTTTTCATCAAAAAGATACATTTTATATAATACTTCACAGTTTCATTTTTTCCCTGGTGTACCACCTTAAAAGATATGTTAATTTATTAATTTTTTTTAAGAGTGTTTTAGTATTGTTATCAAAATATCATTTGGGTAAGATATGGGATAGACCACCTTTTTTTTTTGAAAACGCATCACTAAGATCACCTCTTTCGAATTTCTAAAACAAACAAGAAAATCTAAAGAACTATTAAAAGCAAATTTTTTATTCATTAAAACATCATAAACAATTTAATGCTCTCTCATCCTCCCCCTAAAAAGTGCCGAATCTACACTGCAGATAGGATCTATGCCAGTAATAACTATAAAACAAATATCAAACAAACTTTCAATTGTCTAAAAAGATTATTTTTATTTAAAAATTTGTCAGATCAAAAAATTATTTTAGGAAACCCCATTTAAAATTTATTTTTAAATAAGAGAATACCTGTTCTTAAGGTTCTAGAATGAAAAATATATTTGCAGTACCCTAGAGGCGTACAAATATTTTAGAAAAACCATGAGAGTTATTATTGTAGCTTGATCTGATTTTAGATTATGTTTATTTTTTTAATCTAAACATAGCAGCCCTCAGTTACCCTTAAATTATTTCTTATATTAAAAATATATTTTCATAAACATAAAGAATTAGCCCGTACCCCGTTTATTTTCTTTCTAGTGAGATAATTTTAAATAAAGGAATATTAAAATTATTGTCGAAATCGTTTAATGTAACCCATGTTTCACAGTGATAACATGACTTTATGTGTTTGCTTTGACGTACATTTTATAATCCGCTCGAATAAAGATTGTTAAATTTTTATACAAATTGTTGATATTTGTAAACATTTAGATTTTTAGTAAAATGGTAATATTATTTTTTTTTTTTTTTCCTTGGAGAGTCTTTAACGATGGCGGACGTGTTTTTATAACGGAAAGATAAAGGAAAAAAAAAGAAATATAAACAAAAATTTTAATAACTTAACAACAAATCTAATCAATAAACAAAGTAAGATATTTTAAAAAGAAAGAAATAAAAATTTACGAAAAAAGAAATAATTATAATTAAGAACATTTTAATTAAAAAACGTCGAAAAAAATCTAAATAAAAAGAAGGAGAGAGTTTATTTCATACAAACTTTAAAAAGAATAGACAAAAAAAATTCAAATTTTTAATCACCTAAATTAAAATAAAAAAGACAAGATAAAAAAGAAAAAAGAAAAGAAAAAGATAAGAAAAGAAAAACAAAAAAAACCAAAAAAAAGCGGAAGAGAAGAAAGAAAAGATCAAGTATTAGAAGATATTTTTGTAGCTAGTCTTTGCTGTATTTATCATTTTTTTATTTTATTTTAATTATTATTTGTATTAGATACTTATTTTATATTAAATTATTATTTATTCATTTTACTATTTCATAATATATATTTATATCATTCTTTAACAACTTATTTATCAGTTTATTTATTTAGTTCATTGTTTTATATAATATATAGTTAAATTATTACCCTAGTATTAATTAAATTTCTGTTAAACTTTATTAAATTTTTTATTTATTTAAATCATATAATTTTTATTTATTTAAATCATATAATTTTAATCAAAATTTTGTTTGATCATTATCTTATTGTTAATTATATCATTGTTAATATTACTTATTATGACTGTTTTTGTTTCAAGTTAATTTGCTATTCTTCCTAATATTCATACTTACTGTTATTGTTTGCTTTTTACGATTATTATTATCATAGCTACTATTTTTACTTCCTACATAATATCTCTTGCATTATTTATTCTACTGCAGAAATTATTCATTTTCATTGTTTCACTATGGGATTTAAATTTTTATTTGTGTAAAAAAAAATAAGTCTAAGTTGCCGATTAATTCAATTTTAGAATTGTTCATTTTGAACTCATACAAAATGCAACAGGCTCAATGATTCTGGGTGTAATTTATTACTATTAGGTCGCTCAATGCGACATTGTTTTAATTGTACTAAAAGTATATTTCCAGTCACAGATGTACCAGATAACGAACTTAAATTATTATTTTCTTTTAATAAAACTATTATAACTGAAGATTTACCTCCGTCTACAAACATCTTTCCATCGTTACATTTAAATAAAATTTTTAACCAAATTAATGACTATGTTTCATCTCGTGTTTTAGATTCCGATGGAGAAATCTATGCATCACTAGACATAACTTGTAAATATTATGACTTAAACAAATTTTGTTCCCTGAAGTTTGACAAAATAAACGCACTTTCTTTTTATCACCTAAACATTTCATCGCTGCAAAAACACTTTGAGGATTTAAACTGTATTCCTACAAACATTCTTATTGATTTTAACTACGAATTTTCAAATATTATCTCTGAATTATTTAACATCTCATTCATGAATGGAACTTTTCCTGATACTTTAAAATTATCTTGTATTATTCCAATTTTCAAAACTTTTATGCACTAACTAATGACCTATATCTCTTTTATCTAACATTAGTAAGCTTCTTGAAAAATTAATGTACTCTAGAGTGTACTCTTTTCTAAACTCTTTTAACTGTTTAAATGAGTTTCAATTTGGTTTTCGATCAAAACATTATACCTGCCACGCACTGATAAGTATAATTGAACAAAATAGAAAAGCTCTTGATACTGGTCATTTTGATTGTGGTGTTTTTATCGATTTACAAAAAGCTTTCGATACCGTTGATCATAGCATTTTGATTTCTAAGTTAGAACATTATGGAATTCGTAGAGTTGCAAGTGATTGGTTTCGATTTTATCTTTTGGACCGGAAACAATATGTAAATATTAATGGTTATACTTCTAGTAACAAACGTGTTACATGCAAGGTTCCGTTCTTGGTCCTCTTTTGTTTTTAGTTTACATTAATGATCTAAATAACTCTGTTCACTTCTCGTCTGTTCATCTATTTGCAGATGATACCAATCTCATGCATGTCAAAAAATCATACTATTCTCTATGTAAAAATATAAATTCAGATCTAAAAGGTATAGTTCATTGGTTAAGTGCCAACCTAATATGTCTTAACACTGAAAAGACTGAACTAATTTTTTTTTCACCTCCTAGAAAAAACTGTAACAACAACAGAAAAAAATGTAACAACGGTAAAATTGAAATCAAAATAAATAATATACAACTATATCCCTCAAGAGTTATTAAATATCTTGGTGTGTTAATTGATTGCAATCTTTCGTGGAACTTCCATATCGATGAGCTACGCAAGAAACTTAATCGTACAAATGGTATGCTTTCATTAATTCGACATTGTCGATAAAGTTACTCTTTTAAATATTTACTATGCATTTATTTTCATCTCATCTTAGTTATTGTTGTCAAGTTTGGGGTCAAATCATATTAACAAACTAATGTCATCTCAACGCCAATCCATTAGAAAAATAAACTTTCAACCTTTCAAATCAGATACATCAGATTCTTTTAAAAAACTTAAAATTACAACCTTTCATTTCCTAGTGAAGTTTTCTGATCTTCTTTTTGTTTATAACTCTCTAAATAAAAATTTACCTTCTTCTATCGCAAACTTTTTTATAGAAAGTAGACCAATTCATACACACTCTACACGAAATATAAATAATGGAAAACTTATTGTACCATCATATAAAACTCAAAAGTATGGTAAGAATTCTGTTGTGTATCAGTGCATCTGTGAATGGAACAAGAGTCTTTTGTGTATTGTGAATGAGTTCAATAAACTCCAACTCCAAACTCCTTTTTCATCTTTTCTTAATCTTAACCAAAACCAATTTAAAAAAATTCTGAAAAATATTTTGTTATAATTTTTTTTTCTATTACTATAATAAATATTTTTATTTTTTGTTTGTTTTTCTTTTCTCTTTTATTATTACCTACATATATGATTTTTGAAAAGTTTACTTTATGTGTGTCTATGTTTTATGTTTCATGTCTATATGTTTATTATTAGTCATATTTTTTAAAAAAATGGTGTCACTCCTTTGATCAGACTTCTGTATGAGTGACACCATCCATACTAATCATTAACTTAATATAATAAGAAATAACATATCATTTTACTTATTATTATAGTAATTATTATTATTTATAATTTTTTTGTTATTATTTTTATTATTGTTATAAATTATTACTATTGCTTATTATTTTATAATTATTGTTATTATTATTTACCTTACTATTGTAAAAATGATTTTAAAATGGAAAATAAATAGCTTGTTGTTGTTGTTGCTGTTTTCATGTCTCTTGGAAACTCCCCATTGTCAATTCTTGTCAAACTTTTCAGTACCACTCCCCCTTATATTTACAGACATCATTTATGGATGGCTCCTAAGCTTCTTAAATTGAGGTGGAGAATTCTAATTCGATATGAACTTTTTTGATTGCATTCCGAATAAGAAAACTTTCTATTTCATTAGAATAAAAATAACCACAATCCGTAAAAGTATCGCTAAAAAAAAATTATCTGGTTCTATGTTTTCATTAGAGGAAAAGTGGTTTCCTTCAAAAAAATTGAAAGCAATCGATTCATAATCATTCAATAAAGCCATGGTTATTAAATTAAGTTAAGTAAGGTTGTTTTTTAAAGAATGCGTAAGTCGATTATTTGTTTTGAACATTTGAAAAATATATAAAAAAAAAAAAAAAATTATTTTATCGCAACAAACCGGAACATTCTCACCATTTTGACGATCCGATTCTTTTGAAATTTTAGCTTTGTGACAAAGCTAAAATTTCAAGACAAAATTTGTCTAGAAGTCAAATACAAAGTTTGTTTTTATATTGTTAAAGTATTACCCACGGACTTTTTTTGGCCTAGTACGATGTGCACGTTCAATTTTAATACCCTTTAAACCCAGCTTTTGTAGAAAAAATGAATGAAACTTTTCTTTGGTTTCTTCCCAAGGTTCTACTTCGTCTTCACATATTCTATCAATTCTTAAGTTATTTCTACTCGATCTATCTTCAAGTTTACGGATTTTTTAGTTTAAAAATTAATAATTAATACTTTCTCTAAATGTTTGTTGAATCTTCTTTCTCCCTTCAGCCTATTATCTGAACATCTACCATCTTGAAATGTTATTTTGAAGAGGTTTAATTTTCACAATATTTAAAGTTTATTGTTATTTTTTTATGTTGTGCTATTTGAACAACTAATAATAAATTTCTAGATTAGAATTGAATTAATAAATGTCTAGATATGTCTAGATCGTGACTGGATAGCTCAGTTGATCAGAGCGTCGAACAAAAAGTTAAAACCCGGGGTGTTGTAATATACAAGTTCAAATCTTTCCACCGCCAACTCAGCGCTTGAGTAGCATTTCGAACGCAAAAATGTTGGTCAATAACGGACGCTACTTTGGATTAGTCTTAGTGACTATTTGTGGCTGTTCCTATGCTAAGCCAACAATATCTTCCAATATTAGAAAATTGTATCGAAAAATATAGCATGAAAATTCAAATAAAAAAAAATAAAAAGATAAGAATTAGTTGTATTTTCGCCGGATTTACAAAAAAGTAAATTATATCTCTATATTTAGAATATAGCAATTTGTTTTTAAATCCAGCAAAAACACTACAAGATAAAATAAAATCTTAGAAAGATATAACAAGTTCACTGCCGAAAAAACGTTCTTTGAGAACGTAACAAACATATAGCTAAACGGGCAAGCTAAAGATAAGGCTCAACCATTAGTAGAAACTGTTTAAAACTTGATATTTATAACTAGTATTGAGGTATTTAAAAAACAATTACTTCATGTAGATTTTTGTTGTGATTACTACTTGATAGTTAGAACAGTTGTTAAAAACTTATCCAGTCAACTTTTAAGAGAGTAATCCATTTTGATTACAACTTCAAAGGTTACAAACTACATTTCAAAATTTCCTTTTTTCATAGCAAAGACGCCATTTTGAATTGCCGCTGGAATAACTACACAACAAAAAACTTCTTCCTCCATTCTATTATAACCCCTTGGTTATTTTCAGTCTTTTTATCGATTATTCGATAAAAAGACTGAAAATCCACGAATACTTAATTAAGTATTCGTGGAAGTTTAAACTTTTTTATCTCTTCAAGCTTTCTTTCAATTTTTGTATTTTCAATGAAAATTATCTCAAATTTATCGAATCTTTTATTTAATATTTTTGTGTTCCCACTTACAATAGCAATTACTATTTTTTCTTGGTTTTTAGATATAGTTTCACTTTCCTTTTTTTTAATCCATCCAGAATTTCTTTCATCATAAATTTTTTATTTTTTGAAGTGTTTCAGCCGTACTCAGTATTAATAGGATCTTTTTAGTCAGTCGATTTGTAGGTTTTTTCAGTTTTTTCTTAATTATCTTTGAATTTATTAGACATTATTTTTATTATTTTTTCTAATTCAAAACTGTTATTTAATTCAGTAAAAATTTTTCTGCGTACAAAAGTTGTTGTCTTCGAAAGCTTGCGTAAAAAAAAAATTAAGTGCCCATTTGCAAATTTGGGGGCCCTTTTGCAAATCTATGAAGCTTTTTTTTTATTTTTCACACCTAGAGGAAAAATTTTTATGATTTTTGGGGTCCTAAAGAATAGTTTTTATTTTTGCTTTTGACCCACTAACCACGGCACTGCTTAAAGGCGAAATCTATTGCGAAATGATTATTTTTTAACAATCTCTTAAAAAAAAAATTTCATTTCTAATTATAAAATAGTTTTTATAATTTTTAAAAAATTTAATACTTTAGAAATGTTGAAATATTTCAAACATAAACAAATCAACAAAACCATGGTAACAATTTATTAATTGCCATATAAACTATACAAATATTGAATGTATACACAAATACAAACTTAAATCTTTTTAGCAGCATAAATAACACTCAGCTTGTAAAATAAATTTTAGGAATCTTTTTTTAAACTTTTTTAAAATAAACATTAAAAGAAATAAAAGCCTTGTGATTTCTCTTTATATTTTATTGCGCTCAAATACTTACGTTCAAATACGGAGAACTCAATTCTCCAAATGTATTTAAAAATTTCGTTGAAATGAAATTAAAAAAAGAGTAAAACAAAACTAAATAAAAGTCTACGTATTAATAATAATAATATTTAATTAATAATAATAATAATTAATTTGGTATTAAGAACAATAATAATAATTTTTAATGAATAATCATTCTGGAAAAACCGGAAGTCACATTTAGAAGGTTTTAAAAGAGTTTTTATCGATTATTTATTTTCTTATTTAATAGGTTTTGATATATCTTAAACCTTTACTAACTAAACTATTAATTTTGTTTATATTTTGTTTACATACCGCATTACATTATTGCGCCGATATTTCTGTTACTTGAGTAGAATAAAGTAGATTTTTTAAATCAACACTTTATAAATTAATAAAGACATTTTTTCAACAGAAAATAATTCAAAATTGTTTTAAATAATTTCGCCAGCTCTGTTGTGTTTTATTTAAGAAGATTATTGTTTCAAACTTCAAGAAAAATGAAAAATATTGTTTTAAACTTTAAGAAAATTGTTGCTTTAAATTTTAATTTGATTCATTTTGAAATTAATTTGAAATTGAACGGACTAATATCAAACGATTGTCAAAAGTTTGTTGCATTTTAAATTTACTCAGCGACCAAAAAAGCTTCTTTTTATTTTTTAATATCAGGATAACATCAAAAGTAGTTACAATTATTACTATGTTTTTATTGCAAGAGGCTCGTGACAAGTTTTATAATATTATGTTATATTAAATAAGTTATAAAATATTATTATTAAATTAAAAATATTAGGTTTTGATTGGTTTATTTTATAACGCTTGATTTGATTTTTTCAATGGAAAGTAAGAGTGATTCGCTCATTTAAATCGTGTGATTTAAGCTGTAAGCCATATTTGGTAAATGACGCTATTAATAGCCTATCCCATTAAAGTACAATGTTCAATTTACTTTCAAATAACCTTATGAATAGATCTAGTCATGAGAAAGTACAAAGTTCATTTGAAGCATCTCTATAAATAATTTTTCAAATTTAGAAATTCACTTCTGCAGCAAACGGCTAGCCGTTTCTGTGTTGTCGCCTTTCGCTTACTTCGATGAAACTCATTTCAATCAATACTTACAGATAACGCTTACTTCGTTTTTCTTGTTGTTCTCTTATGTTTATAGGTGAACTCAAGAATAACCTTTTTTTAAATCTTTTTTTTTCGGCTTGAAGGATTCAACTGTCACAGCGTCCAAACAATCACTCTTACAAAAGTGCCACTTGGAGATGGTTGGCTTCCAGATAGCCCCTTAATTACACTTTTTATTTACAATTTTAAAATTGAATGTAATAAGTAAATGAAGGGGTAATAATAATTCAGCAAATTCATCAATGAAACACAGTGACAAAGTAAGTAATAACAATTTTCATTTTAATTAATTGTAAATTTAATCATAACTTTGTTTTAGATTGGTTTTAATTATTTACGAATACAGATAACAGTTCAATATTATTGTGATTTTATTTTAGACTATATATGAAAAAAATACATTTAATTTTAATTTTTTTAAATTATTCTTTAAAATAATATTTTCAAAAACTTGCAACTTTATAATAACTTGATAACAGATTTGAATTGACATCAATTTTATCTAAGCTATAATTTCTTTCTGACACTTGTTATGTAATACTAGGATTACATAACAAGTAATAATACGATACGAAGTAATAATAGCATATTCAGATAAACAATTTTAAAAACATAAAAACTTGAGTTTCCAAATAAATTTAACTTATGTATTTAATAATTGTAAATAATTAGTTTATATTTATAAAAAGTATTTCTGAATAATGCATCAGTACTGATGCAATCTAAAGATTTTTTGTCACCGAAAGACTGCAGTCTTTCGGTGTCAGAAAAAAATCCAAGCCAATATATATATATATATATATATATATATATATATATATATATATATATATATATATATATAAATATATATATGTAAATATATATATATATAAATATATATATATATATATATATATATATTTATATATATATATATTTATATATATATTTATATATATATTTATATATATATATATATATATATATATATATATATAAATATAAATATATATATATATATATATATATATATATATATATATATATATATATATATATATATATATATATATATATATATTTATATATATATATATATATATTTATATATATATATATATTTATATATATATATATATATTTATGTATATATATATATATATATATATATATATATATTTATATATATAAATATATACAAATATAGGGACCCCACCTCTGTGCAAGTTTTGCGACATCGGTTAGGAAGGAGGCGTGAACTTCCAATTAAATTCTCATCCGTGGTGTTCTGTGATAAGACCGAAGAAATAAATAAATAAAAAAGTTAATAAATAATTAAATAATTAAAATGACCGAAGAAAGAAATTAAATTCCATTGGGACCATAAGGACTTCTTGGGGCACTTAAATAAAATAAAAAACTAGACAAAAAAAATCTTTGATCTTGATTTAACTCTTATTATTCTATCAAAGAAATTCGAATCTACAACCCCAAGTTTCGATGCTGTTCCAAGAGTATTTATTTTGGAGAAAAATCAGCTTTAAAAAGCGACAAAAGTTGTTAAGTATTTAATATTGGCCAAAAATGTTGTTTTTCTTCAATAACGTACCAATGTAATCAAAACAAAAACAATGAATCATTTAAAAATTTAGAAATCCATAAATAGGGTACAAATCCTACAGGACGAAGGAGGTCACCAATATCCAGGTCAAAGATGTAAATATGTCAAATGCAATCAGCAGATTTTGAGGATTGATGTTTAATTGTTGGATTTTGAAAAGGATTGACCGTTGACGATTTTCTAAACCGTCAACACATTTGATACCTTCAAGAAATAGCGCATTACTTGACGTTTTGATGAAAAATGAAGTATTAAGAATTTGCTAGTAACATAATATATTGAATATGCTTTTATTATTATTCATCTATATTTAATATAATTGATATAAATTATTTATAAAATTTCTAATTAACTATAATTAATATATAATTAATTAATATAGTTATTATTATTAAATATTAAATGATATAATAATATATAATTGATAAAAATCATTTATAAAATTTCAATTATAATTGATATGTTATTTTATTAATATCGTAATTTTTATGCTCTGCAAAAAATATATACGGGATCGTCCATAAATAACGTCACGCAATTTTTGACCGTTTTTGACCACTCCTCTCCCTTGCCACAAAATCACTAACCCATTTAGCCCCTATTCCCTCCATTAAGCGTGACGTAATTTAAGGAAGACCCTTATACAGGGTTGCCAGGTTTTTTTTCGGGCCCAAGCCAAAACGAAACAAAATTAAACCAGAAATAAACTAGACCAATAAAAAAAAAAAAAAATCATGATTTTTTGTTTTATAGCCTTGTTTATAATTTATATTTAAAAAAAATGCTTTTTATTCAAAAATTCATCCTTAAATATTAAAATTTAATTTGTAAAAGAGGAAGGGAGGAGGAGAAGAACGAGTTTGTGAATGTTTAATGGTGTGCCAGTGCAACCTTCAAAGCGGCGTGGGGAAAGTAGTTCACTCCCAAACACTTATACTAAATCCGACACTATCAACCTGTAAAATATATATATTTTTTTGCTTGCATATGAATATAGATTTTTTTTCCAACCTTGGCGATAATTGACTCAATTATTTTAAAGTCCTCGTAAAAAATATTTAGCCTTATTAAATATGATTTGATCCAAATAACTGCATCCAAGACTTGTTTTGATATTTTCTTAGTCTGATTTTTATGCGGATGACCTGTGAGAAGACTTAACAAAATATTTAGAAACAGAAAAAATAGACTTTCAAGGCAGTAGGCATCTAAGTTACAGAGGTCTAAACCTCCGGAAATTTTTAAATGGTCTTGTTAAGCAGTTTAGAATTCAGCAGTTTTTTTAGAAACTTATTTTTCTTAACAGTTTTTAGACTCGCTCTAATGATGCAGTGTTAACTAATTTATGATTAATGACAATTTCTGTAATGATTTTCAATTTTTTTCACTTTTTACATCCATAAGATATAACGGTAGATTTGACAAGGCCTTTTCAACTTGGGAAATAACATTCAAATATATATATATATATATATATATATATATATATATATATATATATATATATATATATATATATATATATATATATATATATATATATATATATATATATATATATATATATATATATATATATATATATATATATATATATATATATATATATATATGTATATATATATATATAAATTTATGTATATATTTATATATATATATATATATATATATATATATATATATATATATATATATATATATATATATATAAGTATATATATATATATATATATATATATATATATATATATATAAATATATATATATATATATTTATATTTATATATATTTACATATATATATATATATATATATGTAAATATATATAAATACAATTATTAAATACATAATACTTATGTATTTAATAATTGTAAATAATTAGTTTATATTTATAAAAAGTATTTCTAAATATATTCAGAAATACTTTTTATAAATATAAACTAATTATTTTTATTTATAATATTTATTTTTAACTTATGTATTTAATAATTGTAAATAATTAGTTTATATTTAAAATGTATTTCAGGAAAAATTTGTGAGTTATCAAATTGTTTTTTTTTAAAATAAAACGCGTTAACTTTTTATTCCGCAATCCGTTTTAAGTTGGCTTTTCCTTTTTTGTTTTCGGACTTTTTCTTGCCATTCTTTTCTTGCCATCATCACCCAAAGGTGTTCGATAAAATGCAAACTGCAAACTGGTAAATGTGAACTTTTTTGCAAACCACGGTTCTTGGTAGGGTTTGGACTGGCAAAGGGAGTTGGGGATTTGCCCCCCCCCCTCCTCCATCCCATGCCATGTCTAAAGATCCTGGGCCCCTCCTAAAATCAAAATACACAAATAATTTTATTTTTGCTATACCATGCAATTAAGGGTTAAGCTTAAAAAAAAGTACCTAAAAGAAAAAAAAAAGGTTCTTGATATATAATATAGGGAAATTTTTATATATAAGGCGTCCCTGTATTTATGTCTTCCCCCCGCCCCCTAAATGTCAGTCCGACCCTGCCTATTGGTTGTTAATAATGTAAATTTTGTATTTTCCGTTTGCTGTTAAATTGTTCATTTTGCTCTACATTTTATAGACTGCAAGTAGATGCAAAAATTATATTTAAATGTAAAGAAATACAATCTAGTTTAAACAAAATAGTTAAATTTTAGTATATTTAATTTAAATTAAAAAATTGATGAGCAATCGTTTTTTTTAAATGTCTTAACTGTAGGTCATTAAAATATAATGTCTTGGTTCGCAAAAAAAGTTCGCTTTTTACTTGTTTGCATTTTGCAGTACGCATTTTAGCGACAACCTCATCCAAATTATCATTTGATCACATCTGACTTGTATTTTGATAATTTTTTTTACAAATATTTTCACTGATAATTATTAGAATTAGCGTAAACAGTGTAAACTATTTTCATAAATTCAAATAATTATCATAAGTGCAGACAATTTTTTTTTATAACATTCATACAAAAAAGTAAAATAAATTCAAAGTATAAAAAGTATATTATGATTTTTTATAAATTTTTATTATTTATTTTAATAAAGTTTTTTTATTCCTAGCCGGTTGACTCCTTTAAAGAATCCGGATGTTCAGCGGGGAGTGGAACTCTTTCCAAATATAATATAACAGATATGAAAGCAAGAATGCATAGTTTTTTGTTTATTAAAGGCAATCTTAATACTTGGGGTTTCCATTACCATTATAAGGTACAATTTATATTTACAAAGTTTGCTAGTTATATAGTTATTGCAAATAAAGTATTTTTTTTATGTATATATATTTCATCCCCATTTTCTCCTGGTGCAATCCATCTATTCTTAAGTTATTTCGTCTTGATTGATTTTCCAACTGTATTGTTATTATCTTTCTCTATCAGGTCTAATCTATCGGTAATAGTTTTAAGATTTGCACTCATTATTGAAGTAAATGTTTTTTCCTGCTCCTTTAACAATCGTTCTGTTTCTTCAAATGTGCTTATTTTGTATTCTTCAAGTTTAGTTGAAATCATTTTTTCAATGATCTTCATTGTTATTTCCATTTTTATCTTTAGGTTTAAAATTAGGTAGCTCAACCAGATTTGTATCCGATGAAATTTGTATAAGCTTAAATGGATAAAGAATTACTCAAGGCCTAAATAAGATTTATAAAAATTTGTCTAAAGCAAGTACTAGATACTAAACGAAGAGAAGTTCTAACCGATATTTGCAATAATCTTGTAAAATCAACGCAAAAAAATGTTTAGATCTTTACTTTTGTTGCATCAATTTTGCTATATCGCAGTTTTTTTATTGACATTTTATATAATTATATTCGATAACGCTTCTACATGCAACTTTATTTTTTTAATATATGATCCTAAGATGCAAAATGAGTTTAAAAAAAAATTGTTATCGCAAATAAATAAAAAAAAGTAGTTTAATATTTTCTTTATATTTTATGATACTTTTTTTCAACTTAATTTAGGTCCCCAAAGAAGTCCTTACGGACTTATCAGAGAGCACCGCGGATTAACTAAGCTTTAAGTAATAAAATGCATTTTTTTTAGTTTTATTAGCGGTAATAGGTAAAAGCTGTTAATATATGTCTAATAGCAAGAGAAAAAAGCGGATTGATTTCATAAAAACTTGATATCTGATTTTAGATCTAACGATCTTGTCAACATTCATAAACGGAATAATAAATAAAATATAACTTAACCAATTAATAAATTTATTGATAACTTTAGCCATTAATATTGGTAAATAAAAGTTAGGTAAAAGTTTAATATTATTTTTACGAGTTGTTTCATGCACCTAATTTCTGAAACAAATTTAAAGTCAAAATCATTTTACCGTAAAACAATTGTTTTACGTTATTTGGATGCAGAGAATAAGCCTATAGCAAAACAGAACTATATGAACTTTATTTGACAAAAGAGATATAGAAAATTATCATTTGTAGATATCCCTAAAAATAATTAATTATGGATTACATTCAAACAAAAAACATAATATTGTATGTAAATTCACTTCATAAAAAGAAAGAGCTTTAATATCTTTAAATAATAACTTAGCCTGGAAAAATTTGAATGCGGTTTTTGAAATCTTCAAAAGTCAGTATTTTCCGGGTTTAGCTATTTTCAAGTAGCTTTTTTATAGTTAATACAACTATGTATAAATAATTTAGTTATATAAGTATCACCATAATCGATTGAAGTTTACAAAATTTTAAATTGAGTTTTCCCAATAATCACTATTAAATAAATTCACAAAATAAATTCTGATTATTATTTTTTTTTTTTAATGATGCATTTATAATTTGTTTTTATTTCAACAAAAAAAAAATCTTAGCTTTACGACACGCAATTAATTTTTTTTTTGGAAAGTATCATCCGCTTAAGACGATTTTGGGATACTGTTATTTATGCCACAGTATTTAAGAGCTTTTGAAAAAAAATTGAGACAAGTTTTCGAAGTTTGATGGAGACACTTATTGTGAATTTTTTCAAAAGGTTTTGAGATTTCCTAAAAAAACAAATGAATAGTCTATTGAAATATATTTTTAAACGGACTTATCTGCTATAGGGGAGAACTTGTACCCCTGATCCGAAAGCACCTTTGACCCTATAGCGTTATCTCCATACTTACATAACTTATTAAAGAGGGCTGATAATCAGTGTGTTACAAATATTGTATCTTCAAAATTAATTGTGTTTTGGTTAAAAAATAGACCACTATTAAATTTATTTCTAATAGTTTGATTTTGACGACAAAAAGTAATTTTTTTACTTTTACAAGGAACCTCACATCTTTAATATTTTTTTAAGTTAAATAATTTTGCTTATGTCGTTTTGTAACTTAACTATTCACCTCTTGTATGGTTGCTTTTGGTAAGCTATAGAAGCATCTAATATGAGAAAAAAAGAATTTTTGTAAAAATGGAGCGGGTTAGCACCCTTAATTCTAATGCGTTTATGCACCTTTGATCATATGATCAAAGGTGCATACACACACACACACAAAATGTTTATTTTTTAAAGTGACATGTATAATACGTCATATTGTTTTTAAATATAATTTTTTTTTTTTTTTTCCTTCTAAAATAAAGCCTTAAATTGAAGATTTTATACTACTTTGAATTTTTTTTTTGTTCTTCTAAAACTTTTATATAATATAATTGTAAAGTATTCAATATATATATATATATATATATATATATATATATATATATATATATATATATATATATATATATATATATATATATATATATATATATATGAAATGCAAACAGCTGTTAATGCAGTTCTTATGGTGGTACAGTTTATCGTGTATCTAAAGAGAGGAGAATCAATTTAATGATACTTAAGAGATATGTAAGGAAATGTCAATTAAATCCAAATACAATCTGCAAACCTAACTTCATTACCATGCAAATCTTTACCAACGAAAAAGAAACATCTTTATCAGATTATCTTTTAAGGCCCTCAAAACTTCACTATGGATTGTCAACCAAAACAACACGAAAACTTGCCTATGAATTTGCAACGACTCTTTCTAAGCGCATTCCTAAATCGTGGAAAAGTTTACAAATTGCTGGGAATCAGTGGCTTCGTGGTTTTATGTTACGTAGAAATGAGTTATCTTTACGAAATCCAGAAACTACCAGTATGGCACGAGCAACTGCTTTTAATTGTTATACAGTCGGAGAATTTTTCACCAATCTAAAAGATGTTCGTCTACGACACAAGTTTCAGCCACAAAACATATACAATGTTGATAAGACAGGTCTCACAACTGTTCAAAAACCAGGTAAAGTAATTGCTAAAAAAGGAGATAAACAAGTTGGAAGAATAACTTCGACAGAAAGGACATTGGTAACAGTTTGTTGTGCAGTTAATGCAATAGGAAACTCAATCCCTCCATTTTTTATTTTTCCAAGAGTTAATTTCAAAGGAAGTATAATAAATCGTGGTTCACCTGGATGTGTTGGGGCTGCAAACCCATCTGGTTGGATGAATATTGCAACTTTTTTAGAGTGGATGAAACATCTTATTCAAAATGTGAAATTTTCACCAGCTTATCAAGAAAAAACATGAAACGCAAAATAAAATCTTTATGACAAGGAAAAGAAAACTTTTTGAAAGTAATGAAAATAAAAACGTTCTCAGTAAAAAATAACATTTTTTACATTAATTTTTACTTTTTTAAGAAAGATAAATTTGTAGTAAAATTAATAATAACTTTATTGGTTTTTATTATAGACATTGTTTTGACGGCTTAAAAATTATTCTTATACATTCATGGTATAAATTTGATCTCGAATCAAGTATACATACATAGGATCAAGGCTGCATATAAGTAGGATCAAGGGAGCATACTGGTATGCACCCATGATCCCAATTGAGCATTTTTAGTTTTTATAATTTTAAATCTACTTAAAATATTCTGGTAAAAAAAATGATTATTGAATTATAATAAAGGTATAAAGTTTGCTATTAAGTACTGTTATTTTAGAGATCGAAATAAAAACATATATTCAGTAAGTTGTCCTCATAGATTTTTAGGATCCCCTACAGTAGATTATTTTAGATATTTAAATGTTCTATTATGCATTACTCTTTCCAATACTTTTAAAAATGTTAAAAAAACCGAAATATTTTTAATTTCTAGGGATTTCTTCGAATAAATATTTATAATTATAACATATCTTTTCATTTACAGAAGATTTTGTTATTTAAATATTTTATGTACAACTGTTTTATTTTCAAAGAATTTTTGAAAGCACATTAGAGCTCGTCATTAGCAAAAAAAAAAAAATTTAAACAAAGACTACGAATTGCTTAATATAAATTTTCTCAATTTAACTTTTTTTAAATTCTGCATTATTACTATTTCCAAAAAATTGTAATTTAGCCAAAAAAAAACGGTTTGGAAATGATAAAACAAAATTGATTGTCATATATTATTGATATTAAAATCATAAAAAATGTCACCTTAATTTAAATTTAATTTTATTTATTTGAAAACTAAGCATCAGTTTGACGAGTAAAAAATATTTAACAAAAGAAGACAGCAATTTAATATCGCAATTTAATTATTTCAACTTCAAATAAACATAAAAACACGAATATATCGTTATAATTACCACAAAAATTAGATTAGCAAAGAAGTACATTTTGACTTTATCAAAAAGAAATATTTGCATTCCATAAAAATAAATTTCTATGTATTTACACTGATAATAGAATTAAATAAATATCCTAAATTAAACTGAGTTATGTTACCAAACGTGACATTTTTTCACAGGATTCATTTTGCTGCCAACTGGACAATTAAATGCAGTTGAAAAGTCTTCGTTGTTTCTTAAAACCATATCTACTCTAAAATTAAAAAACAAAATGAAAAGTTACATATGGAAATTCAGCATATTTGCGGGTATGGGGACCCGTCGATTCTAGAGAACTTATATACTCATAGAGCTGGTTACTATAATTTCCATAATTATTTTGGCCAATAAAAAAACAATAATGCTATTATTTTGACTGCTAATATAATTTATAATTATTTGTATCTTTTAGATAAAAATAAGCTTTAATACAAATAACCTCAATGTTTTGAAATAGCTATCTCAAAGTCAGGAATTAAATATAATAAAACATATGCAATATATTTTTGGAAAGAAAAATTGGTGACCAAGTAGTAAGATGCAAAAACAACTATTAATCTGTGAGTGCACAAAATAACAAAACAACAGATGAGACACAAAGTTAGGTCAACTAAATGCCCAATTTTTCATTAATCTTTGTTTTTCTTCATTTTCTGAAAAATTAAAGCAAACATTTTTAGAGTTAAATTATAAAAAAATTAGAAAATTGCGTCATTGGATACAAATTATCTATGTTTTATATATGTATATACAGTGTTGTATATATGTATATACAGTAGAATCCCGTTAACTTTAACTCTGAAGGGATATATATATATATATATATATATATATATATATATATATATATATATATATATATATATATATATATATATATATATATATATATATATATATATATATATTACTTAAATTCAAAAAGTAATAAGGTTTTTTGTTCTTCTTAAACTTGGTTATTACTTATTTTAATTTTATAACTAATCTTGAACAATGCATCATCACTGTCTATGAACAGTCATCAACCATCATTGTTTATGACCTCTAGCCAATATTCAAACAAATAAAAAATGCTGTTGGCGTAGAACTCTTAAGGTTTTGAATCAAAGAAATAATTAAAGTGCTGTTGAAGTGCCTCCATTCTATCAAACTATTCGTTGCGCAAGTAGTTGCTTAACAATTAAAACAAATAACAATCTTTTCACACTAAGTCAAGTGAGTAGTGCAAATGAGGCAATGCTTTCCGATCAAGCTCCAATAAGTAAAGATAAGTCTTGTTATTTAAATTGTAAACTTTGTTATGCCCCAGGTATTTTTTTGAGAGTTTTGCTTTAACCTTGTCAAATTGAGCACAGAATGTTTCTGTCATAATTGTGGTGTTCGACAGAAACAGATCACAATACTCAATGCCAACACTTCCCACAAAACCAAAAGCAACACTTTTTAGGGGTGTAAGTTGACTTTCAAAGTTGGTTTTGGAAGTTGTTCTAACCCTAGCCAATGGCACTTTCGGCCATGATTTACATAGAGAATCTATTTCTCCAACACTATGATGACATGGTCAAGCCAATTAAACTTATGGTACAAAAAAAATGGTTCATGTGCGTCTCTGCATGCTGGCCTAGCTGAATAGCATTCAGCTCTCGTGGTTGCAAACACTAAACATGAAGGTCATTCCAATTTCATGCAAATGATATTCTATAGTACATCATTAAATCCAAGTTCGCTTGCTATATAGTACATGGTTAATTTAAAATTGCTTTTAATTAGCTTTTAAGTTGCTGTTACAAAAAGGATTGAGACCATTACTTTTCTGTTGTCTTTAACACCAAACTCTGACTTTTTATGAATATATTGTGAGCGTGTATTTTGAGCGGCTTTGACTGTTGAGCAGTCTAAATGAATTTCATAAACTGTATGTGGGCATTAATTTTATTTTTTTTTAACGACATACAGATGTTGCAACAATGCAAAAACTAAAAATGACCTGAAAGAGGACATTGCATTGAAAGTTTATTATTTTTTTTTTTAGGTTTTCTTTCTTTATATATCTTAAATAACAAGTGTATATATAAATGATTAGCAAGAAGTAAAGTTTAGTGGTTTTATTTTATTTTTTTTATATCATATTAGTATTATTAGTACTATAAAAAAAAAGTCTTTACTTTTTCATGTTTTTTAGGGTTCAGAAATAAACAGAATAAAATAAATTAAGAATAAAAATTTTGCAAAAAATTAAAATAAAAAAATTTCCACAGGAAAGAGATAATACAATTATTTATCTTACTCAACTACAATTAACAAATAAAATTAAAACTGCAAATTCTCTAGATAACAGCAGTTGACATTATAAATTTAAAATAAACAGTTATAAACTTGCATTTTGATAATAACTTGGAAAATTTGGATATGTTTGGAAATAAACTGCTATATTCAACAAGTTATTCTGCTTGGCTATGTTTTGAACTGTTGGTGCAAAACTTTTTGAATCTTGTTAAAAATTAGTTAGCAAGTACTAAGTAAAATGAAAAATTTGCTTAATAAAAAACTTGCTTTACCTTTAAACATAACGTGCTAATTAGAATAGAAACTTTTTAAACTGATTAATACTCGATTTTAATAATTTTATACTTTGTGTGTTTAAAATTAAACTTGCAACTTGGTTTCTGTTTTTGTGAAATAAAAAATCGTGTGTAACATAAAAAATTTCACAAGTTCCAATAAAATGAAAGTCTAATTTAAATATATATCTTTTATCAACTTATATATTGTACTCATTAATATAAAAACTAAACAACAAAGCACAATAAACTGTTAATGAACAATTAATTTATACCAATAAAATCGCTGGAAAAGTATTTGCAAATATACAAGCATAATAAACATATACAAGCTGGAAAGCATTAAAAAAATGCCAAATACTGGAAAAATATTATTAATAATAATAAAATACTGGAAAAATATTAATAATAATAATAATATATTATATGAATTAATATCAATTGAATGCTAATTTTAAATATGACAATACCTTTCTTTTTCAAAATTTTTTTTTGCATGTTCTTTTTGAACTGAGCACATTGTCTACATAATATCAAAATAATTAACTTTATCACATAGCAAGCCTTGACATTAAAAAATTTAAAATAAGTTGTTGCGATGGAGATAGGTTGTTGAAGTTGCCGGCAATACCAGCATCTTATCTCCATCACGGGGCAAAATACCTCTCCCATAATAGAAGACGTCTCTATGTTAATAATCTAATTAAGTACCTGTGCATATCCCATGAAAAACATCTGATTTGGAGTCATTTGTAATCCAGGAAGCAACTTGTCTTCGCCTCGTATGTAAGAATTTGTTTTGAATGCCTGAATTAAAAGTTGTATCAATAAAAACAATTGGAATATTACGAGTAACATTTTTACAAACCTTTCAAAGCTAAGACCAAAGTCATTTTAAGTTAGACCCCACTGAAATTTTTTCAACTAACTTTATTTTTATTTTAAATTAAATTTTTTGTTTCTTGTTTTTACTTAGCATTTAACATATCATATGAAAAGGTTATATAAATTTTTTTGTAATATTTTGTTATAAAAATATAAAATTAAAAAAAATAAATATAATCACTGCAATAATTTTGTAATTAGATCTGTAAAGTGAAAGAATCCTTCAAATTCAAACTCAAGTTATTGTCTCAGTGAAGACAGCAAATGTGAAAGTAAGTTTAAATTCATGTTAGAACTAATTGTCCAAACTTTTAGCATAAAAAAGGTTTCTGAACTAGGAGCTGCAATACTTTTTTTGTTATAAAACATATTTATAATACAACGTATAAAAATTATGATATTCGTGAAAAAGAAAATAAAAAATTTGGGAAGATAACAAGTGATAACAAACATCTTATTTACTCTCTAATTTGTTTGCAAAGAATATTTCTTGAAAATAATTTTTCTATACTAATGAACAACCTCTTCATGACATCCCCGTCAGAACATCTTTTAAATTCTGAAAAATGTATAAAAATTATGATATTCGTGAAAAAGAAAATAAAAGATTTGGGAAGATAACAAGTGATAACAAACATCTTATTTACTCTCTAATTTGTTTGCAAAGAATATTTCTTGAAAATAATTTTTCTATACTAACGAACAGCCTCTTCATGACATCCCCGTCAGAACATCTTTTAAATTCTGAAAAATGTATAAAAATTATGATATTCGTGAAAAAGAAAATAAAAGATTTGGGAAGATAACAAGTGATAACAAACATCTTATTTACTCTCTAATTTGTTTGCAAAGAATATTTCTTGAAAATAATTTTTCTATACTAACGAACAGCCTCTTCATGACATCTCCGTCAGAACATCTTTTAAATTCTGAAAAATGTTTTAAGCCATTTAATTACCATACAATTTATTTTTTAATCATAATCATTGAGGATCTAATCATTGGTAAATAGCCTGTGCAGAATACTGTTGTCATATCTAGGCTAAATTTCCATAGATAAATTATTTCTTTCTTATACAAGATATTTTAATACCTTTATCAGCCAATTTTGGATTTATATCAAACCAATTCTTTTCTAAGCATATCAAATCTTTAGTTCCATTATCTATTAACTTTATTTTTTTACCAATAAAATGCTTAACGATTGTGATGATTTTATATCATTGTACCTTAATCTTATAATTTTCAAGTATTTAAACTTATTATATCTTTTAATTCTAATATTTAATATCAATATAACTTTTACTTCAGGTATTTAATCTTATTTGAGAAAAACCATATTAATTAGCAAACTATTTTAAACTTTATTAATTATGCCAAAAATTTCATAATGTTTGTTAACATAGTCAATAAAAAATTAACTATAACAATACTTTATCCAGGCTTTGTAAACGCTAAGTTATTAACGCTAGCTTTTCCGACCAAAATATTTTTTAAATATCAATACATTATTCCATTAAACAAATTTTTCACAAAATCTTGTTTGAATTTCAAAAGTTTGTTTTGAGTGTTCATAAGAACTAATAACAAAATTGACCATTTTGTCATTTTGATAATAAAAAACTTTTGTTAAATCATAAAAATTTTTAAACTTAAAAGTTGAAGAGTAAAAAATTTTTAAACTTAAAAGTTGAAGAGTAGCAACTATAAACATTTGTAAACGCTTTTGATGTTTTAGAAAAAACCATCATTGTTTGTACAACTTGTCAATGTTGTTTTTAAGACACTATTTAAATGCTGCTTTTCTCAGTGTCAATCTGTATGTTTTTACTTCATTTAAAGCATCAATGATGTTTTATGTTTCATCAATTATGTTATATTATGTTTCATGAATTATTTTTTTGCTTTATCAATCATGTTTTATTATGTTTCATCAATTATGTTTTATGCTTCACCAATTATGTTTTACGTTTCATCTATTATTATTTATGTCTCATCAATTATGTTTCATGTGAAGCTTGAGCTACTTTTTGTTAAAGGGAAAAAAACTATTTTTGTACTTAAATTATCACTTCAATTAATTCTTTTAAAGTTTGACCCTATATAAGTGTATATATATAGACTATATTTAACAGTTATAAGTGTGACCCTATATATGACATGACACAATTAGCAAACATTAACTCTATTTCTTATTTTAAAAGCCTGTAATCTTATAATATCATATTTATAAAAATTATAATAGTACTTATTTAATTGTATTTATTTAAACTATCATTTAAAAGTGTTATGGATTTACTTTTAAAAACTTTTATTTATAAGTGCCAAGGATTAACAAAAATTAAAGGACAGTTAAATTTTTATTATTAAGCTTAACAGAGCATTGGTTTAAAATTTCTTTTTTGAAATTTCAAACAAAAGCTTCATTAAGCTTAACAAATAAGACAACAGAATGGTTTTACTATTAACCTATTCTTATAATTAAATTAACAGACAAAATTAACATAATTAAAAATTCTTTATTAGCAAATTACATATAATATTGTTAAAAATAGATAACATACATTAAAAGCCATCTTAACTCCACCATTATCCGCAATGATTTCAGAATAATCAACTGACTAAATTTAAAAACCAAATGCTTAAACAAATATATCTTGATAAAGATAACAATAGTCTTCTAGAACAAATTTTTTACCTGTGTATCTTGGGAGTCATGTTGATTCTCAAAGCATTTAGAATAATTTGCAAACATAGAAGCTGTTGGCTTACTCCACCAGTTCACCAAATTTCCAAATTTGTCAAAATGTTGACCTACATAAAAACAAATAAATATTTAAGTAATTATATGATTTGCCACAAAGTGAGAATTAATTTTGTAAACAAAAATTTCCAGAAAAATTTTTTGTAACCTTGAAGATCAAAGCCATGAGTAAGAGCGTTTCCTATCATTGATCCTAACGCACCATAGTTTATTGCACTAAAGTTAAAAAAAAGTTAACGCACCATAGTTTATTGCACTAAAGTTAAAAAAAAGTTAACGCACCATAGTTTATTGCACTAAAGTTAAAAAAAAGTTAACGCACCATAGTTTATTGCACTAAAGTTAAAAAAAAGTTAACGCACCATAGTTTATTGCACTAAAGTTAAAAAAAAGTTAACGCACCATAGTTTATTGCACTAAAGCTAAAAAAAAGTTAACGCACCATAATTTATTGCACTAAAGTTAAAAAAAATTAACGCACCATAGTTTATTGCACTAAAGTTAAAAAAAAGTTAACGCACCATAGTTTATTGCACTAAAGTTAAAAAAAAGTTAATGCACCATAGTTTATTGCACTAAAGTTAAAAAAAAGTTAACGCACCATAGTTTATTGCACTAAAGTTAAAAAAAAGTTAACGCACCATAGTTTATTGCACTAAAGTTAAAAAAAAGTTAACGCACCATAGTTTATTGCACTAAAGTTAAAAAAAAGTTAACGCACCATAGTTTATTGCACTAAAGTTAAAAAAAAGTTAACGCACCATAGTTTATTGCACTAAAGTTAAAAAAAAGTTAACGCACCATAGTTTATTGCACTAAAGCTAAAAAAAAGTTAACGCACCATAATTTATTGCACTAAAGTTAAAAAAAATTAACGCACCATAGTTTATTGCACTAAAGTTAAAAAAAAGTTAACGCACCATAGTTTATTGCACTAAAGTTAAAAAAAAGTTAATGCACCATAGTTTATTGCACTAAAGTTAAAAAAAAGTTAACGCACCATAGTTTATTGCACTAAAGTTAAAAAAAAGTTAACGCACCATAGTTTATTGCACTAAAGTTAAAAAAAAGTTAACGCACCATAGTTTATTGCACTAAAGTTAAAAAAAAAGTTAACGCACCATAGTTTATTGCACTAAAGTTAAAAAAAAGTTAACGCACCATAGTTTATTGCACTAAAGTTAAAAAAAAGTTAACGCACCATAGTTTATTGCACTAAAGTTAAAAAAAAGTTAACGCACCATAGTTTATTGCACTAAAGTTAAAAAAAAAGTTAACGCACCATAGTTTATTGCACTAAAGTTAAAAAAAAGTTAACGCACCATAGTTTATTGCACTAAAGTTAAAAAAAAGTTAACGCACCATAGTTTATTGCACTAAAGTTAAAAAAAAGTTAACGCACCATAGTTTATTGCACTAAAGTTAAAAAAAAGTTAACGCACCATAGTTTATTGCACTAAAGTTAAAAAAAAGTTAACGCACCATAGTTTATTGCACTAAAGCTAAAAAAAAGTTAACGCACCATAATTTATTGCACTAAAGTTAAAAAAAATTAACGCACCATAGTTTATTGCACTAAAGTTAAAAAAAAGTTAACGCACCATAGTTTATTGCACTAAAGTTAAAAAAAAGTTAATGCACCATAGTTTATTGCACTAAAGTTAAAAAAAAGTTAACGCACCATAGTTTATTGCACTAAAGTTAAAAAAAAGTTAACGCACCATAGTTTATTGCACTAAAGTTAAAAAAAAGTTAACGCACCATAGTTTATTGCACTAAAGCTAAAAAAAAGTTAACGCACCATAATTTATTGCACTAAAGTTAAAAAAAATTAACGCACCATAGTTTATTGCACTAAAGTTAAAAAAAAGTTAACGCACCATAGTTTATTGCACTAAAGTTAAAAAAAAGTTAATGCACCATAGTTTATTGCACTAAAGTTAAAAAAAAGTTAACGCACCATAGTTTATTGCACTAAAGTTAAAAAAAAGTTAACGCACCATAGTTTATTGCACTAAAGTTAAAAAAAAGTTAACGCACCATAGTTTATTGCACTAAAGTTAAAAAAAAAGTTAACGCACCATAGTTTATTGCACTAAAGTTAAAAAAAAGTTAACGCACCATAGTTTATTGCACTAAAGTTAAAAAAAAGTTAACGCACCATAGTTTATTGCACTAAAGTTAAAAAAAAGTTAACGCACCATAGTTTATTGCACTAAAGTTAAAAAAAAAGTTAACGCACCATAGTTTATTGCACTAAAGTTAAAAAAAAGTTAACGCACCATAGTTTATTGCACTAAAGTTAAAAAAAAGTTAACGCACCATAGTTTATTGCACTAAAGTTAAAAAAAAGTTAACGCACCATAGTTTATTGCACTAAAGTTAAAAAAAAGTTAACGCACCATAGTTTATTGCACTAAAGCTAAAAAAAAGTTAACGCACCATAATTTATTGCACTAAAGTTAAAAAAAATTAACGCACCATAGTTTATTGCACTAAAGTTAAAAAAAAGTTAACGCACCATAGTTTATTGCACTAAAGTTAAAAAAAAGTTAATGCACCATAGTTTATTGCACTAAAGTTAAAAAAAAGTTAACGCACCATAGTTTATTGCACTAAAGTTAAAAAAAAGTTAACGCACCATAGTTTATTGCACTAAAGTTAAAAAAAAGTTAACGCACCATAGTTTATTGCACTAAAGTTAAAAAAAAGTTAACGCACCATAGTTTATTGCACTAAAGTTAAAAAAAAGTTAACGCACCATAGTTTATTGCACTAAAGTTAAAAAAAAAGTTAACGCACCATAGTTTATTGCACTAAAGTTAAAAAAAAGTTAACGCACCATAGTTTATTGCACTAAAGTTAAAAAAAAGTTAACGCACCATAGTTTATTGCACTAAAGTTAAAAAAAAGTTAACGCACCATAGTTTATTGCACTTAAGTTAAAAAAAAGTTAAAATTATCAATGAAATGAAAGCTCAAAAAATATAGTCCTCAAAAATTATTAACTGATAAAATAGATTGTTCTAAAAACTATTAACTACTGAAACAGCAAACTCAAAAAATTATAAACTATATCAACCAATCAAAGAACATATTCAAAAAATTATTAACTATTTCAACTAATGAAACACTTAAATTATTATGAACTATATCAACCAATGAAAGAACATACTCGAAAAATCATCCAATATTTCAATTAATTAAACACTCAAAATATTATCAACTGCTAAAAAAATTAATCTAACAACATGCTTTAATAACTAACAAAAATCTAAAGAACTAAAAAAAGAATACATAAAAATAGAAATGTAACATACGTAGGATAATAACATACATAGGAAATCCTAAGTCAAAAAATGGTGATTGGATTATACCAGCAGGAACAGCTAATAACAAACACAAACATTGTTATAAATGAAATAAAAAAATTAGAATTTCTCTGCATTTATTTGAATAATCTTCTTTTATTTATTTGAAATAATAAGTGAACAAAATCAATAAAAAAAGTACAAAATTTACCAATAACATTGTTAGGTGAATTGAAGAACACATTCACTTCAGTTGGCATCATATGCCATCTAATAAAAATATTATATAGCATAAGAAAACTGTTTATAAACTTATCACAAAAGTTAGTTTAAGTTATCTCTTTTAACAAGACTTTCACAATTAAAGAATTTATTAAAAAAAGCAGTGACTTCCTTGTGGGAGGATGCTTTTTTTTTAAACTAAACAAATCAAAAAAAAAAGTAAAGAAATAAAAATAACAACTAAAAATAATTACAAAAAATAAAATCAGATTTTGAAAATAGTGACTGCAAGACTTTTTTAAAAAACTTCATTTAAAAATATTTGAAAGTTTTTCGCTGTAAATGTTTAATATTTTTTAGGTTATCGCAAAAATCTGTTTAAAACTGAAAAATATTCTATTGTGATACATTAAGAGGGAAAACAAAATAAAATATTCTGATTGACTGATGCAACGGCTCCATTTGGTTGATGATTTAACCACTCCAACTGATTAATGCTTTAGTAGTTTTAAGATAAAATTAACAAACCCTGTGCCTCGTACAATACATCAGACAATACTCTAGGGTGAGAGTATTGTTAATGTGAGGGTGATTATATTTTAAATTTAAATTTTTAAAGTGTTAATTGAAGTCTTGTTGTTGTTAGTCATTTTAATGCTTAGTTGTTAATAAAATAAACTTTACTCACTCATCTTTTTGAACAGGATGACCTCGCCTCTCCATCATTCTTTCGTGAAAGAATTCACGTGCGTTAAAATAGTTTCTAAGGGGATTGTCAGTGACTGTTAACTAAAACAAAAAAATAATGATTTTGGAATGGTTATTTTTAAAAAATTATTTCAAATTAAAAAATTAAAAACTCCATTAACAAATTATGTTTCTATCCAAATTTAGAATTAAATTAAAAATCTAACAAAAATTACAGTTAAAATAGCTATAAAACTAAAAAAGCTATAAAAAAGCTATAAAAAATTACAGTTAAAATAGCAAATAAAATTTAAATCCAATAAAAAATACAATTTCTATCATGAAGTTCAAATACAAAATCAGATTTTAATAAAAATCCAATAGAAAATCAGATTTTAATTAAAACCCAGTAATAAATCAGTATTTAATAAAAATACAGTAGCAAACCAGACTTTAAAGAAAATGTAATAACAAATCAGATTTCAATAGCAAAACTATTAGCAGTTAAACAGCAAATTATTTTGTAATTTATTAAAAACTATATTAAATTATATTATTATATATACCATCATTGAAAATATAATGATATATATAATAATAAATATAGTTTTTTTTTACCTTTTTTTGTTTTGATCAATCAATGCATTATGATGAAATGAATTTATATTAGCATGAGCTTTGAAAACAAAACTTTGTTGATAAAGCTTACACCATTTTAAAAGCACATCAAAATACTTAGCAAAAGAATGTTTTTTTAAGTTTTTTTTAATAAAAAGCAAAAATTTCATTTTATTAATGTTTTAGGTAAAGTCAAGGTAAAATAACATAAAATTTACATTTTCATAAAATTTGTTTAATGCATCAATACTCTTCAACCAATTTGGATAACCAACCATTTCAATAATAGAATTTGCCTATTAATTGTAAATTAAAATTGTAAAAATGTAAATTAAAATTTTAAATTAAAATGTAATTAAATTTAAAATAAATTATAACTAAAAAATAAACTTTGAAAAATATCTAAATAACTTCATTTCTAAATTTTGACCTTTTCTTCTGCAAGACGTTTGGTTATATCGTCCATCCAATTAAGCTTCTGGATGTTATGAATGAATGCCTCTTTAATCATAGCGCTCATTTTTTCTACCTTTTAATAAAAAACATAAGTATAAAATTTTTTGTTACAAATTGAAGGAGTTGGAAAGAAATAACAAAACATTTAGACTAAGAAATCTTTCCTACCTCTTTTTTAAAGAATCCAACTTTTTCCATTTCTTGTATAAGCAGGTAACCTGTAGCAAAACCGAATACTGAATCTGTTTTTGATATGCACCCTCTCCAACCATCTTCAACACCCTTAGCTGAAATCTCGTTCTTTGAAAATTCTAATACTGCCATTCGATATGGTTTTGAAAATAAAGTCAAAACTGGTTTGATCAAGTGCCATACCATGTAATTAGCAATAATTCTAATTGGGGAAAATTTTTTGTCAATGTTACATTTTATATAAAAATATTAAACATTTGTATATATATATATATATATATATATATATATATATATATATATATATATATATATATATATATATATATATATATATATATATATATATATATATATATATATATATATATATATATATATATATATATATATATATATATATATATATATATATATATATATATATATATACATAAATAACAGGCCTCAGCAGGAGTAAATGAGCGTGAGAGCGGAGAAACGCTTTCCTAAAACAAACATGGTAAGCCATGCGAGCTACTTTTCTAAACAGTTTTTTACAAGAGCTTTTAGTTTTTGTGCAAACTACCTATTTATTCATAAAATTTTTTTTTTAAATACATAAT
>NC_061160.1:34669332-34680445 GCF_022113875.1 Hydra vulgaris
ATATATATATATATATATATATATATATATATATATATATATATATATATATATATATATATATATATATATATATATATATATATATATATATATATATATACATATATATATATATATATATATATATATATATATATATATATATATATATATATATATATATATATATATATATATATATAATAGATAAATTTTTTTATATATTAGTAACTTTTAACAGCAAAACTCACCGCAGGGCATAAACTTAGCAAATCTGCTACTGTCATCTTTGTATGATCTGTTCCATGAGATTTTTTTTCATAAATAGAGGCTAGTTTCTTTTCAAACTCAAAAACCTCTTCCATACCTTTTTCTGATGTTTCTCGATGTGCTCCTAAAAGCTGACCAACGCTGTTCATTAGCTTTTTATATGATAGGATGATCTATAAATATAGGATAATCTATAAATTAAATAATATAGATTTTTAGGTGATCTATTAAATTCAACAATACAAAAAGTCATAAAACTAAAATAAATTTATGTTAAAAATTCAACATTGTATAATAAACTTAACATTGTACCAATATGCAAACCAGGTAATTAAAAAAAACTTGCTTAATTACCTTATCATGTTCAGGTAATGAATATAACTTTTCATCTCCAAGTGTTAACCCAGCTTGTTCAATCTAAAATGTTTGAAAAATTAACAAATTTCAAAATATAATACATTTTGTAAAGCAATCTGTATACAATTAGTTCCTACTTATCTTATCTTTTTTGAACAATTTTCAAAAAATTAAAAACCTGCCAGGTAGGGACATTTACTGTTGACTTATTTTTTTAGAATTATATATTAACATGGATATTTTGTAAAAGCTCTAAAGTTAAACTTTATTAATGTATCTTTTTACAACAATCAACGCTATAAGTGTATTTATTCATGCAAAAAATTATTGTCAGGCATTTCCTGCATTTCCCAATCATTGAAGATATGTTCTTTCTTTTTTCTATCTATGTCTTTTAATTAAGTTTACACATTTTCTATACACTTCCCAAATTTTATTGAAAAATATTTATGAGCACAATTCATGATATTTAAGAGGACTATCACTATTTTTACTCTCAATTTTGGTACTCTAATTTCTGCTTTTTGAAATTTGTCTTTGGATATAGGGAGGGGAGGGGAGAAAGGGTAATAAGTTTTCACTTTACATAAGAATATATATATTTTTAACTTAACAACACAACAATATTGATTTATTTTAATATAATAATGTAACAATATCAATTTTTTTTAGATAAAAAATAAAATAAAAAAGTAATAATAAATAACATTTATTAAATATATATGTACATATTTATTGTAAATGTATGTTTATAAATTCAGAGTGGTGTTTTTTTTTTTTTTTTTTTGAATCATCTTTAATGTTTATTATTTAATTTGAATATTCCTGAGGATGTCAGCAATTAGAAAATATATGCAAAGTATGTGAAATTATTGTATAGGACATTTTTTAAAACAATATAACTTAAAATGATTTTCTTTGACAATTTTTTTAAATATCTTCTCATTCAATTTATATGCGTGCAACTACAAAAATATAAATTTATATGTTTGAGCTTGTTTTGCAATTTCTTTATTTATACTTGATCATTTTTTTTTAAATGTCTTTATCTTAAATTTAATAAAGGTTTAATATCATCTACTTAAAAATGTATAACATAATGTATATGTTATATATATAAAATTTTTATTTATTCATATTTATTTTATTTATTCATGTTTATATTTTTTTATTGAAATATTTTAAAACTCAAGAAAAATATGAAGATTAATAACAAAATAAGAAATGGTTAAATAGTTAAACTTACATGTGTGTTACACACATCACGAAAAGAGCAATAGAATCTTTTATTTTAATGTCACAACAGGTTTAACAATTTCTAAGAACATATTTTTAATATTACATATTATTTTAATGACATTTTATTTTAATATTTAATAATTTTTTTATTGAACTTTTGTTATAATTTGTTTGTAATGGAATGTTACTTTCATAATTTTTAATTTTATATTGAAACACAAAATTTAGCATATGCAAAATAATAACTTAAAAACTTTATTTTAATGTCTGTGCTTTGTGTGTAGGTAAGATTGTTAACTATCTCACCAGTTGATAGCTACAGGGATGCGGAATCCAAAAAAGGACTCCGGATATGAAAGGCACAAAAAGATAATTTTTTCCAAGTTTTTGGTATCCAGGAGCTCTAAAAATATAAATAAATTTATGGACTACTAATAGGAAAAAAAATTAAGACTTTTAGGTAAGAGGAACAATCATTTTTTGAACTCGGAGTCCTAAGTTATAATGGCGTTACTGCAAGTGGTGTAAACAACTCTGGCTTAAGTTCAAGTTGTGTCTATCATTGATAAAAATTAATATTTAGTTTCATTATTGAAATTTAAACTTAGAATCATATACCGAAAATAATTGAATTACAAATTTTATCTAAAAATATTTAGTTTTTTTTTAGTTTTAAAAGAGGATGTAAAATCCATTATCCACTGAAAATATAGATAGTTTGATACATCTTACAATGTGATAAAGAAATTTATACTATGGGGCAGGTAAAACCATGGTAGGTGGTTTTATCTCCCCCCTCCTTTCCCATATAAGTTTCATATGCACAGTGATCTAACCCCCTTCCCCCAATTCCATTCACGCACACGAATGTGATCACTTTGTTTTTTGCGCTGTTCAACCTTTATAAACTTAACAGGCCATGAAGTGAGCAACATCCACCTTTTATTAACCTGACTGTCACCTCAATTTTTTGCATTTGCGTACATACATTTGTTGGACTGTCCCTCTCCCTCCTATAGGCACTTGTACACAAATTACTCAACTTGGGATACCCCATCCCCCCTCGGTGCCTACGTAATATAAGGATGGCTTCTAATTTAAATAATATCAATTTAACTATATTAAAATCTCATTTGAAAATTTTGATAATTTAACTATATTAAAATCTCATTTGATAATTTTAAAAAAATTATTTTTTTAGTTTGGAGAGGCAGGAGGCGGAGTAGCGCACACCCCTCACCCTAAATCAATGCATATACCACTAGTATATGTTGTAATGTAAAAAAATACATTTTTTTTTTAGATTAGATTTTTTCATTTTAATAAAAATAAAAGTATTTATACTAATGCATCATTTTTAATATTAGGCTGTGTTAAACCATCAACCCAACATCCATCCCTTACTCAAAAACACACCTTTCACATTTGGCAGTGGTCTGGAAATGAATTTTAAGAGATTCTTATATATATAAGAATTGCAAATTTTGTAAAAATAAACTCCTAATTTTAATAAAGTAAACTTTTTGAAGTATAGATAATGGCTTGGTGCCCCTCTAGTCTCCTGAATACGCCCTGTAGCTAAAGACTATTTAAATTTGTAGCCCACTTACACCTTTTTTTTCATGTCAAGCTGTGGTCATTTTGATAAGAGTTGACAAAGTTATAGCAATTTACATTAAGAAAAACTTAACTTTGACCACAGTTTCTTCAACAAATCCATATATCTAGGTATGTGAAAATTGTGCACAGGGTTATAAAAAAGGTTTTAACCATAACTTTCTGACCGAGAAAACCCTTTGGCAGAATGATAGCCCACACTATGGGAATCACTTTTATATAAGTATCAAAATCAAATTACAACATCCTGGCAATTTACATTCAAATTTTTATACCAGTAAACACAAAACATGTTTTAAACGTTTAATAAGCGTATTAATTTGTATTAAAACGTATTATAGACGTGTTAAACATGTCTTATGTTAACTAGGATATTTTATTGATAGCACAAACATGCGAAATGACAGCTTATTTTGCATTTCTACAGCCCTAAATAATGATTATTTTGTAAAAACTGTTTAAATTGATATGAAATGTAATTAAATATCTGCATAAATTATTTTTGAAAAAATATTTTTTTTTAAATTCTGGGAAAACAAACGTCGTCTTTTTTTTTTTACTAATTAGAGCTAAACTGTGCACATCTAATTTTACTGAAAATACCAAATACTGTTAGAAACCACCAAGAATACAGAAAACAGTTTGTTTTTTTTGTTTCAGTAAATGTCAACGAGAGCTAACATCGAATCTAAAAAAAAGATGTCAGATTATACTGAAAGAGAAAATCGACTTTAATGTCATTATTGTTTGACAAGGACGGAAAGTGGATAGGACATTACACTCCTATAATTGTATAAAATGTATGTATATTTGAGACTATAAAACTTAGAACAGAAACTCAAGACTCACTGTAACTGCTTGATCTGTTCAATTGGAAAACTGAGAAACAATAGTCAAATGAAAATTGAATTTGCACAAAGTTCATCAGCTAGAACAAAACTTTTTTCTTCTTCAAAAGTAGAAAAAAGATGCTCAGATTGTTTTTCAATTATTGGCAGAGAATTGCCTCACAACTGCACAAAAGACATTTTAAGAAATAAAGTTTTTGCTGTTGCAACAAAGGATCCTTTGGCACCAGAAAGAGTTGCAGCTCTTGTTGTTTCAAATAAAAACTCCTCCACACGTTCATTAAGTTGGATTAAGTTCAATTAAGCTAATGGTGAAAGGATGCTTCTAGTAACACCAGGTATAAATTTAGTTTTTTATAGTTCAAATTAATGATAGGTTAAACTTTTAACATTTTGCATTCATTATAGGTTCGTCATCAGCTAGATAATTTTTCCCTCCAAATTCATTAACAAGTATTGAAGACCATACTCAAGTTCAAGAAAACATAGGGCTTTCAAACAATGGAATCATGACTTTAGCAGCTACTATTAATTAGTCAACTTCACCAAAGAATGTTGAGGAAAATTACGCCATAAAATTTGATGAATTTATCAAGCAGCTTGTAAATCATTTCACAAGCTCATTAATTCAAGATCACGCTGGATGTATGAGGACTGTCATAAATTCATGTTATGGATTCCTGAAAGTTAGCCTGGGAATTACTGAAAGTTTTTAAGGAGACTGGCATCAAACAATAACTCATTTTTGCTGTCTCTGAGGAGCTTCAAGACAAAAATGAAAAAAATCCCTTACTCTTTAAGTCAGCAGGTCAGCAGGTTCCAATATCAGAAAAGCAAAAATATTTTTCATTCTCCAATATTTAAACTACTGAGAGACACTTCGGTTTTTAAGTTCTTTTTTCCCATGGAATTACACCTCCTAATTCGAGTTTTTAATCACCTTTTTGCTGCGCTACTTCAAGTTTTTCCTCAAGCAACTTTTTCTATTGATGCATTACTCATTAAACAACAACCTTACTATAGTGAACATTTGCAGAAAATGAGTTCAGAAAGCTGCTATACAATATTGGTATTCTTCAATCAATTGCTGAGAAACACTCATGCTATGCATCCATACCATTCCATAATATACTTTTTGAAATTTCAATGCGGTAGTGTCTGGCTGTTTTGAATGAAACCTTGATCCAAACTACCCACATATAATTGAAGCATTTAGAGTGCCTTATCTGACATTGCAATCTATTACCACTTATCTATTATATAGTTAATCATTCTATTATTGGCTTTGATTCTATTATCAAATCTCCCAGGTCTACGTAACTGTATGGCTTTGTTGGTCATTTGAAAGTGACTTTTTCTCAAAATGTGTCTGCAACATCCAAGGTCCATGCAGTATTTTTCTATGTGAAAGATTTTATTGACAGACATGGCCAAGCTTTTAGGCTTTACTCAGAATGGTAGAAAAGGGCTATTTATATTGCCTCGTTGAATTCAATAGTAAAGATTGCTTGTAAAAAGTCATATTAGGATTTAAGGGATTTAAGAATAAATTTATTTGTTTCATGTAAGAGAAGCAGTTTTTTTGTGTATGCATTTTATGTTTGCTACTTGTATAATTTCAAGATTATATCTTTTTGCTTTTCTTGTTTATGTTGAAGTAAATTTGAGATTTTTAATATTGTAAAAAGAAAAGTAAGCTGTCATTCCGCATGTTTGTACAATCAATAAAATATCCCAGTAAACACAAGATGTGTTAAATACGTTTTTAATCTGTATTAATATGTTTAGTAAACATTTAAAACACATTTTGTGTTTACTGGGATGAAAATCGAAATGTAAATCACTTGCCAAGATGTTGTAATCTGATTTTGATACTTTAATCTAAGTGATTGCCATAGTTTGAGCTATCATTCCACCAAAGGGTTTTCGCAGGTCAGAAAGTTAACGATAAAACCTGTTTTATAATATTGCATGTTTTACAGAGCCGAATTTTGTGTTAAAATTTTGTTTTTTAAACTTTTTTAAACTTTTTTTTAGGTAGTGCCAGATAAACATTTTTTAAAGGTGCTTCTTTTTAAAACATACATAAAGTTGGATTAATTTTGAAAAAAAAAATAGTTTAAGTTCAATTTATATGACATTCATGTCTCATTTGCAATTTTTTTTATTGAGTTTATTGATATTGAAAATTAGTTTGTTGTTCTTGCATCAAATTATTTTTGAAGATATGCTCAGATTTTTTATTTGTTTGTGGTCTGGAATCAAACTTTGGTAGTTTTAGTATAAAAAAAAAATTCAAATTTAGTAAAAAAACATTTTATGAAAAAAAATCCATTCTGACACAGTTAAGGTTGTGGTTTGGCTATATTAGTCTCTTTCCTCCAAGATACATATAGTGGGTAGATACCAACATCAATTTGAAACTGCATTTTACACCTAACTTTTGATACCATATAACTTTTTGCAGAATTTTTTGACCATTAAAATACTGTGTTAAAGCTCTTCCCAATGATGTATAAATATTTGGTATTTGACCAATTAAAAATTTTCAATCCCATACCTAACATTTTTGCAGAATTTTTTGATTTTCATATATTTTAAAAGACTGTATTGGAGCTTTTTTCAATGGTATATAACAATCTAGATATTAGTCAATTTTAAAATTTCATCTGGCATAGCTAGTTTTTAGAGTTGTTGTTTTTAACCAACCATTGAATTTTTTGCAAAGTCTTCTTATTTGATATGGCCATGGGCGGATTAATACTTCTTGGGGTCCGGGGCTATTTTTTTTTTTTTTTCGAGGCCTTATTATGCGCCAGAGCCTAAAAATGACTTTAAAAAAAAAAAGGTCTTCTAAAATTTTGGGGGGCTCCTAAATTTGCGGGGCACGGGGCCTAGCTTGCCCCCCCCCGTATCCAGTGCTGGGATCAAGCCCACCTTGATCCCGGCACTGGATATGACCAAGTTTGATATAACCCAATTTTGCACCATGTCTGAAATACCTCAATCATATATATATATATATATATATATATATATATATATATATATATATATATATATATATATATATATATATATATATATATATATATATATATAGATATGTATATATATATATATATATATATATATATATATATATATATACATATATATATATATATATACATATATATATATAAATACATATATATATATATATATATATACATATATATATGTATATATATATATATATATATATATATATATATATATATATATATATATATATATATATATACATATATATATGTATATATATATATATATATATATATGTATATATATATATATGTGTATATATATATATATATATGTATATATATATATATATATATATATATATATATATATATATATATATATATATATATATATATATATATATATATATATATCTTCATACTTCTCCTCTTTTTTGCGTAAGAGAGTGTGGCGCTAAACTAATTAAAATTGAAATTTTCCCTGTGGCACAATTTTTACTCACAACAAGTTAATGTTGTAAGTGAAAATTGTTGATTTTTATGTTGTTTTTTTTCAGCTCAGTGTAAACACGAGGATAGATCAGTTGGATAGAATTTTCGAATTATCATTTGCCGTAGCAGCAATGCAAGTTCAATTCCTGGCTTGCCTACTTTGCGCCTATCAGAAATAAGTACCTCAGTGCGAAGGGAACTTGTCTCCTATAACGATGATTTTTTTTTTTGACTAGTAAATAAATAATCTAGTTGAGTAAATAAAAAGTTTTGGTTTGAAAATTATCGTTTAATAAGATTTAGTCTCTCCTCAAAAAAGCAGAAAGCCTCTCTTTTTTTTCTTTAAAAAAGTATGATTGTTGTTAAAAATATTAATTAATATCATTGGTTCAATTAATTCTTTGACAAAAAAAAGTTTAAAGTTGTAAAAAAAACTGTCGAATCATAAAATTGTGAAGTGAGAGTTGCGGATTGAAAAGAAAGGAAAGAAATCAAGATGTAAAGTTTTAAATTCGACAGATGTCTTTCAAATTTAAAACTTTATCAAAATAAGTATATTCCTTGTTGTCCAAATTCAGAGTACTCCGTTTGAAGAGTACTCAGTTTGAAAAATTAATAAGTCGAAATTTAAGAACTTAAAAAGAGATAAGGGTATAAGACGTAAAGAAAGCAAAAATCATTTAAAAGTTTCTATTTGCAGTTCAGCAAATGCCAGAAAATGCGATCAAATACTGCTACAGAAAAAATTCAAAAGAAATCAAAAGTTCATTATAACGGATGGTGAAAACTTATTGGAAACTCCAGACTAGTAATTTTATAATATTCCGAGAGTTAAAAAGCCTGACGTTTATTTAAAAAAGATTTTATTTAAAAAAAATTTTAAAAAGTTTTTGAATGGCAAGTCAGCAATCTGTGTAGTTTTAAAGTTCAGTCATATTTCATGAACCGAAGTTTACGTAAAAGAATGTTTAAAAAGGCGGCTTATATAATCCAAAAATAATGATGATTCGCCTGTCTTTTGGCTTAATCTTGCAACGTACGACTACTCAAGATGTGCAATAAAATGGTGTTGATACCATTCGATCACATAATGGCGTCAATTCGTTCTTAAACAAGTCGAATAAATTTTTGAAAAACTCTAATAACCTAGATTTTTATGGTTATGTATACCCATCAAATGATGGGTATACAGCAGCGGAGCCAGCATTTTTTGCTATTTGAGATAAGTAATTTCCAGACGTGGAACAAACTCCAAATATTTATATGTTTATAGTAACGTAAAATAAAGATGCTTTGCATAAAATTGCAATGATAGAAGCCAGGGAACCAAAACTGCCCCAAACGTTAGAACAACAAGTTGATGAAATATTTGTTTTACTATTCTCAACTAAAGTTATATTAATTGATAAATTTTAAATTTCATAGTATAATCTATCAACGTTCAAAAATTATGACCATATAAAGTTTTAATTCCCCTCAATTTGAAGCGGTAAAAAATTTTTGTATGGTCATAACTTTGTATCTTAAGAGGTTATTATATGAAATTAAACATTTATCAATGCATATAACTTTATTTGAGAATAGTAGTCAAAAATATTATATCAACTTGTTGGTCTCACGTTTGGGGCAGTTGTGGTCAAAATTTGAGGGCTATTTTCTTCCCAGATTCCAATGCAATTTTTTGCAAAACTTCATTATTTGATATAAGTACATATTCCAACATATTTTTAAAGGTGCGGCCTGGCGCAGTGGTTAGAGCGCTTGCTTTATAAACAGGAGATCCAGGTTCAAAACGAGCTTTGGACATATTTCGCGTCACGGTAAGGAAGGAGGCGTGAACTTCCTGGTTAAATGCACTTCCGCGGTGCTCTGCGACAAGACCGTTAGGACTTCTTGGGGCACCCAATTAACAAATTTAAAAAAAAAAAGTAAAATTAATATAAATAATTAAAATAAGTTTATTTTTATTTGATGTGTAAAATCGGCTTTAAAAGCGATTACATAAAACTAAAAAAAAAACGGAATAAAAAATAAGACTGCCACAAACGACCTGATTTTAGGGCATAAGCTGACTATATTATGTTTGTTTTTTTAATGTAATATACTTTTGTTGTAAACTCGTATGCCGTCAACACTCATAGCCTGTGGCTAGATTGTTTTTTGCCTTGTGACTGTACTTATTTCCCAGACTTTTTGTGCCGACTTATATTCAAATAACCCAAGCGTCTTTATTATTTTCTTAGTAAGTTGGTAACTATGCTGGATATGTTTTAAAAGAATACTGTTACAAATGCTATTCATGCTTCTCACATTCAAAACATAAAATGTTGCAAAAAAATTGTTTACAAAACTAAGGGTGGAATGCAAGAAGTAAACTTGAGTCAAGTTCGACTTGAACTTTACATTGTAACCAATAGCGGCAGAGTCTGGGTTTTTCCCTAAAAAAATTGCCGCTATTGGTTACAATGAAAAATTCAAGTCGAACCTTTTTCAAGTTTGCTACTTGCATTCCACCCTAAATGGCTTAAATATCTCACCAGCTTAATTTATTGATAAGCTTTTGGCTAGAGGTTGCCATGCTATGAATGTTTTTATACCATCTTTTAAAAATAGATCAAGGTTTTCTAGTTTAAAGATATATTTTTTAACTATGTTTTTACGAACTATATTTCTTATAAAAAGATAATATGATTTTTATAACTGTAACTATGTTTGCTTATATACAACTGTTTCTCTGCTTATTGTTATAATATTCTTATAAAAATAAGCAGAGATTATTCTTATAACTGAATTTTCTTTCAATTTAACATTAGTTTTAACAAAAATTTAATGGATTGAATTTTTTAGATTACAATTAGACTCCAAGTTAAGCAATATAATATATCTCAAATTTCAGTCTTGAAATTGACAATGGAAAAAAACAAGCTTCAAGAAATTAAATTTGGTATTGATTTATATCACTATAACTGGTTTAATATTGCTTTTGAAATAGATATGGCTTTAAATGTAAAATAACTAAAGCTTAGAAAATGTGGAAAGCAAATCAATCACGATAATCACTCGTCATCTTATATCATCAGATATATATATATATATATATATATATATATATATATATATATATATATATATATATATATATATATATATATATATATATATATATATATATCTGATTATTTTAAGCTTTCTATCATTTTACCTCTACTGAACCATCTTATTAATGATCTTATTAGTTATATAAGATTAAGGAAGCTGTTGGTTTGAAAAATGTTGGTT
>NC_061160.1:34681445-34716445 GCF_022113875.1 Hydra vulgaris
AAAAACTCTTTAAGTCCGCTTTCTCTAATGTTTACCACAAAAATATGTTTCCATTTTTAAACAAAAACTGATCTTGTATGCAAGATTGATCAATCTAATCTTAATAAAGTTTGTGAACTTCGTCAGCTAAAAAAAACCCAAAAGAACTGACCCAGGTTGCATAGGTCTTTATGAGTGCGCCACTGGATTAGCTCAGCCTATTTCTTCGCTGATAGTATCATCATTTGACAAATGTATAATACATAGTATTTGGAAGGAAGCTAACGTGATGACAATATACAATCCAATATCTTCAACAACCCAAATATGTAAAATTTTCAAAAATTTGTTGAACAAAATGTGGCTTAGTTAGGCAAAACTTGTGTGTTGCAAATTTATTAGGGATAATAGACATCTTATCAGAAGTACTAAATTCTGGCTTTTACGCAATTATTATATTCCTGGATTTCGCTTCAGCTTTCGATAAAGTTGATCATAAAAAATTGTAATGTATTAACAGTTTTAAAATTGTTAAGACATGCAGCAGCTAGTGCAGCACAAGCTTTACTGAAGAGAAAATTTAGATACTGGAATCATTTAATCTTTGAAACACCTAATAGCATGTTTATGTGGGCTCCGTTGAGAATGGCAAGCCCGCATGGGTTCCTATCAACATAGCTCCATAACGTAGCATAGAAAAGTTTATAAAACTTGATAAAAAAAGAAAGCTTATGGTAATAAATGTTATTATAATTAACTATAATTAACTAATAAAATATGGTAAAAAAAAAACTTTGGAAGATAGACAGCAGAGAACATTAAGTTTTAGATTTTCAAGTAAATACATATAACATTAGTTGTGCAACATATATGTAAATCTGTATAATATGTATTAATAGAAAAATTATTATTTCTGCAAATATAATTGTCAGAGTAAACATAAGCGTAAGATTATACAACTATACTTTCCACCAGCAGTACACGGTCCGCATTAGAGCAGTCCGTGCTTAGTCAGTCAAACAGAATAAATTAAACTCAAATATTCATTTTTTTGTTTTTCATATAAATAGGTAGTTTATTCCACTCCTTTTTTTTTTTTTTATTGTGCTAAACATCTAAACTTTTAATAATCTCTTTCACAAAATTTGACTTTGCTGTATTATTTTATGTTTTTATTTATTTCTATTATATTTGCTAATAGTTTTATATTTTATATGTTTGTTATTTATTATTTTGATATGTTACTTATTGTATATATATTTTTAATTTAGATATATTTGATTATTCACTTCAGCACATTAACTATGGAACTTTAAAAGGAACCTTTCTAAGGAACCTTTTTGTTTGGGCTAGTTTGGACGAGGCAATAAAATTGTACAAAGAGTTTATAATTTTTTGGCAGTGTACATAGTTTACATACCTTTAATATGTATTGATGTGATGTTTGTGTGTGTATATATATATATATATATATATATATATATATATATATATATATATATATATATATATATATATATATATATATATATATATATATATATATATGTATATATATATGTATATATTAGAGTGGGTCACTTTTTAAATATTTTTGAATTTAGGTTCGGCTGGGCATTTTTCTTATGTCTTTGACCGTATGATAATGAGAACCAATTCTCTTTTTATTTGAATTTAATGTTTAGTCAGGTAATTTTCAGCTTTAAAATTTTAGTTTTATCATAAATATATAATTTCCCCAGAGTTTTGTCAATTTTTTTACTTTTGTCATCTTCAAACCATTTTAAATCAATAAATGTCTTAAACTGCACCTATTTTATCAATAAAAATGTGATCCTAAAATAATGCAACTAAGGGGGGTATTGTACCATAGAAATGGGTAACAGTTATTTTTTTTAAATGTATTGGTGACGTATTTCTGCCAAAGTCGGACCACTAGTAACAGTTTTATTAGTTATTAAAAGGAAGAAATAATAACGCATGTATTTATTGCATAGAAATAAGTTTACAGTTATGAAGAATGGCTCAAAACACTCGTGATAAAGTTAAATGCAAATTAACAAAGCTAATTTGTACAGGAAAAACATTATTAGAGTCAGAACTACCAACTTTAAGAGATGGTCTCTTTCTTAGAAGGATTGAAGAAAGTAACCAAAATTTATGGCTAACTTCTGAAAAATTGTGGACCTCAGTAAAATATTTATGGCAAAAAGCTAATCCACTTATACCCATTATCTCTGATTAAAGAGGAAAAGAAAGAATCATATATGACTGGAAAAAGCATATAATTTGGGGTTAGGTAGAGGAACATCTAAGCAACTTTCTAATCATAAATTAATCTTAGATAAACTGTTTGACATAGCTAAGTGTAAATGTTCAATAAAATCATGCGAAAAATCCGATTGTTATGGCTGCAACCAAGTTTTTCATATTGTTTGCAAATGTTCTCAGGAAAACAAAATTCCTATTGTTGAACTTAAATTTTTAAAGTCACAGAGGGATAAAGTTGGTTCTAAAAGTGGAATGCAAATAGGTTCAGTTGATAAAAAAGAAGTATCCAGACAAAAAAAATACCATCAAAGAAAGCAGAACAAATCAAAATTATGATTGAGACTATGGAGTATTCTGATGTATTATCTCAAAATGATCTGGAGTCAGACAATGCTGAGAATGATTATAATGACAATCTTTATTTACCAGAAAAGTTTCTCAGCTAAATACCTTAAATGTAAATCATATCACTTTGTCAGCATTACAATTTGGTACAAGTAACAGAGCAACTGCATCAATAGGCACTGCAACATTAAAAGCAGCCAAAGATGCAGGTTTTTTGAAAGATCATATACTCGATAAACACCTAGCTCTGGATCATAAAAAAATTGAGAGATCAATGCGTAATGGATGTCTGTAAAGAAAGACATAATAATGAAGTAAAGAAAGAGGGCATACAATGTATAATGTTTGATGGTAGAAAAGACCTTACTAAAACATTTGTATATGGCAATGATGGTAAATCTTACCCTAGGGAGATCAAAGAAGATCATTATAGTGTCTGTTCTAAACCTGGTGGAAATTATTTATTCCACTTTGTAAATAATTCAGTGGAGAGAGAAGCTCAAACACCTGCTGAACATATTGCTGAACAATTATATGATTGGATAATAGCACATGGCATTGAAAATCAATTAGTTGCAATTGGAGGAGATTCAACCAACCTTAACACAGGTTTTGTTTTTATTTCTTTAAATGGTTCTTAAAAATTTTATGTACTTCTTTTTTTTTTTTACTGAAAATAAAAATTTATTTTAGGTTGGAAGGGTGGAATTATTCAATTTTTAGAGAAAAAACTAGGATTCAAACTTATCTGGATTTTTTGTGCGCTACATACCAACGAATTGCCACTTAAGCATTTAATGTTAGCTTTAGATGGAAAAACTTTATCTGAAAATAGATTCTCAGGAAACATCGGAAAACTTATTAACATAGCAACAAATCTTCCTATTTTGACATGCATCCCTCAGCTTGATTTTGTTGTAGACCTAGTCCTTCTTGAGAAGGAAGTTGTAGATTCACTGTCTACAGATCAGAAGTATTTATACAGAATACATAATGCAATAGCATCAGGTGTTTTTCCTGTTGACTTGAAGGAGATTCAAATTGGTCCACACAATCATTCAAGGTGGTTAAATCTCGCAAATAGACTACTTCGAATCAGGTGCTCAGAGCATTGTTTAAAAAACAAAGATCTACAAAACTTAAAATTGTTATCAGAGTTCATCATGGGTGCTTATTCGATTATGTGGTTTGATCTTAAGGTAAGAAACTTAGTTATGTAAATAAAGATATAATACAATAATTTACTTAAATACTATAATTTACTTTAATAATTGTAAAACAATTGTGATTATGCTAAAGAAAAGTAATTGACTTTAGACTAAACATAGGTGGATTCAAGGTCCACATCATATCTTTAAGCAACTAGCCTTGGTAAAAAAACAGAACAAGTTTGTGAGGGATATTGTATTACCACATGTCTGCTCCTCTGCCCGGAATGCACACAGTGAATGTATTCTTCAGACAATGCTCCGTAGTTTAGATGAAGGAGAAAGGAGATTTGCAGTGCAGAAAATAATTGATGTTGAAAAAATAAGGATGTTGGAGACAGAAAATGCAGGAATAGAAGAATACCAGTGATAAACACTGAAACAAATAATCTAATAGATTTAATCAATTGGGAAACAGAGGAGATCAGTGAACCGGTTCTTATTTGTTGTTTGATGAGAGATGATATTATACAGTTTATTATTAATCCAAAATTTGGTTGTACCAAACTTCCTTATTTACGGTCAATCTATTGAACGCATTGTGAAAGAGGTCACCAGGGCTTCAATGTCGGTATGTGGTACTGAGAGAAGGGATGGGTTCATGAGGGCTACAATAGCTCATAGAGAGCTGATGCCTGTGTGCCAATCAAAAAAAGATCTGATGAAAATTTTGTAATCAGTATTTTAACTTTTTATTATAAGTAAACAATTTATTTTAGAAAAATATGCAGAAAATGCTGTTATCAATATTTTAATGTCTTATTACGTGTATAGACTTAATATACCATAAAATTTTAATTTTTGATGTAACTTTAATATATTATTGATGTAACTAGGTAACTAAGGCTTAGAAATCTTTTTAGACTTCATTTTGTTGAGAAGTAGCAAACCATTTTTCATAACTTTGCATAAACGATATATTTATGATAAAAATTTTCAGTCTAAAAGTTACCTGACTAAACATTAAATGCAAATAAAAAGAAAATTGGTTTTCATTATCATACGGTCAAAGACATAAGAAAAATGCCCAGCCAAACCTAAATTCAAAAATTTTTCAAAAGTGACCCACCCTAATATATATATATATATATATATATATATATATATATATATATATATATATATATATATATATATATATATATATATATATATATATATATATATATATATATATATATATATATATATATATATATATATATATATATATATATATATATATATATATATATATATATATATATATATATATATATATATATATATATATATATATATATATATATATATATATATATATATATATATATATATATATATATATATATATATATATATATATATATATATATATATATATATATATATTTATGTATATATATATATATATATATATATATATATATATATATATATATATACATATATATAAATATATTGTATATATTATATATATATTACTTTTAATTTTTATTGTTGTTATGCTAATGGCTAAAACTGCAATGTTGTTAAAAGTTCAGAGAATATCACATCGTATAAAGAGATTTGAACACCAGACTTTCTTTAAAGAGAACTAAAAATCTAAAATTCGAAAGGAAAATAAAATGAAGAACAAAGGCAAAAAGAACGTTTATTATCATTAAAGACGTGTATAGTTTGTATAAACGTTTTAACGTAGTTATAATATGTAGTTATAAAAATTATGATGTATTAATTTTTCTCTTTGAACTTTAAAGGCATAAAAATTTTGGCTAAATATGGCGGACTCCGTGATGAAGTCGCAAATTCAACCAGTGGTTGCTCAAAATTTTTGATTGTCAAATTTCATCACCTTACATTTTTTGCAGTTAAATTCCATATGCTAATTGTTGCACAACTTCATAATGTTGTCAGTGTCGGTTTGAATTTCTGCTTGTTTATCATGGTAATCATATATCAAAATATTAGTCATTTTATGACTAATATTGTGCTATTTTCTGCATTTTAAACGTGTTCGACATGTTCTGGTAAATTGTTAATGAATAGCATAAACACAACAGGAGCCAAATTCGTGCCCTAATAAACGGTACTGGTAACAGATATCTATTCTGAAACCAATAATAACTTTTTGTTTCCTATTTTTAAACGTTCAATCAATTTACCGGGTAAACTTATTTAATTTAATTTTGTTTAATAATCTTTTATTTTTACTTTATCTAAACTTTTGCAAAGAAAAAATACTTTACGTATAAGCGTTTAGCCTTTGCAGTTTCATACGTAAAGGTTTCAATATTCTTAATCATACTTGTGATGCACCATTTGTCCAGAACAAAATCAATGTGTTAATTAGAAATAAGTCCACTTGAAAATAAATGCCCTAGAATTATATTTCGAATAAGTTTTTCAACAATTATGCAAACTACCAATGTTAAGGGGGTTTATAACTTTCTAGGTCAAGATTTGTATCACGTTCATTAAATGAAGTTGTATTTGTAACAGACCAATTTTAAGAGACACACCCAATATCCAAACTCAATTTAAAAATAAGAAAAACTGGATCAACAAAGCCTTCAGCAAGCAAGTTTAAAAAAAATTGACTAATGTTATCATATCCCCCGTTGCTTTTTTTTCTCTCTACTTATGAAAATAAAAGCTTTGCTTTCTTCAGTAAATCCCTTTGCTGAGTTGATCTTTTGATTTTTTTTTTATATAATTTTACATTTACATATAAGTATACATTTAAAAAAAAGTCTAAATGGATAAGATAAGGCGTGTGTACGAAATAAATATGAAAGAGTAAATACATCATTTTCAGTGGTTGTGTTAATATATTTTTCATTGTGTTTGAATTTTGTTGGCAACATGTAATGATTTCAAAAAAAGATTTTAGTTTTCCCATTTAACTTAAAATAATTCTTAAAAATGACAAATAAAGAAGACGTTAAAAAGAATTTTCGCATAAATTTTATGAAAAATCTGAATTTAGCTACAATTCAGTACCAAAAAGTTTCAAATACATTTCTCATCGTTAGTCATGTTGTTTAAGGTTTTCCCTAAACAAAATCAATCAAACGCAAATCTGGTAATGGAGGAAAGGAGGTTTTGGAAGATATAAAACTATTTAGAAAACTGGTTCACAGTTTTTTGAATAATCAAAGCCTCACACTAAGGGTGCACACACTAGGTACAAGGGTACGCACAAAAATAAGAAGATTTTCTCATTGTTTTATTGTAAAAGTTTGATATAAACATGTTTTTAAGCTTTCAAATCACAAAAAGTGCCTAACTGTTCTGAAATTCAAAAAAAAATTAAGAACCGACTGAAGAAAGTTGTATGACAATTATATTTTTGAAAATTTCTGAATTTTTTTTTTTTTAATGTTAATTCACCTCCTCAAGGCCGAGAAGGCCACTTCAGACGAGGAGGCTACTTATTTGTGGTTATGTAAGCCTCTCTCAACTCTATAACTCCGAAACACGAACAAGGCCGCTTCGCGGAGAAAAGAGTTGAGCGTGGTACTACCAGGGACGTGGAGGGGATTATTGAAGATGATGAAACTTATATGATGTATGATTAAATTCCTGGTGTTGTCTATTATATTTTCGAATATAGAGGAAAAGCAAATAAGAAATTTAAACACACTAAAAATGATAAGTTTGCTAAAAAAGCTTTGATTTGGCAAGCTATTTGCAGGTTTGGCAAAAAATCCGCACTCTATATTTCTGAACCACACCTTTTAGTAAAATATATGTTAAAGCGTGTTAAAAAAAACATCTTTTGCCTCCTACTAAACCACATATTAGTAGACGTGTGTTCTGGCCTGATTTATTATCAAGTCATTAAAGCAAACTAGCCATGAGATGGTATTAAAAAAAAAGACCTGAAAGTTGTCTAAAATAACAAACCCTCTAAACTGCCCAGTGTTAAAAATTATTGCTAAGTACTGGATAATTATTAGACAAAAAATAAAAAAAAATATGCAGACACATTTCAAATTTTTTCTTTTTTCAAAAATTTTAAATGCCATTTAAAAAACATCAAATAGTTTTGATTGTTGTTCTGTGCACAAGCTTATGGGTACCACCAAAACTAAAGTTTGAAATTTTATTAAATACCCACAGAAATAAATTTAATTTCTTTGAAGTTTTTTATCTTCTTATATTAATGTATTAATATTAACACTTGGTTCCCAATAAAAGTCAATGATTACCTTTTTTTAGTTGTTTTTTTACTTTCACACTTATTTCGTGTACACGCTTTATCACTTTATATATTTGTTTAAAACCTCGATGTTATTTTGCTCTAGTGTACTTTAAAGTTACTTGTTGGTCATTTTTGCGTTATTTTTTTGTAGCAGATGCTATTACGGCCAATTTTTAAATACATGACTGTTCTAGAGTTTATTTCTGCCTTATGTAAAGTTTTTTGCAACAATTTAAATTCCACTTACTGTAACCAACATTTTAGAAAATCTTTTTTATAAGAAAATAAATGACATTTTAATTGAGTTTTAGTTTGATTTCTATAACTTAGCCTCATTGCGTTGGTGACTCAGACGTCAGTTGGGTTGCTCAGAAAGGTATTTATAAAAAAATATAAAATCTGTTAAAAAAACAATTTAAAAATATGCACTAAGTGCCTTTATGCTGTTTGGTATAAAATGCTTCCTTGCATTCATCAAAAAATTACAATCAAGAGTAGTATATGTTGAAACAGCTGTTAAGTTACCACACTGCCTGCAAGTATGTTTCAAAAAAAAAGTGTAAAAGTTAAATAGAAACACTTTTAATAACACTAGGTAACAACATTTTTGCTACTGCGCTGAGATCTGTTAAGTGTACTAAGATCATTTTGACCTGCTGATTGCAAATATATCATTGAAAATTGTGTATTATATCACAATTTTCAATGACATTTGGGTTTTAAAGTTATATTGACATCTTGATTTACCATTTAAACACTTTATGGTTATTAGAAATATAATGTCAATGCTTCTAAATTTCAATACAATAACAAAAAATTTTATGTAAATAGAAGAGCAAAAGCAACTATACAGTATCATATGTAGAAATAACTTCAGGCAAACGTAATACAGTGCATTTTGAAATCAAAAATAATGTAATAGATGATGTTGCTTTGCTTTTCTTTTGTAATTAGTGTCACACTCTCGCTGTAAAAATCAACAAAAATTGCCCATTATGTTGCTCTCATACCTCCTTTGATATCTGTTTTCCATCGTTGCTATTTCTTGGTGAAAACTTTCACCCTGTTCGTCGCTGACTGCACCTAGATTGGGTGGAAAGAAACTACGATGAGAGTGCAAAAAGTGAATTTTTAAGGACATTCTGCATCCCATATCCTTATATTTTGTTATTACTTTTTCAACCACCCTTCATAGTTCTCAGATCTGTGATTTCCCAAAAAGTTAGAAACCACAGCCACAAATGCATCCCAGGCTGCAGCTGTGTCTTAAAGGTGGGATCACAAATGACTTCACGAATTTAAGGGCCGGTGAATACACCTGAACTTATTTTTACTGGAGTAAGAGTGGTCTTGAAATTCTCTTGAAGATAAGCAAAGCCACCTGAATCCTTGCCCAGAGCCTTTACAAAATTTTTAATCAGTACAAGCTTTATGTGAAGAGGGGGAAGTAGTATTTTGGTAGGATCAACAAGAAACTTATGTTGTACATTGTATCTGCCAGGGACATGATCAGTTCTCGCTGGCCAGTCTTTAACTGTGTAATGATTTTTGTCGTCACGGCTGTTCCATAGACATAGAAAGCACATGTACTTTGTGTATCCCAGCTGCAATCCAAGAAGAAGGGACAACACTTTTAGATATAAAAATACCACAGAAGCACCAGTTGTGATCTCTATACTTGATAACGTTAAGAAGGAACGTCATAGAATCATATGTCTTGTGTAATCCTACTGTGTGGGCTAATGGACTAGATGGCATCACATTAAAATTGTGTAGGAGAACTGTTTTAAGACAAACTTTACTTGAGTCTATAAACAAACGCCAGTCTCCTGGAGTATACTCACAGTCCAGTTCTTTTATTAAACCGTTAATGTTAGTACAATAACAGATACTGTCATTCTTATCATAAAACAATGCAAGCTGTACATGCTTATCACGAAAATGTGAAATTGTTGTTCCGATTCGTAACAAGTTCATTATTTGTAAACGAGATGCAAAAAGTTCTTCCTTCTTCTTCGTTAATACCAGATCCTTCAATAAATTGTTTAATTCAGCTTGGCCAATAAAATGAGGTATCTTTTCATCATCTATAGGTTCATATGCATCACTCTCCCGCTCACTGTGACTTTCCTCATTGTCATCGTCGCTTTCGCTATCAAGACATACTGGAGGATTGGGAACTGGATTTTGTTCATCGCGTGGATCAGGTTTCAAAGCAGAGTCACAATTTGGATAATGAATTGCTGATTTGTTTTTTTTCTGGAGTATCCAGCAATATTTGTCATGCAGAAGTAGCAGTCCGAATGATGATCTCTTGGCTCTCGTCATATCATTGGTACCATAAACGACATAGACTTCCTTTTGCCATTTAGCCACTGGGTGAGTTCTGTCTTGATCACATACTTTGATGCCAATGTAATGATGGTAGGCAACCTTCACTTTTCTTGTAAGTTGTTTCCACTGATCACGGGGAGTAAAATGTCCAAAGATATTACAGAAATAGTCTGAATGATTCAAGCAACCCCTTTTTAATTTTCTTCATATTTATTAATATTTCTTCATATCTTTTAAATGCTACGCGATCAGTCTAAAATAAAAAAAAAACATAACATTTAAAAGTAAAAGTACAGCACAACAAGTGTACAGCAATATTAAGCAATATAAAAGCTAGCTACTACATGCATTATGACCAAAAATATAAAAGTGGTATAACTCAAAAACCTGACGTGATGCAAATATTCTGATTACACCACTGTAATCAGCATGTCAGAATTAGTAATTACCACTGTAATCAACATGTCAGACTGACATGTTTTTTCTCAGGCAGCTGACCAAATTTTTTTTTTGTTTCCTAGTGTAATCATTTAAAATGGTTGAAATCTCAGGTTTCATTTATATTTCTGTGGGTAACTAGTATTACTAAATTAAACTTGTTTTTTTGTTACTTTTATATTTTTTAACCTATATAAGCATAACTTTTTTTATAAACCCAATTATTTTCTCTATTTTCAATATTAATAGAAGAAAAACTAAAAAAATGAGAACAAAATGATAATGGTCAGAGACTTTATCCAAACAACTCTCTGATGGATTAAACTGTTTTAAAAATTGCGATGAGTTGTATGCTGTTGTGGCAATACTGATATTTTTTATAATACTGCCTAAAATTAATTGAAATACATTTATTTAACAAAAGCCACAAAGTAAAAACATTTAATAAATACAACTTAATAAAAGACAATAAAGACCTCATGATGTAGGGGAGAGCGGGGTTGGTTGTCACGCGGGTTGGTTGTCACAAAGTTTATTACAAGAAATGTAAATAAGATATAGAAATTTCAAATTATACAATGGAAATGTTATATAAAAAAAACATTTTTACAGTAATTTTTATCTTTTTTTAGCGTGCAGAAGAAAAGTTATTTGTTTTTATAGGTTTTTGATATGAAAAAGTAAAATTTCGCCTACTCAGAAATTTTCTTTTACCAAACGAAAATTATTTTATTGTGTTTTGAATGTAGATTTATAAAGTACTTTATTCATTTGAGTAACTTAATCCGTAAAAAATTATCATGAAATTCTCACGCTTTTAGGTAAATGTACAGGTGTCCAGCAACTTACTCAGAAGGGGTTGCTTGTCACAAAATATATGGGGATGGTTGTCACACTTGCCTCGACTCCATGCGCTGCAAATTAAACGCCGCTTGCAGAATATTTAGTGGCTTTGTTTATTTTCCGCATTATTGAGGAATATTTTAATGTTTAAGATATTATTTAAAAATCTAAAGTCAAAGTGTTATATATGTTTAACTAAATATCTGTAATCTAAATTATTTTTATTTCAACGTGCATAACTTTAGATTCCGATCCAATGTTTAGTATAATTATAGAAAAAGGATTGCAGAAGTTCAACTGTTTATTGTTTTGTTTACAAACTAAACAACTAGCTGTTGTTTAGTTTGTGCATTGTTTATATTTAGTGGGTTTATATATATATATATATATATATATATATATATATATATATATATATATATATATATATATATATATATATATATATATATATATATATATATATATATATATATATATATATATATATATATATATATATATATATATATATATATATATATATATATATATATATATGTATATATACATATATATATATATATATATATATATATATATATATATATATATATATATATATATATATATATATATATATATATATATATATATATATATATATTAATGTTTTGTTTACATTATTTACAAATATTTTTATTTGCTTAGTAATAAACATGGTACGAAATTTTAAAAGAAAAACTAATAGAGGTTATACTTCTGGAGATGTCATAATGTGTGCTGTTAAAGATGTAAATATTAATAACATTTCTATTAGATCAGCAGCAAAAAACCATGGCATTAATGGTTCTATAGCAGATCTAATTGACAAAATTGAAAACCCCACCTCCCTGAATGTTATAGGATACAAAAGTTGATTGATATTGCCAGAAAAAGTAGAAAAAGAACTGGTCACCTACCTGTTGCGAGCAGCAGATATATATTTTGGTTTAACTCCTACCGAAGTAAAAAAGCTTGCTTTCCAGCTAGCAATTAAAAATAATATTAAGGTTCCCAATTCTTGGGTTGTAAAGGAACAAGCTGGTAAGGATTGGTTTACAGGATTTATAAAGCGCCATTCAAATATTTCCATTAGGCAACCTGAAGCTACTAGTTTAAGTCGAGCGACAAGTTTCAATAAGCAGAATGTTGCATCATTTTTTAGCAATTTGCAGCACTGTATGCAAAAATATTCGTTCTCACCAAATGACATTTGGAACATGGACGAAACTGCTGTAACTATTGTACAGCAACTTAAAAAGGTTATTGCGAAAAAAGGATTAAAACAAGTAGGAGCCATCACGTCAGCTGAAAGAGGAACTCTTGTAACATTAGCATGCACAATAAATGCTATTGGAAATAGTATTCCACCCTTTTTTATTTTTCCTCGTAAAAACTTTAAAGATCGTTTCCTATTCAGTGCACCAACAGCAAGTGCAGGAGATACAAATCCAAGTGGTTGGATGAAAGAAGAAAACTTTGTAAAATATCTAAAACATTTTGTAGGCAATACAAAATTTACTAAAGAAAAGCCTTGTTTATTGTTGCTTGACAATCACGAAACTTATCTTAGTATTGAGGGATTAGATTTGGCAAAAAATAATGGAATAGTAATGCTTACCTTCCCACCACATTGCACACATAAGTTGCAGCCCTTGGATAAGACAGTTTATGGTCCTCTCAAAAACTACATAAATACTGCTATGACATCATTGTTAGTAATGAATCCTGGAAACATTGCATTTCCAAAGTAAACATAGTAAACATTGCATTTCCAAAGGCTGTATCTCCCCACAATATTTTAAGTGGTCTTTCTGCAACAGGTATTTACCCGTTAAATCCTGATGTGTTTACTGAAAATGATTACTGTCCTAACTATGTAACTGATCGCCCTGACCCACCTTGTTCACAGGCTGATTCAAATAAAAAAGACTGTGAATCTTTTCAATGCAACCAGAACCATCAAATAAAAGATTTAAAGAATCTATTCAGATACCAGATAATCAGGTAGACATAACAATAGAAGATCCAGTTGTATCAAATAAAACCTCTAATCAGAACCCAATCACAACATTAGGTTTTAACAATTCAATCATACCACCTGAGAGTATTAGGCCTCTGCCTAAAGCAGGCCCGAGGTTAGCATCAAAAAGAGGTAGGAAAAAGCGGTCAACTATGATTCTTACTAACACGCCTGTCAAATCATGGCTTGCTAATTATAAAAAGAAGAAAACTAATAAAAAAAAATTTACTAATGGAAGTAAAAAAGAATTAATAAAATCAAATCTTGCTTCAAAAAAACCTTCTATAGTCTTGAATTCATCTGAAGATGAAGAGTATCTGTGCATCTATTGTTTTGAATCATTTTCCAACAGCCGATCAAGAGAACAGTGGATTCAATGTCAGGTTTGCCAAAAATGGGCTCATGAAGAATGCACACCAGGCTTACAACAGTTTATTTGTGAATTGTGTTCTTTATCCAATAATTTTTAAAAAACCAAACCTAAAAACATTTATAGTGATAAACTAAATTTGTTAATTGTGTTATATTTAAAATATATATATTTCAGTTTATAGTATTTTATTTTTATTTTTCTTAGTAAAACATAAACGAAATTAATTTGTACTCGTTTTACATTAAATTCTTATCTAAACTTGTCAAAATCCAAATGTGACAATCAACCCCGCACCATGTGACAACCTACCCCGTGAGCGGGGCTAGTTGTCACACAGAAGTGGTCTTTGAAAAATGATTTTACAGCAATAAATATTTCACTCAATGTCATAAAAATATTATAATAGTTACTGAAAATAGTTAACTAGCTTTGTGCAAAGTTTGGCATTGATTGGATGAAATTAAAAGCTGAGCAGCCTAAAATGTAAAAAGTGTGACAACCAACCCCGCTCTCCCCAACAAAAAAAAAAAAAAGAAAAAAAAAATTAAATGTAAGAGCTGAATTAAATAAAAAGTTATAAAAAGAACTATTTCTTAAATTAAGTAGTTATTAATAGCTTCAAGAGTTATTTTTTAGACTGTTTAAGGTAACAAAAACAAGAACGGAAAATAGCAAACCAGACGGCTTGTTCGCATAAGGTAAAAAAAAAAAAAAAAAAAAAAGGTATAATATAATATAAAATAAGATAAAAAAAAAGTTAAAAGAAAAAAGAAAAACATGTATATATAAAAACATGTGTATATGAAAATAAAAAGTTTAAATAAAAATTAAGTAAATAAATAAAATTTTCATGTCTATGAAAAAAAGTCTTTACTTATATTTATGGTTTTTTAATTTGACTTGAACCATTCAGTTAAATTTGTGAGTTCCTTATTGATTGTTTCAAATAAGTAGTTGATTCTTCTATTAGAGTAAAACAAGTTTGTGTCATCGGCGAATAAAATTGAAGTTAAAATATTAGAAAACTTATGTAAGTCGTTAACATAGGGTAAGACGGGACAAAATGGGACAGTTTGCATTTATAATGATCCCAACCGCGCAATTTATTGTTTTAATGATATTTTAAAGTTTAGTTATGTTTTTAAGTTATTTAGTGTTATAAAAAATATCTTGAGTCATTTCGAAATAAAAAGGAGAACGACAACCGTTTCATCTCTTGACTATATGACAGTTACGAATTAAAATTACCAGGAAATTACACAATTTACTGGTAATTTTATCAAAGAAAATTAAAGAGTTTATACTATTAATATGCATAAAAAATCATTTGGTTCATTTAAAAAAGTATTGCTAGATGATACAGAATGTCAATTAGTTAACTACATAAAAAAAATGGGTACATTTTATTATGGGTTGTACATAAGTGACATTCAACGAATTGTCTTCTAGTATTTTGAAAAGTACAAAATAGTTAACCCATTTAATAGATATATTGGTGTTGCAGCAAGAGATTTTGTAAGTGGATTTTTAAAGAGACATCCAAACCTTTTAATCAGAAAGCCTCAAGGGTCGTCTATAAATCTAGTTTAAACATCTGGTTTAAACAGCAAATTTATGAAAATTATGAAGTTGTTATGAAAAATTACAAGTTTGAACCTCATCAAATAATTAACTGTGATGAATCAGACATTACAACTGTACATAAATTTGTTAAAGTTATAAAAATAAAAGGAAAACTTTGTGTTTTTTTTGTAACTAGTGGTGAACGAGGTGTAACGACAACTGTTGTTCGTGCTATTAATGTGATTGCACAATTTATTCCACCAATCATAATTTTTAAGAAAAAGAGAATGAAATTATAGCTTATAGATCTTTCTCCAATTAGAACAATTGGAGGATGCTCAAAAAATGGCTGGATTATAACTGATTGGCTTTTAGAGTATATAAAACATTTTACCTGCTTTCGATCAAAAATAAAATTATTTTAATTTTAGATGGGCATAAAACGCATACAAAAAGGATTAGCTTGTTAGATTTTTCAAAGGAAAATGAAATAGTTATTATAGCTTTACCACCTCATACTTCTTCCAAGTTGCAGCCATTTAATCAAAGCTTTTGGAAACGGCTTAAAACTTTTTTCAATATAGAATTTGGATTATGGTTGTATGAGCATACTGGACAAGAAATAACAAATGATCAATTTGGAGGTATATTCTCCAAAGCTTATCATAAAGTTGTCACTATAGAAGTTGTCTGTTCTGGCGTTTTTACATCTGGAATTTATCCATTGTGTCGAGATATAATTCCAGACATTGAGTTTAATAATGATAAAAGCTCTCATGCCAACTTACATAAACCTGATAAAATTAACTCACAAGTTAATTCAAGCGCCTTATTACGATTGTAGTCAGGATGTCAGGAATTATTGATTTTAATATAGTAACACCCTGCTTTTCTATCATTTTAGCTATTTCAAAGCTCACTTTATTACCACGAAATGGAGAAGAACCACCATTTGAATGGAGGATTCACTATTTGAATCATCTGAAAAGTCAAAAAAGTTGAAAGAACAAAAAATGAAAAATAAATGTGCATTATTAAAGGGCAAGGGGTCATCCATATACTACGTATGCACCAAGGAGGGGAGGGGGAAGATTGTCCTAAGTACGAGTGCGTATGGAGGGTGGGGGAAGGGAAGCTTTGTCACCCATATATTAAGTACGCAAAATCTGGAGATTTTTGCGTACGTATTATACAGATGGCCCATAAAGAAAAATTAAAAGTTTAAGTGTTGAAGACTAGGAATGGTATTTTTGTAATGAAAAGGACTGAAGTGGAGTCAATGTTTAAAACGTACAACTGACCTCGTTCAGACTGATGTTCATTTCAAAATACCGGGGAAGAATTATGTGATTTATGTGACTAGTGACAGTGTGTTTGATTATATGATTGACTAGTGACAGTTTGATTATGTATTATATTTGTTTGTTTATATATTATACATTATTATTAGCTGTATTATATTATAAAATGTTTATCATGGTAAACCTCTTAAAAATCTGTTTATTAAAATTTCTCAATAAAAAAATCATTTTGCTCCACATAGCGGGGCAAAATGAGAAAGGATAGGTGTTGTCAATAAATGGTCTCTGCAATTTTGCAACGTAAATTTTGAAAGGTTATAGTTGGATGGTAAAAGATTTGAAAAATATCAAGTTCTTTTTTCAAAAATTGTTAGACGGCCTGTATGTTAGATGAAAATTGTTAGACGGCCTGTATTAGATAAACTAGTGTTTTAGAGTCTCGTTTTGCCCATCGTTACTTTAAACAAGAAAGTGTAGTGGTCTGAGCATTGATAATTTTTTATCAGCGAAATACATATTATTAATAGACCCGTAACCAAAATTTTTTAGGAGGGTGACAAAATTTTTACTGCGGTCCACTGTTTTTTTAAAAGGTTATTTTTTTAAATATTATGATTAATCAAAAAATTACCCTCAATTTTTAACATAATGTAACTGATGAAAAATAAATAAACAAACATTTGGTCTCAATGATAAGTATTCGATTAATTACAACAAATACTAATCGTCTAAAAGCAAATCTTCTCGAATGTAATTTAATCTTGTCGAATAATTTATATATAACACAATCTTCTCTATTAATAACTTAATAATCTTCTTTATTAATAACTTTGTAGCGTTAATGGCTTCACACTTAATTTTTCGTTAAGTATCGAGGCATGCTTATATATTCGTTCGCAAACATATTTACGTCTATTCTCATGATTTCTATTTCTAAGATGACAGTTTTAACGCACTTAAAGGTATATATAATGTCACTTTATTCAACTTAACTATATGCTTAACTTTCAACTTAACTATATGCTTGACTTTCAACTTAACTATATGCTCACGAAGAAACCACACACTGTAGTGTAACTAGTGATATGATTAGTCAAGTTTTTTGAAATGACTTTGCAAAATATATTATCAGAACAAACGAGCTAAACGAAATTTTCTTTAACCTGACAACATTTTAGAGCGTTCTTCCACAATTTGAATGTCGTTTTATTGAGTATTAATGATTGCCAGTGCCGTGTCTACTGGGTCTAATTTTTACCCTTCCCTTATGTAGGGTGTGTGGGGGAACCAAACCACGGTTCTGCTGATCGCTATGAAAGATGTAGATGATAATTTATGCAATTTTTTTTCCGTGAAGTTCATGAAAACTGTCTGAACTTTTCGCGATTAAGTTAGAGAAAATGTCGTCTTTAAAAGATGTTGACGAATTGTCATGAAAAATTAATTGTGATTGTTTTATTACGAGCTCTATTGAAGACCTGTTTATGTTTTCATTTTGCGTCTGACTGTCTTTTTTTATTAAAATAAGATGTTACTTTCACACATTTTTTTGCAGAAGATTTCAATATTTTTAGTTTTTAATACGTTCTTTCTCAGCCACGCTATTTCTTTTTTGGTTCAAATTACTCAAACTAAATAATTTATAAGATTAAAAAACTACATATAAGTAAATACAAATGCTAAAAAATACAGTAAAAACAAAACGCTTGAAAAAAGTACATAATTTTTATGCAATAAGACAAAAGGTAAACGTTGTGTACTGTAATATTTTCTTTTTGTTGCTGCGCTATGTTCACTTTTTATAAACCAGTTCTATTGGTTAACGTTAGAAAAAAACAACTTAAAAGCTTTCATGCATTAATGATGCTATCCAAAGAAAACTTCGAGCAAATATAATCAAGTTATATGGTCGAAGCAATAAAATTTAACTAACTTTTTTACAAATGTGTTTTGTGTTTTTATAGTTGAATTAAGAACTTTAAAAAAGCTTGAGGCAATACTACTTTTAATAAAAAAAAGCAAAACCATAAATTTAGTAAAGATTTGAAACTCATTTTTTCAAATAGAGGGTGACAGCCACCCTAATCAACCCCCTAGTTACGGGCTTTAATAATAATAAAATAAATAATACTTTATTATACAGTACAAATTTGAATGAGTAATACATAAAAATAGAATACGAACTTTTGCTAACTAATTGCTAGTTTTTCTAGCTAGCAATCCTCCTGTTCAAATTACTTTCTTCATCGTTTTGATTTGTTGTCAGTTAGTTACTACCTTATTTGGTAGCGGTCCTAATGGTCTAATTGCTGTCTTTACTACTTTGTTACATTATGCAATTATTTTCACGCTAAGCAAAATGGTATTTTAAAACAAATAAGTTTAAGCTACTGATTGAGCAAGTAAGATAATGACGCTTTGTAGGGTAGAGCGGGACTAGTTAAGTTTACAGGTAAATAAGGCAATTAAAATATCTACTCATTGCATAAAAAACATTTAACCCTTTCGTGACGCGTGACCCGTATGGCGGTTCATAAGCAATTTAAAATATTTCAAGACATCTATAGCAATTGAGAAAAACTTAAAAATTATCTTTGAATTTTTTTTATTTTTTTTTTTTAACATCTTCACTTCCAACAAGGCTGCAAGCAACCACTATAAGAGTTGGAAGTTACTGGAAGAGAAAAGACTAAATCTGTAGAGCAAGATAACGATTGACTGATGACTTAAAAGATTGCAAATTATATGAATCAGGAAAGCAAGATGAAGGAAGCGAATTCCAAAGAACTGATGTTCGAGGAAAAAAACTAGAAGAATAAGAGTTTTTGAAGCACTTAGGAACAGTCACAGAAAAAGGATGAGACTTAATTGAATGGCGAGTAACACGAGAATGAATTTTAGTAGATGGCACAAGGGACGCTAGCTCTTTAGAGCAGTGCCCATTATAGTATTTGTAGAAAAGAGAAAGAGAAGCAACATTACGACGATGAGACAAAGGTTGGAGATTGGCTGCGAGAGCAGGTCCAACTATGTTTACAATTCGTTTTTGCACCTTGTCTAAAAGAGAAAGAGCATCATTAGAAGATCCGCCCCAGATGTGGCAACAGTATTCCATACAGGGACGGATTTGAGATTTATAGAGATAGAGAATAGAATCTGGAGTAAGAAAGTGTCGAGCTCGATAAAGAGATGCAACCTTAGCAGATGCTAATTTTGCAATGGATTTGATATACGGTTTAAAAGAAAGATCAGAAGTAAGAGTTAATCCTAGAAGATGAATGGTAGATGACTCATCTAGTACATTACCATTCATAAATATAGGAAGATCTAAATTATTACGATAACGATTGGCCGAATAAAATTGAGTTTTATCTGAATTAAAGTTCACCAGCCACTGTGAGCCCCAAGCTGTAGCAGAAGTGAGATCCTTTTCAAGCTCAGATACCCCCTCCAAGCAATCAGAGAGTGTAGGCTTCTTATCATGACAAGAGTAAATGGTAGTGTCGTCAGCGAATAATGCCACCTTAGATGTGAGAATATCTGGAAGATCGTTAATGTAAATTAAAAAGAGTATAGGGCCAAGGATTGAACTTTTATACTACGATTGGAAAGAAAGGACTCAATAATCTTAAAGACGTTACCAGTTACACCATAAGAAGAAAGCTTATAGAGAAGACCAGCATGCCAAACTTTTCAAAAGCTTTAGAAATGTCGAGTGCAATAGCCTTAACCTCTCCACCTCTATCTAATGCACGGTAAAACCTATCGGTTATTACTGTTAGCACATCAGCTGTAGAACGAGAAGACCGAAATCCATATTGATGATCAGAAAGTAAGTTATTTGATTCAAGATGAGAGATTAAGTGTTTGTTGATTAAAGATTCAAAAACCTTGCTTATGACAGGAAGAAGACTAATGGGACGGTAGTTAGATGAATCAGATCGCTCTCCGGAATTTTTGAAAATAGGGATAACAGATGCTGCTTTCCAGCATGATGGAAAACAAGACTCTGATAAGCACTTGTTAAATAGTTTAGAAAGTATGGATGAAAGCTCCGGAGAACACCTCTGCAAGACTACAACAGGAATGTTGTCAGGACTACAAGCTGTTGAAGAGTCTAAGCAGGAAATTACTTTAGATACAGAAGCTGAAGTGATGCGAATGTCAAGCAAGGGATCAACCTGTTTGACGGCTATGTCAGGTAAAACGCAACTAGTGGAATCAAGAGATGATATTGATGAAAAGTTCTCAGCAAACAATTCAGCTTTGTCTTTAGGTGAGGTGACAAAGTCTGAACCATACAAGAGAGAAGGAATAACAGATTTGCCCTTATTATTGATACTGTTAAAGATTCTCCAGAAGTCTCGAGAGCCTAATTTTTGTGATGAGATACGAGATTTAATGACCTGGGAATAGCGAGCTTTGGCGTCAGACAAAACCTTTTTACAATGGTTTCTGGCGATAGTGAACAGATGTCTGTTTTCTGGAGAATTGTTTTGCTGATAGATATGGAAGTAACGGTTTCGATTAGAAATTGCTGCAGCGCAATGTGAGGAAAACCAAGGAGAAGAGTGAGGCTTGACCTGGAATCGTCGAGAGGGAATAAAAGATTCCATGCCAGCCTGAATCCACGAAGTTATGTAAGAAGCACATTTGTCAGCAGGAAGACGAAAGATTTCTACCCAAGGGCCATCACGAAGAAAATCACGGAAAGAGTCCCAGTCAGCTTTAAGGTAGTTGTATGTGGTACGATGATAGGGGGATTCTGATGAAGTAGAAGAATTTGATAATAGTTTTAGAGAGATCAAACCGTGATCAGAAGTACCTAAGGGTGAATGTGGAGAAATTGAGCACTGACTAGGATCCAAAACAAGACATAAGTCGAGTAGAGAAGGTAAATGATTAGGGTTGTCTGGAAAACGAGTTGGAAAGTTGACTATTTGAGTTAGAGATTGAGAAAGGCAAAAGTTGAGGGCCTTAACGCCAGCAGAGTCACTGACACTAGAGCCAAGCCAATCGGTGTGATGGGCATTAAAGTCACCAACAACGACGATATTGGCCGATGGATAAAGAGAGAGGGCTTGGTCAATTTGATCAGAAATAACATCAAAAATAGTGCAATCTTGGGATGAAGGAGAGCGATATAGAACAAAGAGAAAGGCGATAGAGTGAAGTTGTGCTAAACGAAAGCACATAAATGAATAGTCTGTAGATTCAAACCTAGTTTCACGACAAATGGGTGAGTTCTTACGAATGTAGATGCCCAGGCCAAGCATGTGATTATTGGAGTCTTTACGAATTAAAGGAAGATAACCATCAACACTAAGATCACAAGATGGGACAGCCGAACTCAAATTAGTCTCACAAAGAGCAAGTAGGTCTGGTGAACTTTGCAAGAGATAAGACTCAACAGAAGAAAAGTTACTTCGAAGACCACGAATATTAGTAAATGATAGGTTTAGAGAACTTGGTGATGACGATGGTTTTTTGTGTTTTTTAGTTTTAGGTACTTTAGTCATTTTAAATTTATAAAGAACTTGACTCAAGTATAGATAGTACTCAGTACACTATTTAACAACTAAGCAATAGCCTCATTACTATTAATAAACCCTAAGCCGTAACAAAGGGCTCCAAATGTGGCCTCTGCAATGCACACCAAAAGTACAAACAGGGACACCATCCATGCGCAACATGGCACTGTTAGTACTCTGATATTTTTCGGCTGTTGATGGAATCAGCCTCTCTGAGAGCTACCACAGAGTTCGGGAAACCTGACTACCAGCCGGCCTCAGAACCATAAAACTGAGTTTTAGAGCTGTACCCTCATTAGGAGATAATAGAATGAGTTGCCCAGTCATAAAAATAGAGACACAAGCAATACCCACGCATTGAGTCAAGAAGATCCAGCGTTCAACATCCTAAACTGGAAACAATGTATTAAAAATACATCTGCGCCAGCCTAATAGATGAGGAAGGGGTGCGAGGCTGGTCAACAGATAGAATCTGTTTACCCCTTAAGTCTTTGCCTAGGAGGCCTTCTGCAAGACAGCAGCTGGATGCATGTAACATCTGCCCAAGATGAGTATTTTTATCGAGACACCATCTCTAGCCTTTACTCAACCAAGAGCCCCAAGGCAGGGGGTGTTTTAATTCGGAGTTAACTTCTCCTAGCCTTTGCCTAAAAAAGCGTATCCTACAAGGCAGTAGGACATGGAGCAGGTTGTACTGGGTTACATGTTACCAGTAGCAGGAAAACCTGACCTGACAAATTCAATCAATTCAATCAATCAATCAATTATATATTCTGGAAAAAAGATCTAATTTCCACGGTCGTTTACAAATAGTTATAAGAACTAATATAAAGTAAAAACCTCTTTGATTATATAAAAACATATTATAGACACATATAGTTATAATAATAATAAAAAAAGCAATAAATTAACAATAACACAACAATAAAAATAATTAATTGCATAATAGCAATAATAACAGCAATAATAATTTAAATAAATCGGTATTACTTTCCATACAGCAATCATTTTTAAATACAAAGTTACAGTTAATAAACTGACAAAACAACAAACGATGACGTAAAAACGACTGCTAAAAAAATTATCAAGATTTAGTATAATCATAGTTGATAAAATATAATAATCAAAATATATTGCAAATATTATGACCAAATAAATAAATAAAATATAAAAGAAAAACACTGAGAAAACCAAAACAAAACAAGGTACAACAAACATTACGAACAAAACAAAAAATTATGCAAAAAAAAAACAAAATAAACAACAACAACAAAAAACTAAAGATTTAAAAAAATAATACACAGTTGAATAAAACATATATAATGAATGGCTAAAATGAAAATAAAAACAAATATACTGTATAAAAAAACATATAAACTGTATAAAAAAACAATATATACTGTATAAAAAAAGTATATACCACTAAAAATAAATAATAACTAAAAAACAAACAAATGACTAACAAAAAATAATAAGTAAAACTATATACGTTAAAAAATTGAAGAAAAATAAATAAATTATAAAATAGATAATCCTAAGAAATATATGAAAGAAAACTAAAGAAATATATGAAAAAATAAATCTTGATTTCCCGATAATGAAATAGTTTTTTTGATTCTTTGCCATTCTTTTTATATATTTCATTCATTAAAGTTTTTTTTTTAATTTCTATTTTCATTACTTTTTTACTCTTTTTTTTTCCAGATATTTCTTTTTCTTTTCTTCTTTTAAAAGATTTATTTATTCTTCTTTTTAATTATTTCATTTTTGGTTTAATTTGTACATGTTTCTTTTCCCTTTTCCTTTTAAATAAGTTATTTTCAACCGTAAGAAAAAAGCGTCCACCATTTGCGAAGTCATTGCAAAGGTGTGAATAATTTCTTTAGTTAATGCTTCAAACCGTTTCTAAATTACTTTATAGATCGCTCAAAAATCAATTTTAAAAAATGACGAAGAACAGATTATATTATATTGATATAAATGAAATCATTTATATTTTTTTCAACGATAGTAACGGTACTTTTTTTCCATGAGCACTATAAAGACATCATTAATTTAATATCAAAAATGATATGTTTCATCAACACTATAAAGGCTTCATTGATTTAATATCAAAAATGATAAATTTCTTTTTAATTTGTTTAAGTTTTCATAAAGAAACTATTTATTTAATTTATAACACATACAATACAGCTAAGTACTAATATTTTAATTTATTTATGTAATATTTCAGTCTGAATAGTTCAGACCGTCATCAGACGTAAAATTAAATACAATAAAAATCTCACAAAAAAAAAAAAAACTTATGTAAAAAACCGTTATAGAAGACATTACAAAGATGAGCTGAGGTAACGTAAACAACTATTTTGAAATTTCTATGATTTTTTTAAAAAGAGGTCGCCAGCTATTTGACGCAATTTTAACACCGTTGTCTTTGTTCAAAAGCGGTGGGAAGTGTCTTATTTCGTAATTTGTTTTGGCATAATTAATTTCAAGAGACTCTCTTATTTTCCTTTCATGGTAGTTAGACTTGAATGCGATCGTTTTTGGGTGCATCCAATTAAATAAACCGTGGCAGTTCTTGCAGTGTTCTGTGGCTCAATTATCAAGTACTACAAGAAATGTCATTAAAACAATAAAGAAACTATATATTTTTGTTAATTTTAACATAATATATTTTGATCACGTAACTAAGATAAACAAAATTTTTTTAAAGCTTTTGGATATTCTGAAAGTCAATTCTAAGACAAAAAAACAAGGTCTTGTTTTTAAAATTCTGATTAGTATTTTTTATTTTATACTCTTTCAATTGATCATGATCCTAGTTCTTTATTTTACGCGCAGTCGTGTAGCTGTTTTCAGCTCAGTCGCGAAAGGGTTAATGGATAAAGGTTAGAAAATTAAAATGGTAACACAACACACAGCAAAGAATTGTTGAACAGTATTCAAGGAAGAATAATGTTCAACAATTCTTTGCTGTGCGTTGTGTTACCATTTTAATTCCCTAACCTTTATCCATTAATTCCCTAACCGTTATCCGCTTTCTCAATTTTGGTTCAAAAAAATGCAAAAAAAAGTTATTGCTATTTTTGTCTTAGATGCTCATAAATATTTTTATTTGCCATCACTTAAGTGTTAATATTTTACTGATTTATCGGACTTTTAATTATAATTGGCCATATTTTCTTAAGCCTTACTGTTCTCTTTAAAACAGTGTTTGTGTAGTAGGGTATCTTGAAGTGAAACTACTTCCTAAAGCCTTTTTTAATAATATTGAAGGTGAAAATATACAAAAAAATTTTAAAAAAATACATGGATGATAGTTTTGTTGCTTTACTTAAATCTAAAAGTTTTAACTTGCTGTTAAAATGTATTAGTTTGTTACACCCCGATATTAAATATACAGAAGAGCAATCTAAAGTTTTACATACGGAAACCTCTCAGTACAAACTTTTAAATTTTATAGACAAAACAGTAATTCTACATTATAAAAAAATGGTTGAAACAGATGTTTTTTATAAATCTATAAATTCCCATGATTAAACTATGTAAAAAAATTTTGTTCCTGGCATCTAAATATTACACTTCAATTGCTTATGTTTAAAGTATGTTTATAGTTATTATTTAGTATGTGAAGAAATGACTTCATTTGCTTACACGACAATAGCACAAATAAAGCTCGTTTTTTTGTGAAAATGTAACGATTTTTTTTTCCATTTTTGTCAAATGTTTAGATTTTCTAGATTTATGATTGTACTGTGAATCACTCTCTCGAAGTAGCCCCCAAATGTAGTTTCTCATCATGATTTCGTTATACTGTTCCTGGTAGCGATGTCAAAGTACAATATATCTCGATGAAAGCGCTTGCTTTGCTCCTTGGAGTAAGCGTTTATGTTTTCCTTAAATTTGTTGAGATGCGAATCAAGGATATAGACTTTAAGAGACATTCTGCATCACATTTTGGCATAATTCTTTATGAGAGTCTGCACCGACTCCACATAGTTTTTAGCTTTATGATTACATAGGAAGCCCAGAACAACTGCAACAAAACTGCTCCAAACCGCTCTCTCCGTCCTTTTCAACAGATTTGCAAAATTCTCACATTCTATGAACTTCTTTATATGTAGTCTGCAAATATACCATCCCTGAACCTAGCCTCGGACAGCTTTGGAAAAAAATCTTGGAGGTATTGAAATGCTGCTGACTCCTTGTCAAGAGGAGTGAAAAATTGCCTAATGAGATCTAACTTAATGTGCAGCGGTGGCATAAGCACTTTATGAGAATTTACCAGCGGCTCTCACTTTACATTACTCTTCCCAACAGAAAATTCAGTATATTGGCGCCAGTTCTTTGTGCAATAATGCACTTTTAACTAGTGTTACGGCTGTCCCAGAGACAGAGGAAACAAGAAAATTTTGTGAAACCTCCTTGAAGACCTATGAAGAATGATACCGCTTTGAAGTCACCGAGGACCTCCCATCCGAAGTTGTCATACTTTGAAAAGTTTTTCCTATAATTGATAACTATCATCTACTCGTAAATGCCTTAGAAAAAGATCTAAACAATGTTAAAGTTGTTAAAAGATAATTTAACAATGTTAAAGTTGTTATAAGATAAACGTTGTAAACTATAGACCGATTTTAATTCTTCCTTGTTACTCAGCAATATTTTGGCACTGATGTAGTCCTCTTTGAGATGCACAGAGTGGGGCATCAGGAGAGATGGGTAGTTGTTTCTATTGTGAAGCAACGCGGCCTTGAGGCTCAAGGATGAACCATCTACGAATAGGCGTCATTTAATAGGATTAATTGCAATATCTATAGCCTGGAATAGACCAGCAACCTTTTTGCAGAAGCACAGCCCATCAGGTTGATTGAAAAAGTTGGAGAATCTTTAATACTGCTTACTCTGATCCGTGACTTGTACGTTATCATCAACCAAGTCTAACTGTATGAGCCTGGATATCAGAAGCTCAGAATTTGATTTTGTAAATCCGAGGTCCCTAATTAAATCGTTCACGTCTTTCTGATTAGGAAAGTACAGCATTTTATCTCCAAATTCTTCTAGAGAATCGCTGCTGTCTCGTGAAGATGGTAATTCCTCCTAGGAGAAGCTGGAACAGGCAGATTGGGGCTGTGTGGTGCTGAAACGATAGAAGAAGGGATGTTTTGATGAACAATCTAAGGGGCATTTTTGCCAGAGTAATGATTTTTTAGGTTTATCATGCAGAATTAGCAGTTGCTTAAGTGGTTGGCTTCAGTTGGCTACCGCCATATTTGCGGGATACCAAACTTCATGGCTCACTTCTCTCCTCTGTACCTACCTGAAACATCGGACATAATAATACATAAGGTTTATGATAATTTGAGGACAGGAAATTTCAAAATATGGAACGATTTCAAGATGGAACGTACTTGCCTACAGCACAAGACTTATGGCAAATCTTTGTAAATTACAAATCCTTTGAAATGAACTCGATCAAAAGCATTAAAATTTTATGAAAATAAATTAAAACACATCTAAGCAAGATGCTACAGTTCAGTTTACATTTAAGTGTTTTCTTGCAATATTTGCATGAAGATGCGGTGTCCTTATAGGCCTCGCATATTATACAACTTGCTTGCTTGGAATACTTTTTCTCTCATGCAAACAACCTCTTGTTGCCATATCAAATATACAAATTCTTTTCAACTACGAATTGTGTTCTTTTTATTCTGCAATAACACAAATTGGAGACTTGATTCAAGACACCTGTTCTTTTATACTTGAACAGCTACTTTTGGAACGTTCTAGAACGTTTTAGAAAGTTCTGAGAGTTTCTCGAAAGTTTTGGAAGTTTCTTGAATATTCTAGAGTATTTTGGAGAATTGTAGAACCATCTAGCAGTTCAGGAATTTTATAGGAGTAAGCTCGGCATTGAAAGCAAATCAAGAATTTTTTCGAAAACACGTAATTTTCTAAATTTAATTGTCCCGGTCATAGAAGCAAAGTTTTTCTCGAATAACAGCGATTTCCTTTCTGTTCTAGATCTAACAAGTTAGGAAAACACACTTTTAACCCAGGAATAGAACAAAAGTGAAAATTTGTTTCATATTATTATCTAAACTATAAAAGCCATCACTCTGAACATACAAAAATAATATACATTTTAATTTAGCAAAACGTATTATATGTTTTGTTTCAAATCCAATAAAAATTAAAATCAGATTTCAACAACTTAAAAGTTTTTTAATTATATGCAATTATCCATTAAAAATTATCAATAATGAGATTTTTTCAGTTCGACTATAAGGACAAGGATTCCAGAAAAGAGCAGAGAACAAAATAATACCTTTTGTAACTAAAAACTTTGTAAATACTAACTTTAAAAAGTTAATATTTGCAAAAATTTGTTTTATGACAATGCCAACCAAAAAACATAACAATTAGTAACACCAAGTTTTAATAGAGAACCAGTCTACTTATACAGTGAATACATGGTTTTAAAACACGCATCAAAAAGTTGTAAGTTATGCACTATGTTCCAACAGTTCGTTAACCATTTTACCACATCATCGGATAAAGTAAGGAACATGAAAACATCAATGTCTTGTAATTTGGAAAACGTTATTTATTTGTTATTATGTAATGGATGTTATGGAAAAACAACATATATAGAAAAACCAACAACTTGATATATGAACTAATTTACACATCCATTTATGCAGAACAGGTACTGGTTTAGATAAATATGATCAGCGAGTTTACAAATGCCATGAAAACGAACTTTTTTTTCAAACCTAATGAAAGTTTACTTCTTTTATATGAATCTCACATTTCATAAACAGGAAGATGACTTGATAGTTATATAGGTAAAGAAATAAAAAAAACTTGTTCACCAAGTTTTTTATTCCTTTTTTCTAGTTTTAAGTTCTTTTGTTATAAACAGTTTTTTTTTAACAATTTTATACACAGCTGAAGATTATATGAAAGGTCATCTGTGTTTATAACAAATTAAGTCCAACAAATTAAATAAGTCCAACGCACAATTTATGAAATCAATTAGATATAAATTCCTCAGCTTACCCTGCTCTACCTTGGTTAATTTTTTGTCGGTCTAAAATTTAGTTTCTTATTAATTAAATTCTTATTTATTAAAAAATAACAGACTAGAATAAAAGAGTAAAGGTTTACTATAATTAAGTGAAAGTGAAAGTGAAAGTTGATTTTAACGAAACAACGGATCAAGATTCTCCTGATGAGTTAACAGATCAGGATACACTTAAAAGAGATTGATCTAAAAGCAAAGACAGCAAAATATTAGGCTAATGTAAATAACTTAAAAAAAACTAAACTAAATTCTTTATTGTTAATTATAAAGCCTGTGAGCTAGTTTAGAAATTACGAATGTTCAACAAATTGATTATTTGATTTTTATTTAATTAAAGTTTAGATGCTTGAACTCACATGTGAGTTCAAGCGTCTACGTATTCTTTTTCTTTTTCAGAAGACCAAGTACTATAATTTCTTTTTCAGAAGACTATGTACTATAGTACTTAAGTACTATAGTACATAGTCTTCTGAAAAAGAAACGTTTTTTGTTAAATTCAAGATCTCTAGAACCCACTCAGAAGAAACCTTTCAATGCAATTAGGGTATTTAAGTAATGATTCAGTTAAGATACTTAAATAAGTGATTTTTTTGTTATTAATAATTATTATAATTTTCTTTATCACCTATTTAGTGCCGGACAGAGCAATTTGGGGGCCCTAGGCATACATGGAAATGGAGCCCCCCCCCTTATATTTTTATTTTTCTTCAATTTTTAAGTAATTTTTATTATTAATATTTATACAGGAAATTATGACAAAATTGATATAAGTACTGTAAATTTCACTACAATCCCTTTTAAACACGATAATGAACTTTATACATTATTGCAAAGCCACATTTTGTTCTTTAACTACAGCAAACTGATTGATTATCTCATCATACTTCAGATTAGTACTTATTTCATGTTCAATGCTCAATAACTAAATAAAAATTTTAATTTCGTAATTAGCGTAACAACAAAAAGTAGGCGTAAGGGGCTCATCGCTACGATTCTAAGTTACAGTATCTTTTACAATTTTTACAATATAAAATTTAGTGGTATAAAAAAACTTTTTGTATTGTTATTTAGTTTATTCTTCTATGGCCGTTTATTATTATTATTATTTTTCGTTCATTTTTAGTTATTATTTCAATTTTTTTGTGTTGTTGTTGGTTTTTGTCGGTTTTTATCGAAGTGGATTTTTTTAGATTTCAATTTGAAAAATTTCAAAAACATTTTATCATATTTAAAGTTGAAACTGTTTTCTTTATTTAATTTTTTTTGGATAACTTTAGGCCCGGTTAAACAATTATCAAACTTTTAAATAAAAATAAATTAAACCAGCCAACAATTTCATTTCAACTTCCTATCTATTCCATAATTTTTTAAGTAATTTATTTGTTAACAATGTTTTTTTGTCAACATGGTTAGATAAAAAAAAAAATTATGTAAGAAAAAAATGGCAATAATTCTTTATTTAACTTTTTTTTGTCCAAAATAGAAAAGGTCTCCGTGCATCGCCCTTTTTGTTACCTTTCTATTTCCCTAACTTTCATCCATTAGATGTTTTGTTGATCGAAATAAAATTTTTGAGGTATTTAAATGCCCTTTTTGACCCTATACTCATTTAGCAATGCTCTACCCTATAGTAAATGTTGTTTAACTATAATTTTAAAAGAGTTGAACGACATCATACTTTTTATTTCTTTTCTTATAATTAAATTTCGTTAGGATGGTCGTAAAATGTCATAAAATTTTGGATAGGGAGGCTTTTAACCTAGATAGAATTTTATGACATTTTACAACATTTTATGACATTTTTTTTAATTTAGTGTCTCCTTACCTTCATAATATAATATTATTATAACCCTCTGCCCCCTATGTCATATACACCATTTGCAGACCCCTTCTCCCCTCCGAACGTACGTACTTTATAGACGATCCCTAATGTATATAACTATAAAAATTTAAAGGCGACCTCTAATTTATATAAATATTAAAGTATAAAAATTTGGTTTATGTTAAGTTAAGTTTTATGTATATAAAAATTACGAGTATATGTCTTAAAAAAGATCTAAACAATGTTAAAGTTGTTATAAGATAATTGTGATCAATTATAGGAAAAACTTTTGAATGAATTTTTATTATTTTTGAGTTATTTTTAATGATTGAGTTTTAGAAATTTAAATCAATATTCATTCGAGCGTGGATTACATTAAGTAACGATTAAGATTTTCTATAAATAATGTTAATTACTACGACAATCATATGCACTTTCCACGTTGTTAAGGTGAGTTTCCACTCATCCGTTTTTCTACGGGAAAGGGAAAGGGAACGGAAAAGTAATCACGTGAGCATGCGCAGTTTTCTTTCGGACAAATAAAAACTTTTATTACGCATGCTCACGTGATTATTTTTTCCTTTCCTATCCCGTTCCCGTTGAAAAACAGATGAGTGGAAACTCGCCTTTAGAAGTTAAGAGTTGGTATTTGGTTTATAACCAAAGTTTGCAAAAGTTTAAAATTAATAAAAAAAAAAAGTTAATGCTAGATTCATCATGTTTGGACAACTAAGAAAAACCATGCTTATTATAAAGCAATTTTTATTGCACTTAATTTTTGGTTTTTAATATAAAATAACTTGAAATATCTAAGAATAAATCTTGTGTAAATTTTATTTATTGAAGAGAAATCCAATATAAACTAATCTGATCATGGCTTAATCATTCTTATCACCTAATAATATTTTAAAAAGGAATTAATATCTTGCGTTTTACGTCGGAATACTAACTTTTCATTCAAAAAAAAAAACTCCTGTGAAATCTGTAATGAAATATATTAAATGTTATTATGTTTTGCTACTTGAGGGATTATAAGGACATTCAAAACCTATTACTTCAAATTCAAAACCAATATTTTATTCAGAAGCTAAAAAATACTTTAGTAAATGAGATTACAACCTTGTCGTCAAAATAAAAATCCATTTATAAAAAGATTTAATTGTATTAAGTAGCATTAATATTTTTCCCATAAATTTGGTTACAAAAATTAAAAAGTATACATAATATATTAGAATAAATAATTTGGTTGTTAGAAAAATATTTTGAAAAACTTGTTTATGTTTAATATTAAGGAAGTATGAAATTTTTTTATCTTAAATTTTGTTTAAAATTTTGTTTGTCAAATATTAAAATTCTATGAACTCCAAAAAGTTTTGATGCTGTTACACCAGGGCATAAAGGTTTGAAAGAATATTTTTATGAAACACATCTAGTTTGCTTTAATATATATATATATATATATATATAATATATATATATATATATATATATATATATATATATATATATATATATATATATATATATATATATATATACACACACGTACACTCACACGCATATATATATTTATACATATAAATTTATATACTAGGGAACTTTTTATGGTGCAAATAGTTTCATGCCTAAAAGCAATTATAAGCCATGTAATAAAAAACAAGAGACAAAAAAACCGTGAAAATATAGTTACAGTGGAGTGTGCTCCGTCGTCAAAACAAAATAAAAACAAAAAACATAAGTAAAAAAAATCTGAAAACAATTGTCTAATCACCTGTATCGTATTTTGAAGAAATATGACTTTATGTCTACATTTAGAAACCAACTCATTTCTTCTATTTAATATGTTATTATTGGTGTAAGATATTTTGACATTTGCATCGTTTTAGAGTAAGAATGTAAGATCTGCAAAATTTTTACAATATTTTATTCAATTGTCGGATTTACTCCACTTTCTTTTAACCTCGATACTTCCTTAGACAATTCAGTATTTATATTTTTTGATACTAAAAAATTTGTATGGTCGGCGTATCTAAGTTTAAATGCAGTTTCAGTAACTCCAAAATACACTTTTTCATTCCATTAAATTAGCCTGATACACTATGTTATTTACAAGGCACTGTTGATTGAAAGGAAATTTTCTTTTAATAATACAACTGTAATATACATTGGAATCTGTGGTATTGTATTTCATTATAAGATGGTTATATGAGTTAGCTATTGATTTGATGTTTGGCTTGTAACTCACATTTAAAGGTTTTTTTAATTAAAAATCTTGTGGTATTCGTGGCCAATTAGAAAGAGCTTGCTGAATGAGTTTCGGAACATGGTCAAGTTTAAATTTGTAATTAGACTTTTTTTAATGATTCCCGATACAAATGAGTAGAGTTTTGAAAAATAGTTTTATTTGTTAAATTAGCTGGAAGCCATAATTCTAGAGAAAGAGGAAGTTACTTTATGCTAGGAGGGTGATAAGAATCAACATGAATATAACTTAGTTTACCATTTGGTTTACGAAGTGATCCGAAAGATTGGTTTTTAAGGTTAAATAATACATCATGAAAGTTCATTACTTCTCACTAACTATCTCTATACAACTACTATCTTAACTATCTATGCAACATGTAAGCAATATGTTGCCTTGTATAGAGAAAAAAAGATGATTTTTAAAAATAATATATATAAAAAATGAAAAATTAAATGTTTTTTATTCCATTTATGAAGTGGCAACAAGAATTTTTAAAAACCGTTTACCCATTGTCTCGGTATAAGCCAATCTATTTTTCTCAATGATATATTATACAAACTAGATGTCTAACTTCGATCCGAAAAGTGAAGCTGCTTTTTGCCCTTTTTACACATATATGGCGGATTAAATTTGTAAACAAATATTTTTAACTTTTCTTTTTTTAAATGAAGTAAATATATATTAAATTTAAATACGTAAAATATGTAAAAGTGTCAAGAGGAAATTAGAAAACTTAAAATAATAGTTTATGATTCTTTCATTTATTTTTGATTTAAAAAGGGATTAAAGTTTTGAATAGAAAAGTAAAACGACAGACGCTTTTGAAGCATTTTTATGAACTAAAATACTTTTTAATAAACATAGGCTCATAAAAAAAACTTTTATAAGAATTTTATAATTATTAAAGTTTGTTATTGAATCATCTTTAATTTATTGGGAACTTTTGACTAACATTTTTAACTTTTATTCCATTCTTTAGCTTCACTTTTTACAAACGGCGGACTATTGTTATAAACAAAAAAAAGCGGCTTCGTTTTTTGTCCAATAAAATCCCGCAAGTTAGACATCTAGTTTATATAATATATCATTGGTTTTTATGATAATTTTGGAATAGCTGAAAAACAAGAAAAATGACAAGCTTACTCTGCGCCGTCAAAAGCACTCATTACAACATTAAACAAACCGCTAATTTTTTTAAATCTAAGGTTGCTCATTATTAACCAACAACGATTTTAGGGCTTACATACTTATTTGTTTATCTTTGATTTTAATATTAATGTTTATTGTTACATAATTCTCAGCAAATTTAATGACGTCATTTAAAAGATTTTCATTGATAGAAGGATAAAAATCATCAATGTCAAAAATTAGAAATTAATAAAATTGTTTATTTTAATACCTTTGACGAACCTACATTATTTTGAGTA
>NC_061160.1:34721445-34791445 GCF_022113875.1 Hydra vulgaris
TCCGTTTTAACTTAAAGCGTTATAGAAATTAACAGTATCTCCCTTAATTAATTGTTAAAATTAACAGTATCTCCCTTAATTAATCGTTAAAATTAACAGTATCTCTCTTAATTAATCGTTAAAATGTTTAACCAAAGTCAATTGATAGTTTATTTTATTAAAAATAGTTTATATTTCCATATCTTTTTTTTTTTGAATAAATATGGAAATATTTCACATAAGTTAATCAAAATGTTTTCAGCAGAATCACGAAAGTCTTTTCCAAAATTTCTAAATTTTGGAAAAGACTTTCGTGATACAAAAGTTTGCATTCAAGTTTATGTCTCTTTTTTCAGTAAATATTTATTTTCAGCCTTAAGTACATATATTGTTCTCACTTATCATTTTTGCTCATCTTTAAATCATATTTAAGTCATCTTTTAATGGAATCATCCACACAAACGGATATATTGCATATATATCCATTTTTATATACCCATTTGTGGAAGTTATAAGTCCACAAATGGAATCATAACTTCCATACAAATGAAATCATAACTTCCACACAACAAAAAGTTGACATTCTTGTTAGAGCTATCTAGTTTTGCTTATGCTAGCTTAATATTATTTTGTGACAAGGTTACAAATTCTAGGAGCTTGATTTTCGAAAAAAAAAAAAAAACAAAGACTGAACTATGTTGAAGAAGCCCACATAAAGAACAATTATTTCAAAGTTGTAGGAAATGAAATTGTTACTCTAAATATTGATGTTTTAAAAAACTTTAAAATTTGTAGTTCAAAATCTACAGTGAAAATCTTGAATGTCAAAATTTGAATGATTACTCGCAGTGCAGTTGTGATTACTCACAGCAGTTTTTGTTAATACTGAGAATTATTGTCTTTTGATATTAAAAAGTTGTCGACAATCAATAGCACTAGATATATGCCTAAATTATTTTTATATTTTTATACTGAACACTTTTAATTATAAATGAAAAAATTTTTTTTTACATGCCTGATACTGAGAGGGCGGTTTGCAATCAAAAGCTTTGAACTTGAATAACAAGGTTTGAATAAATTATTTTAAAACCTTGTATACGAAAAGTGAATTAATCAAGAACGGTTTTGACAATTACAATATTTGAGTATTTTTAAAATTTTGATTCTTAATTACACTTAAGTGTTCTCTCCGTGTTATATTTTTGTCTGAAATTACACCTAAAAATTTTATAAAAGATTTAAAGGTTAGAAAGACATGCAAATAATGCAGCACGATATGATCAAAGATTAGAGTCTTTGACAAGACATCTTCAATTCAGTGGGCACGCATCGACCGGGGGACATCCGTTGGATGTCTTACGGATGTTAGACATCCAAAGGATGTCTCTAGGACAACGCATGCCCACTAGAAACTGTGCGGGTGCAGCAGATAACTCAGCAATCACCCATGCAACCTTTTGTGAATGTTTAACAAACAAATTTTGAATTTGTAAGTACTTATCTATAATAATTATGAGTGGTCGGATCAATATGGCCATAACTGTATTATAAGAAAATTTGTTTATATATACTCTGAAAAAATATTTTTTATAATATAAATTTGTTTATATATAATTTGAAAGTATAAACTCTATGTGGTTATTTTATTATTTAAATCTTGGGAGTAATTTTAGCCTCTCTTTAATGTGAGCAATCATCTCCTTAATGTAACAAGCAATAATGATTCTCTTTTATTGGTAGAGTACAGATAAGTTTTGCAGCATGAATATAAATCAATAGAGTTGGATAGAAATTTGAGATCCGTGGTTTGTTTTCATATATTTATATTGTTAATTATTACAGTGTGAATGAATTATTAACTTTGAATGATTTTTAACTAAAAAGCAAAAATTTTATTTAAAAACTTTGGCCAATATATTATTATATAAAATATCTTTAGAACGTCATATAAAATGTCTTTAAATAAAACTTTAAATCTATCAATGAATTTTGATCTCGTTCAAGATGGTATAAGGAATTAATAACTTAGATAGTGAGTGCGTGGGGAGGGGGTTGCCCCAATTTTTTTTTTCTACTGGGACGTGTACCGTGCAACCCTTAGTATTTTTTTCATATTTTATCTATATGTTAGAACTTCTTATCTAGTCCAAATATAACAACAGTACAATACAGGGACGAATAAATGATTTATAGAGACAAAGACTGGAATCCAAAGTAAATAAATGACAAACATAATAAAAAGAGGCCATAGTAGATGTTAAATTTGCAATTAATTGTTTAAATAGTTTTCAAAAAAGGTCAGTAGTAAATAATAATTCAAGAAGACATAAAGTAGGTGACTCAGTAAGAGCGTTGCCATTCATCAATTTAGGCATGTCAATAATATGGCGATAATTGTTAGCAGTAAAAATCTGAGTTTTGTTTGAGTTAAAATTCACCAGCCATTGCAGGCCCCAAGTTGTTACAAAAACAAAATCTCATTCAAGATCGACTACTTTTTCTAAAGTAGCCGATCTTGAATGAGATTTCGTTTTTATAACCTAAAGATAACCCAGAACTAGTAGAAACGAAGGAAAGTATTTTTTATCAAGAAGAACTTTAATACTGCAACTAGAAATGAATAACTCAACCATTTAAAAAACTTTCTCAGATCCATCATATAAAGCGAGTTCATGGAGAAGACCTGCATTCTAGACTTTATTGAAAGCCTTTGATGTTAAGAAAAATAGCGATAACATCGACTTTTAACCTTGTTTGACTTTAATACATTAATTCAATCTAATTCATAGAATGAATCAATTAAATCGATTAAATTTAACAAAAATGTAGTGTTATAAGTGATCGTCCATAAATTACGTAACGCAAACTTTCACGATAAACAAAACAAAAAAGATCTAAAGTTTTCCCTCGCAAAGTCATTATTTAAATAAAAAATCAAAGTAGCCCATTTAAGTTTAATAAAAAACGCCGCGTTTAAGAGCTTATTAGTCTGGGTGAATAAAAATGACCAATTGCTTTTCTCAATAATTGGTCAGCTTTACGCGAGTAAAAACTTTAGCCGTTTTGCTTAAATTTTTATTCGCGTAAAGTTAAGCAATTTACTCAGAAATTGCTCAGCTTTACGTGAGTAAAAGCAATTGCTAATTTTTATTGACCCGGACTAATATCTCCTACTTCTGTTTTTTAAATATATTTTGCGCTGCATAATTTATGGACGATCCCAAGGTCAAAAAAGCTTTGAAAGAATCTTAAACGTTTTTAGTTTCAAATAAATGGGAGATGTTTATTTGGCATCTCATAAAACAATTATTTTTTTCTAATATATGTTTAGCTTGATCTCAGGTTTTTTACCCAGTTGTACATTTGCAAAGCATTTTAAAATTTTTAATATAATATAGTAGGCCATGACGGAAAAGGATTTATATAGCAGTTTTAATTTATCATTCCCTTGTATTTTGACTTTTGATTTATTTTCTTTGCCGTTAGATAAATGCATTGTCAGTTTATCCTCATCTCTTAACCAAAAAAAATGCGGAAACAAAAAGTGTTTTTCAGATTATCATAAAGCTAGAATCATAAAAAATGATTATTGTATTGAAGAAAGGAAAAACGACGTTTTTCAAGCAAGGAAATGGTATAATATCAATGATGGAAGTTTAACTTCACGTAGTGAATTTCCCTTTAAAGATATTCCATTCTTAAATCAAAGCTTGAAAGATCTTTATTTTTTTACCGCTGTTAATCCTATCGAGTCTTCTTGGTTGATGCTTATTCAATTGTGGAGAGGTGGTATATTAACGCCGGCAACAGATATAATAAAAAATTTTTTTTTAAAAACTAATCTTCATAATGTTGAAACATACAGACAATTAAAAGTTGCATATGAAGATGCCATTAGAGTAAGATTAAATACATTTATGCATTGTTACTTTTTTACTGTTAATTTATAATATTTCTATACAAAAAAAATACATTTACAAATACATACATACGTTTTATGAATGTATTACATATATCGTGTTACATGTTATCAGAGCCGGCGCGAATGGGTGTCAAGTGGGGAAGGGGGGTGCTATTACAATTTTTGCTGACTAAAACAAATTAAAAAAAAAGGTTCTCAATTTTTGAAACCTACCCCCCAACCCCCATCACGCCGGTCTTACATGTTATACATAAATATAACGTATCTATAAGGTATTATATGCTACACACATTAAATATATATATATATATATATATATATATATATATATATATATATATATATATATATATATATATATATATATATATATATATATATATATATATATATATATATATATATATATATATATATATATATATATATATATATATATATATATATATATATATATATATATGCATTTAATTGTGTATATATTTGTATACATAAATGTATAAATACATTTTTGCATATTTATGTGTAAAGATTATTTCAATGACTTAATCACCTTTTGTTGATTATAATTTATAGTCTTTAAACACTCCTCAATACTTTGACAAACCTAGTCTTTATCCACAAACATTTACTGATTCAAGTGTTAATCAACTTTGGAAATCAAACGATATATTTGCTCAAAGAAGATTGGCTGGAGCTTGTCCCTTTCATCTTAGAAAAGTTACAAATTTAGGTAGCATATCAAACATTATTTTTTAAACAAACAAAAAAATTGAAATATATAGAAGAAAAAACAAAAATATATTTTTAGGTCACACTGGTTTTCCCGAAAAATCTTTATTTAAATTGTTGAATAAGAACTATGATTTTGATGATTTAATTAATCGTGCTAGTAGAGGTTCCGTTAAATCAATATCTCAGGTAAACAAATCTTTCTATATAACCTATAACTATTGTTTAATAAACTATCAATTGTAGTAACTATTGTGATCGTAAAAATATGAACATTATCTAATTACTTTTTAATAATTTACAGGCAATAAAGGATGGCGTTTTATTTATTTTATACCATGAGTTGTACAATGATATCCTCACCCCATCTGCTATATTAGGCAAAGATTGGAATGCTAACCGAACCGTAATGAATAACACATCTCCAATCACCTTATTTGTCTTGGTAAATGGAGAATTTAAAGTTGCTGCAATACAAATAGATTACAAACCAAGTAATTATTTCCTAAATTAGCAACGAACTTAAATAATATTACTTGTAAAATCTCCAGAAAAAACTTTAAATATTAGTGATATACTAGTAAACGAATTTAATTTTTTAACACAATATTTGTTTAGCTTCTGCAGTTTATTCTCCTTCATCCCCAGAAGATCAATGGCTTTTAGCTCGTGCAATGGCAGAAATGACTGATCAAGATGTCTGTGATGCTAAATTTCATTTAGGGTTTCTACATTTACATGCTTCTATTTTTTGTTTATCTTTCAGAAGGCATCTAAGTACCCAGCATCCACTTTTTGATTTATTTAAGTGGCACTGCTATGGTACTATTCCTTCATACAGCCTGAGCTACCCAAGTCTCTTTTCAGACAAGTTGGTAGCTTCTGCAATGGGTGGTAAAGGATTTTCAAAGCTATCTAAAATTGGTTTTGATGAAGCTTATTACGGTCAGTATGATCTTGAACACCATTTAAAGGTATAACATTTTTACTATGTAATAGTTATAATATATTACTGTATACTACTACAACTACTTCTTGAATTTTTTAACAATGCATCAATAAAAATCTTTTTATTCTTACTTAATTAAAATTTCAATTACCAAAATTTTTAGACGTAGTATATATATCTGTCTATCAAATCTTTGGTTTTTCTTTTTAATTAATTTTATTATTTTTAATTACTTTTTAGAGACAAGGTTTAGATGACATAAGAATAAAATATTATCCCTACCGCGATGACACACGTGTTATTAGCAAAGAGCTTTTAAGTTTTAGCAAAAAAGTTGTGAACCTGTAAGATGATTGAATATATTTAATTTTAATTATTAAGTATTGATATAACAATGATAAATATTAATTTCAATTAGATTTTAATTTTCAATTATATTCATTTAAAATTCAAATAATTTTTTTTTACTTTACAAGAATAAAGATTACTTTATCAAGTTAAAAATTTTTCGGTTACACAAACTTTAAAAGATTTCTTTATAAAATAAATCAGTCCTATAAGTCAATAGATAAACTTACGAAGTTGATCTAATTTAAAGTGAAAGATCAGCCCTTTTGTTTTGCCATCCTTAGTGGTAGAGTCACACACAATGATGGAGTTCAGAGCTCAACTCTTGGAAGAAACATATGATTCTAAACATGTTAAAACAGATTTAAAACTTAAATCAGTCCATAACAGAATCAATAACACAATAAAACTGGTAAACTTCAAAAGCACCACCAAGCTCTTGTCTTTTTAACTAAAACATGATTTAATAAAAACTCTATTTCTAATCTCACAAATTATATTACTTACAGGCATAATCAAAAAACTAATCCTCATGGTGGATTCATTTATATATCTGACATACTAATAAGCCATGAAGTAATTTATCTTGAACTTAAAAAAAATTGATAAGTTTGGTGTTTGGTCATTCTTGGAAATGAAAAAGTTTTAGTTAGTTGTATATACCGTCCACCCTTTAGTAATGACTTTGTAAATAATTAGATTAAAGCCTCTATAAATTTTCATCTAAATTAGAGGAAAATAAACACTTCTTACGTCTTCTTATCACAGGAGATTTTAACCTTGACAGTACCACATGGTCTAATTACACTTAATCCACCACAAGCGCGCTAGCTGAAGACTTTATTGAGACCTTTGATTCCAACCATTTAATGCAACATGTTTTTTTTTGTTTGTTTTTTTATTTAGTTTATTTCGCCATTCACTATAAATAGAGTTTTCATATACATACATATACAACAAAATAAATATCTGGAGCAAGCAGAAGACATAATTTCTTATCACCAAGCACTATTTTTATAAAATCGTAATTTATAAATATATTATTGTAAATACTTAAACTAGAAGATAATATACCGTATTGTTTTATATAAGTTTTAACAGACCCAATTGCGTGGTTGAAAGCTCACCTCTTCACAAAAAAGGATCTAAACTTGATGCATCAAGCTACAGACCCATTTTGTTAAGATCTGTCTGCTGCAAACTCTAAGAGCGTGTTATAAAAAATTATTTAACCAAGTCTATCTGCTAATAGTCTTTTATCTCTAAATAAGCATAGATTTGTTCCAAATAAACCATGTACTACCAATTTATTAGAAACTGTAGATCAGATCTCATATTCAATGGCAAAAGGCTATAGTTTAGATGCTTTTTATCTAGATTATAAAAAAGCGTTTGACACACCTCCTCGTGATCTTATGCTTCACAAACTTTTTGGTTATGGTGTCTCTTATATGCTACTTAATTGGATAAAGTAGTTTCATTCTAACGGAACACTGCAAATTGTTATGGGTTCTGCTACTTCAGATTGGTTACCAGTCACTAGTGGTACAGATCCTTGTGTCCCACAAGGATCTGTTCTTGGACCTCTTCTACTCGTTGTATACATCAATGACATTACATTAGTTAGCAATCCAATAAAGTTGTATGCTGATAACAGCAAAGTTATTTCCACCAATTTGACCCCTGACAGCCCAATTATGCTCCAAAGCAACATAAATCAAATCACATCTTAGACTACAACCTGAAGCTTGCGTCTTAACTACAAAAAGTGCCTTACCTTACACTTCAACAAAAACAAAAATCTTAACCGCCAATAATATATCTTGATTCCTTTTACAAAATAGCTACTTGATTCCTCTCACAACAAAAGAGATCTTGGCATTCGCATTTTACACAACCTCAAATAGGAATGCATGTTAAAATAATATCATCAAAAGCTAACTCTGCCCTCGGTCAACTAAAGAAAGCTTTCATTTATAAAAATGCACAATTCTGGAAGAGGCTTTACACATCGCTGATAAGACCTCATCTTAAGGATGTTGCTTCTGCTTGGAATTTTCTTTCTTCACTTAACATTAAATAACTTGAAAAAGTTTAAAACCCTATCTCCAAAGAAATTCCGCTTCTTAGAGCGTTATCCAGCCAGATTATCACATCTTTATCTCACCTTACTAAATAAAAGACGCAATCGAGGTGATTTAATCTACAATTTTAAGTTTATTAATAACTTAGAAAATATTTGTTTGCTTAACCCACAAATTGGCTATCCATATGATCGAATAACTCAAGGACACTCTCAGCGTCTCCTCAAAGACCTCAACAATAACATGCGAGCCATCTCTACTAGACTTAACTTCTTCCCTAATAGAGACTTCAGCCGATGGAATTTACCCCCACAAACTGAGATTGACTCTCCTCATCTTAATGAGTTTGAAAACCGTATTGACAAACCAATGATTGGCATTAGCTTTACAATTATCTACCAAAATCCTGCTACAGCTCATTTTCTACTGACAAGGAGCTAAAGGGTTGCGACCCCTTTCAAGCGAGAGAGAGAAAAAACATAAAACATATTTACTTTGCGCTAAATTTAGCGTTTTTATTTCGTTTAGTTCTTATGTTAATATTTTCTTGCCGCATTATCATTATATATATAGCTTATCTTTACTATTATTAATATTACTTGATTAATTGTGATTGTTCCCCATAAAATAAAATCAATTCATCGCCTCCCGGTAAAGTTATCAATACTGTACCCACGGCTGATTGCAGTTTTGCTGTTTTTGAATTCAGCAGAAGAAAGACGTGTTAAGATTGCAGGCTAAAGAATAAATAGCTAGAATGGTAGCTTGTATCTTCATAAAAAGGGTTCATTAAAGATGGTATGATGGATTCCAGTACGGTACAAATATTGTTTGTCTAAAGTAGTCTTCCCGTTAAAGCTCTGTACTTTATTCAATTAAATTTGTATATATATCTTGCTTGAAATGAATTTCGGCATTCTATCAATACTCACGGAAAAGTTTAATGTGATGATTAATTTCTAAAGTAAATTCCATTGTATTGCTTGCCATGACTTTGCAGAACATGTAAAGATGAATTGCAGAATATGTAAAGATAATCACAAGAATTACAACAAAAGTTTGTAAAGTATAAGAACACTGTAACTGGTAAGTCTGCCACGCAGTACTTAATCTAGGGTGAATGCCGTTGAAGTCTATTGGTTTGATTTTAATCAGGTATGAAAGCTTTGGTTTGACGGGTTTGTATGATGCAAATGTGTTCCATTGGTGTATGCTATTAAAGCAAAGGCTGATCATTAGGAGAAGCCGTGTTGACTTAGCATTAAAAACTGGTTGAAAATAATATTGTTTTACAGATTACTTAAGGATCTGTTACTGTTTGATTATTAGTTGTATCAAATTTCCACCTACAAACAATGCAATATTCATTGCAAAAATATTCTTTACAATATTCTTTGCAAATTTGCAGCAATTTTTGTTGCAATGTTTATTGCAATATGTTTATTTTTTTTAGTTTAAAAAATCCAGGTTGGGTCAAACGATGCTTCTTAATTCATGCTGAGGAAGCCCATGAATATATGCGCATAACAGCATTCTTAACTTTCTTTAGGCATTGTAAATATGTGTCGTGCACATATATATATAAACTACATAAACTGGAGACATGTTCATATCACTTTTTTCAAATATAATAATGGTCGCTGTAAAAAAAAAAAAAAAAAAAAAAAAAAAAAAAAAAATATATATATATATATATATATATATATATATATATATATAATTTTTGGATGGGTTAAGTTGTTCGGAATCACCCTTTAAACATGTGTCCGATATCACACCCGATCATAGCTCATTCAAAAATATTGGTTTTAAAACCAGTAAATTAAAGTATTAAACGAATTTTTTTTTTTTAATAAATGTTTCAAATAAAAATGTATTTTTAATAAATGAAAAGTTATTAGTTTACTTTAAAATTAGATACATTATTATGTGAATCAAATATGACGATAATTATATATGATAATTAAATAACATTGTTCTGGTGGGAGAAAAAGTTTTATGAACAAGTACTTGTTTATTGTAATAAATTAGAATAACAAACATTTTCAAGGAATTTTTTTTCTAAATTATAATTTAGAATTTCTATTATAATAGAATTTATTATAACAGTATTAATATATAGTATTAATATATATTAAATAATATAGTATAATATTATAATATATTTTAATTATAATAGAATTCAATATAAAATTACGTAGGGGAAAGTCGGGTAGCCCCGGACGCGGGTATCTCCGGACACTTGATGTACAGCTTAAACTAAAGAAGCTATTTGACTTTTAGTACTATAATAACATTATTTGAGTGAAAATATGGCATATGCAAAATATCTATCATAAAATGCCGAAGCGAGGAGGGAGGGCCAGATTGGGAGGGCCAGATTTTGTTTTGCACCACCAAAGAGCGACTTATCATCATATTTGATATACTACATTTGTGTCACACTGGTAAAAAAAAAGATAAAAGCATGGTTAAACTCTGTGTCTGGGGCCACCCTCCAGTTTTAAAACATATCTTTTTTCTAACATTTTTTCTTTTATGTTTTGTATATTATTAAGATACACAATAATTATTTTTTTGCTTCTAATTCGATAGATGGATCTTTGAACTTTTAAAAAAAGCCTTTTCACACTTTTTTTTCTGTTAGCAGAAGTTGAGCACATGTGCATAATCTATATTTTCCTTAAGTGTCCGGGGCTACCCACTTCTCCCCCACGCACTAATATTAGTGCGTACGAAATATTGAATTTATATTGAATCCTCCCCCCTCCCCCAAACGCTTTCGGACAGTTTTTTAAGGCCCTCCTCCTTCTCCCCTATCAGCGTACGTGCTATGGACGGCCCGTACTAACTAACTTCTGTCGACTTTTTTATATTTGAAATACATATTCCTTTCACATAAGATTGTATAAATTAAGTATATTTAAAAAATCAAAAAAAAATTGTCCATTTTTATGTCATTTTTAGTTATTACAAACATAATGATGATGTAATATACGACGAAGAATTGCAAAATTTTGCAAATGAGTTGTCTATTGAAGGCAAAGTAAAACCAGATGGTGGGATAGGAAAGGTTGTTGATTTATTAATTTGTTGATTATTGATTAAAAACCTATAAATGTTGTTGTCACTGTTTTAGTCACCTTGAATAAATAACTTTAAACGTTTTTGTATCTTTTTTTCATCTTGCTTAAAGGTGACTAAAATAAAAAGTAAAGAGAAAAAATAAAAAGTATCAAGTGCATAGTATTATATACGGGTATATAGATAAAATAATACGGAGAACTGCTAGATTATAATCATTAATTAGTATTAAGTCTTTGTATTACAAACTCTTGCTTTTTAAACCGCCATAGTTTTGAGCATGTTTTTTCACTAACTCTAACTTACTATTTGTCATGGATGGTAGTTGCAGCCTAAGATATAACTCATCATTAAAATGGCAGCATACACAAAGAATATATTGTATGCACATGCTACTTCATCAATGCTATTTTAATGTAACTGAGAACTAAACTCATATAATTATCAGAGTAAACTAGGTCTAGATGTTTTAAATAATAATTGTCGAATAAGAAAAATAATTTACTTAAGAACAGTGACGGATTTAGAAATTTTGTTGGTAGTGGTTGGGAGGGGGATGTTGAAATATATTTGTATTCTGTATCATATTTGCGTCTCTTAAAAAAAAAAATTCCTCGGTATCTAAGATTATAGGAGTCTCAGATTCTGGTGGGGGTGGGGGGAATGCATACCCAATACCCCACCCACCCACCATCCCCCCTATGGATCCGTCACTGATTAAGAAATATAATAGTTAATTAATTAACTTGAATAAATAGCTAGTTATTTCATTGCTAATTATTTACAATAACAAAGTTGTTTTTTACAGGTTAAAGGTTTTCCGTCATTTTTCAAAAATAAGGTTGAATTGACAAACTTTCTTCACCAGTTCCTATGGTTTAATATACTACATAGTGTATCAAACTACGCTAATGGCCATTCCTTTATACCAGCTAAACCTACAATATTGTATCATGACAGCGAGTTTAAAAACAACTTCCCCTATAATTTGCCAGATCTTGATGCGGCTGTTGTAAGTAAAGATTTTTTTTTTTCGATTTTGCTATTGTAATTAATAAATTAATTTAGATATTCTCTCATATTATAATAAATAACTTTTACACTCAAAGTTTTTTGTTCAATTTTATTTGTTTTACTTTATCTATATCTTTGTTTAGGAAGCAATTCAACTATCTGTATCTTTGGACAGCTTCAGAGCTAATCGTTTGATGGATTATTCAGATAAAGTTCAAGATAAAAGGTTCAAAAAACTTGTCCAACAAACTTATTGTGTGCTTAACAGCAAAGTACAGAAAACATTAGAACAAAATAATGCTGAACGGAGAGCTGCAGGCCAACTTACATTTCAATATGTAGAACCAAAATGGCTGACTAACAGCATTCATGTTTAATTCTTCATAGTTGTAAATAAATTTTTTTTGTATCTAAAGAAAGATTGTTGAATTTTCAAATACTTTGATTTAATAAGTTTTCATACAATTTTTATTTTTGATTTGTATATTTACAATTTATTTATTTATAATAAATTGTTTACAATTAATTATTTGCAATTAATTAAAAACGAAAAGAAATATGATTATTTTAAGGAGGTTTAATAAACAGGAGATGGTATTACGTGAATTTTATGAAATTTTTCTGCAGACGTTTTGATCAACCCGAAACAATTTCAGGGAACTTAGGACTTTATATAAAACTTTCTTAAATCAAATCAAAATTTGAAAGAAATGATTGAAAAGTTCATCAGTTTATGTTTGGCAGGTTATACTATCCTATAAAAAAACTATTTGCTAACTGATTGTTTTCTTCACTAACATTCAAATTTAAATTGAGTTATTGAAATTGAAACTATTATTTCATTATTATTCTTAGCTATCCGATGATATATTATGAAAGATTTTTGTGATGTAGTATGATATATTCTTATGATATATAATGAAAGATTCTTGTGATATAGTATGAAATTTTCTCGTGATATAATATGATTCTCTTTATATAGTATGAAAAATATTTGTGAATAAAACTAAAAGTTTTTCCCTAAGCTCAAATTAAACTTTAAATAAAAACAAATATATATTTACATATGTGTGTATATATGTGAATATATTTTTGGCAATCAAGCTGACGTCTGGATTTTAAAACTTGCTTCAGTGCGTTTTATATTAGTGTATATACCATACCGTCTCACTTCACAAAAAGGGCATTCAGACATAAAAGTTTATTATTCATTTTAAGTTACTTGAGAATAAAATTAAAATTCTAATTAATTATTATGATTTGTAGATTCAGGGTTTTTAGATTTTAAAAACGTATCCATTATTTACAGATGTGACATTGACCATGTTTAAAGGAAACTTATTCCATGTATTCTACCCATTAAGCCACTGTCTAAATATATTTTTTTTTTCTAAACATATTAGCTCACTTTGGGATTTACGTGATACATATATATATTTACGGTTCCAAAAAAATTACCTAATTTGGACTTCAGGTAATTTTGGGAAATCACTTCAAAGTTTTCGACTATTTGTCTCTTTTCTCAAAAAGTTTATAATACTTTTTTGCAAGACTCTTTTTAATTTGAGAGTGTTTACAGAGAATTCTGATTTTGATGGATGAATGGAAGCTCGAATTTTTATCTCACGTCTTTGCGCCCTGCGTATGGTTTACTTAGGACTTCCAGACTATAAGGCTTAGGGCCTTAGTCGCTAATTGGCTCCACTTGTCATGATTCGCCACTGATTGCATAAATAACATAATTTAATTTAATTGATAAAGTTATATATCCAATTAAAAACATGAGTATATAATTTAATACTAAACAGTCGTACGGTAAAAGCAAAATTTTATCAAGATAACTAGTAAGCTAATTCATTTTTAAATCGATATTTCATACGAATTCAAATAAAAACTAATTAAGTTCGTAAATAGTTCACCGCAGAACTTAGTTTTATTTTAATAACTTTATTAATAACTGTTTAGCGTCTAAAAAATGTAGTTTTGTTCTCAAATTTTAGGAGAATTTACTCTTAAATTTATCCGTTTTTCTTTTATGTTTCCCAAAAAGATGACAGTTTTTTTTTGTTGTTGTATTTTGGTATATAATTTCTATACTACCCATGCCCTTAACATAAACGATTTTTTAAGTTACTACTACCTGAGCAGCAAACAATATTTGAGCAACATTGTTTAGAGTATGTAAACTATATAAACAATATTGCGCTAATATTGTTTGCTACTCGGGTATTAACTCAAATAAAGAAATGGTACCCTTGACACTTTTTTGATTCATTTTAAAATGGGTTGTTTTTAACTGCAACTGTATCTTCACAAAATACTACTAAACAATTGCTCACTTTCCGATTCTATTGGTTTAGGATTTATTGATGTTTCTAGATAACTTTACTTATTTTTTTTTAAGTACATATAAGTACATATAAATGAGCAGCCGTGACCAGTAGTTTAGAGTTCTTGCTCAGAACCCAGAGGTCTGAGGTTCGACGCCAGCTCTAGCCCAACAAGCGACATTGATACAAAAGGAGGCGTGAACTTCTTGTGCACGCCTCCTGTGAAGTTATTGTGGGCATACAGTTGTTTATAAATTTAACTAAAAATTTTTTTTTAGTTGAATTTTTTTAATTTGCTATTAATTTCAAAATTAGCACTTAAATAATTTTCGACTTCTCTAGGTAGACCATAAGCAATTCTTCGTTATCTTCCAATTAATCTACATAAGTAAGTGCTAAGTTAATATTAATCAGATTTGTCAGCACCTATAAACATCTTTTTACAAGCATTGAAAAATAAATTTGTATGTTGTTTAAACGTTATTTTTTTATAGTAAAAATACCGTTGAAGCCAAACTATGGCTCAATCGATATTATGGAGACTTTGCACTAGAAAAATTAATTCTAGTTGATTGGAATACTGAATTTAAACGTTGTTGATAAAAACGCTCCAGGAACTAATAAAGATTTAACACGGGTTCACTTTCCACCTGAACTAAAAAAAAATATTGTTAGCTGAGTAAAAAGAAGCCGAAGAAAGCCGAAGAAAGCCGATGAAAATCGTTTTAAATCTCAAACGTGAGCTGGAAATATTTTGAAACGCAAAAGGTATTTTGTTTTATCTAAAAAAAAATAAAACTATCAATATGAAATTTATTAGATAGATAGTATATAAAAATGAAAATGGTGGTAAAATTGAACAACCTTTATTTTGAACTACTTTTCCGATTACCATATTTTTTAGCAATTACAAGCTTTTTGCAACTTAAAATAGATGCTCTTGAGAAAAAAGTTGGGTTTAAATAATAAATGGTTGTCAAAATTGGAGACTAATTTTAGAGCAAACTCAATAGAAAAGGTATTAAACATTTAACAAAAAACAAAGATATCAATTATACACTGTTAAATTGTATAAAAAAATCTAGATTAACTGAAGCAATTTGCAAACTACGTACAAATAACGTACAAACAAGTTTAAAAACTTTTGAATATTTTAACAAAATACCGTAATTTATAGTTCATTACAAAAAATAAAAGATGTTCACTCACGGATATTAGAGATACTCACCCCCGAAATTAAAAATCCTCACCTCCTACAAGTTTAGTACTAACTGTTTAACGCTACTTGCTGAACTTCCTGTGAAACTATAAAACATTACAACAGCAACATTTCAACTATTTACTTATGTTTTTTAGATAAATAAAAAGCCATTTTATAACTTTAACAGGTGTATGCTGCTTGATTATATATTTTTTCATAAAAAGCTACCACTTTGTACAGTTTACACAATTTCTTTATTAAACAATAGTTGTAGTACAACATATTAAGGTCTCATATTAAGGTTGCAAATCAAGTTCTTTTTTTTTAACGCAAGGAGTAAGATAGGGATAAATATTTTCATCTCACCTCTATAACATTTATTCAAAAAACTTTCTTGAGATTATTAGTAGTCAAGTCTTCTTTAACATATCTATGTATAGTAATTTTACTTGCATGGTAGCCATGGTAGCATACATCAATAATACTTGACTTCTAAGCTCTACCTGTCTCAAAAAAATTTTGAAAATTTTCCAGCGTAAAGAGTATTGGAAAACCTTTATGATATATCTGCCTGCAGATGTAATTTAGATGAAGTTCTTTACCATGATAGAGTGGAAAGCAACTATATTTAGTTGCTTTCCACTATATATATCTACGATAAAAAAACATTTTGTATGTGTATGTCCCCCAAAAAAGTTTCTTTACATACTACGTAATACATTGTTTCTTTAAACTTTCTTCTTAAAGTAGTAATATAAGAGTATTCCTGCAAGTTTCCATTTGATTATAAATTAATGATATTTTGTTTCAATTTATTCAGATTTCACTTGAGGAAAGAGAAGACCAAAGGTCAAGAGTTAATACAAAGGGAAACATTCAGTTAGTGGCAATGGATTGGAGTGCTGTAAAAAAAGAAAAAAATAATTAGCAAAGTGTCCAAAAAACCTTGCAGTTACTTCTTCAAATACTGGCGAATCATCTGCATTTGATATTAATATGGAGTCTGATTCAGTATAAAAACAAATTTATTTTTTATAACTAAAAGTTTTTCATATTAGCATTTTTTATGAAGTAACTAATTATTTAAAAGAAATTAGTTTACTCTTTATAAAAAGGTAACTCATATTTTTATATGAATATATAAATATGAGTTACCTTAGCACCATATTGTTGAACATCTTGATGGCAGTACAACAGCATTTTATGGTGAAATTAAAATTAGCTGCTCCACAAGATTATTTAAATTATTGTCAATTGTCAAGTTGAAACCTGTTTTTCCTTGTTTAGTTATTCCAGAACAGAGTGTGACCAATAGTTATTCTAGAGTGTGACCAATTACAAAGTTCTGATCAAAGGTTATTTAATTTATTTGGATTAAAGGCTTGGTAACATAAAAATTAGTCTGCAGTTTACTATTATATACTTATTTGTTACTCTAATTTTAATTTTTTGTCAAAATGAAAAAATATCTATATATATATATATATATATCTAATATTTAGATGCTATAAATCCCATGTATGCTAGTTGTAAAAATGGCCTGGTAATGCAAGTTGGCTGACATTAGCAATATGAATTTTAGTTTTGTACTCACGAACAAAACAACCTACTCCAGTTCTGAAAGAAATTGTAAAGTACATACAGATATATTATGGTCTAACCTGGTTTAAAATTAAGAAATCTAAAAACTTTACCGAAGAGCCAAGAATTTTACACACAACTGAAAAAAATAAAATTTTTAACTGATCTAGGCAAGGCATTATACTACCTTTTGTTAAAGAAATTTTTATTGTCTTTTCCCTGAAAACTTTCTTTTATTTCTCATTGTACACGATTTGAAGGATTTTGAAGTTTCAAAAAAAGCTTGTTATATACAGAAAAGATACGGTTTAGCATAAGGAAAACAAAAAACTTGAACGACAAGAAGAAAGTTTCAAAAAAAAAAGATTATGATGCATAAATATTTATTGTTTTCTATTTTCCACTTTCATCTCCTATTTTACAATGCAAAGTATTATAAAAAATTTTAACGTTAATAATTAAAAAGTACACACTTGTTAGATTAAGTTTTAAGTCTTTTATTTACCCAAACCATGAACAAGGTTTTGTAAAAATTTAAGTAACATTTAGCACTATTGTTGGATTATATCAGGAAGAAATCTATATATATATAGTAATTAGCCTTACGACTTTTTTTCACCAGTTCAATTCTGAATTTTAATAGTTCTACAACTACAACTTCTAATGCGGCCGTGGCGCAGTGGTTAGAGCGCTTGCTTAATAAGCAGGAGATCCAGGTTCGAAACGAACTCTGTGGTCTGTGACAAGACCGTTAGGTCTTCTTGGGGCACCTAAAATAATATATTAAAAAAAAAAATGTTTCTAAACAGACCATTTAGATGCTATTACTTCTAAAAAAAATGCTAAACATTAGTACTATATTATAAAGTTTAATGAATGCTGAGGTGCTTTAAATACGGACTGTCCAAACATATCTTAAACCGTAAAAAATGTTTTACATACCATGTTGTATTTTATTTTATAAAATAATGTATGCCAAAGTTGCCAAATTGGAATACCTAAGGAGTAAATATGTATTAAACGAAAATGGTTTTACTATGAAAATATTTATGATTTGATTAATGCAAACTTTACTAAACTTTTACCATAGTTTGAGTTAACTGATTGCACTGTTATTGGAAATAAATTTGATGTTTATCAGCGTATTGATTTTCTTTTTAACTGATTTACTCCCAATACTTCTATAAGTGTTCTCTAAAGTTTACGAAAAAGTAATCTACAATCGAATTTATAATTACTTGAAGCTATACAAACTTTATGTAAATATCAATTTGGTTTCCAAAAATGTTTTTCAACAGAGCATTTGGTACAACTGACCACGATATCTTACGATCAAAATTAAATATTATGGTATCAAATGACTAAGTATAAATTAGTAAAAATCTTAAAAAACTATCTGAAAAAGCAGTTTGTAATAAACAAAGAGTTAAGTGTTCTTGATATTGAACACTTAACTTTTTTAATTTAAATATTCATTTAGGATATAGATGATGCTTTATGCATATCATTAATTTACATTAATGATATGTATAAAGCATCATCTATAGTATCTTTAATAATGTTTGCTGATGGCACAACTTTTCTATACATATCGGTGTATATAAGCCAAATGGCGCCATTTGAGGAATTAGCGAATAAGGTTTTTTTGGAGTTTTATACCCAAAAATGCTGAATTTTTTTTTTTTTTTTTCACGATAATAAATCTTTACATGGTATACCTGAAGAAGAAAAAAAAAATAGATAAAAAATAAAAAATAAATTAGAAAAAAAAGAAGGCTTCAAGCAACCTCTATTAAATTGGAAGTTACTAGAAAAAAAAAGGAATATAGTTAAAGAGGAAGGAAACAGTTGGCAGAAGACTTAAAAAGTCGTAGTTTGTATGAGTTAAGAAAACGTGAAGATGAAAGAGAGTTCCAAAGAGTTAAAGTGCGGGAAAAAAAAAGCTTGACGAAAAACAGTTTTTAGAGCATACAGCAACAGATACAGTTAAAGTTTTTACTATTAAATAGTTTTTCACATTTTTGATTTTGTGTTTTAAAAATAAAAAAAAAAAACTTTGTGTATTAAATATCTAAAAATCTTTTTTTTTTTCTAGAAGATATGTGAGGCATAAAACACTTCAAAATTCAATATCAGCAATTTTTTTTTAATTTTATAAAATAAAAAATATAATAATGCAGAAAAAAATAGAAATTACTAAAAAATTATGTTCATCCCAAGCACTCTTTAAGTAACAGGCCGTGATACGCAAAATTTAGAAAAAATATGTGTGGGGGAGGGTGATATGGAGAGTGATATTAACTTTTATAAAATAAACGCCGAAGATCTTTAAAAAAAGTTTTTTTGAGTTATTTATGGATCTAGTTTACTTAATCTGTTTAAAAAAATGGTAAAAAAATGCTGCGTGTATGGCTGTTCTAAAATTATTTATCACAGAAAAAATAGTTAAATGAATCTAAAACATCAGTTTATAGATATCCAAAAGACAAAGAAGAAAAAACACCTTGGATAAAATGTATTCCTGATACAAATTTAAAGTGACCAGCAACTTTGTAGTCTAGTATGTAAGCTACAATGACCTGAAAAATGAAATAAAGAATAAAGTAAAAGAAAGAGAACGACCAAAAATCCAACGGAAATTGAATTAACTAAGCGTTTTTTATTAAATTTGACACATTTCCTGAAAAACCATGGTTAACCACCAATGGAACTTTCTGTTATTTAACTTTGTTCACTTAATCAAGAACATCCAAAACAATTAGTTCACAGAAAAATTTTTCTATGAACCATTTGTTCTTTCTCTAATTGGACTTTTCCGCGGTGCTTTGTGATTGGACCGTAAGGACTTCTGGAAGCACCTTAATAGCCATCATCACACACAGAAAATTTATTTTTTGTAAAAATGGTGTTGAGAAAATAGCTTGTTGGAATCATTTAATAAAAATTTTTTAAGCTGATTTTAATTGTCTAATAAAAATTTCTGATTCAAATAAAGTTTCTGTTTGACTGAGTTATATAATTATAAATCTGTTTCTAACTGGCTAAAAGTTTTTTCTGACAAAACATATAATACTCCTCTTAATCCTCCTGAAATCTCCAACATTTTAAACATAAATGTTATAATAATTTCCCCATGATGGAGAATATTAAATATAAAAAGTGTGGGTGTGGATTATAGGTTTAATGATAATCTCAGGGCATTTTTGTTAATTTTGTGAATTTTTGTTTGATAAAGTTTTAGCTGAGGTCTTTGAAAATTTACTAACACTAAAAAAAAGTATTTCTAAACAATCAAAGATCTTAAAAAAAGCATTTCTATACAACCAAAGATCTTGCCGGATATGTGTCTCGACATGATGGTTTGCTTAACAAAAATGAACTTTTGACCAAATTATTGTCAATCAATCAATTATTTCTGAATTAAGGTTTTACATTCAAGGATGTTTACAAATAGTAAATATACTAATATAAAGTAAACACCTACTAATGTTAATAATATCTAATTAAAATAAATATAATGCTAATTTTCACAATATATAATAACGATAATAAAATTTATAGCATAAAATAACGATGTAATATAAATAACGATGTTATAACAATAATAACAATAACAATAATAACAACAATAATAATAATAACAATAATAATAATAACAATAATAATAATAACAATAATAATAATAACAATAATAATAATAACAATAATAATAACAATATTAGTATTAGTAATAATAAAAGTTAAAAGTAGTTATCAATATTAAATATTAGTAAAAATAACAAAATAACAATAATCATTAAAAAATATAGAATAGAAACTGTAAAAAAAAATATATATATATATATATATATATATATATATATATATATATATATATATATATATATATATATATATATATATATATATATATATATATATATATATATTACGACAACAAAAATAGATTATAGAAATTATAAACATTAACTATATTTTTTAGTAAAAAGTAGAATAAACTGGTTTTAAAGGTTGAGAATGAATTGAGAGTTGAATTGAGAATTGAGAGAATTTTTAGTTCATAAGGAAGGTTCCAAGTTTTAATGCTTTAATTATGAGAGCGGTGTTTAGAGACAGACAGGTTTAAATTACTATCGGAACGAAGGTGATGACGATTGTTGGCACTTTTGGAAAAGAAATTAATGAAAGTTAAGGTAGGTTATTGTGTTGGTGGTTCCAGACAAATTAACAGTTTAAAAGTTGAATATAGTCACATAGTTTTAATACTTTAGAAGTTAGGTAGAGCACATTAGAGTTAAATTTAATTTTTTGAAAATGAATAATTTTTAAAGCCTTGTTTTGGAGGTGGGATTATCTAATAAAAATTTGTAGATGGGACTGCCCCCATACTTGGCATGCATATCTAAGATGTGAGCCAAAAATAGCATGGTATATGTTCAAGAGCGTCTCAAAATTAACATAATGGCGAATTTTGGCCAACGTACCATTAGATCTACTTAGTTTCATTGCTAAGTCTTTACAGTGGGATAAAAAGTAAAGATTTGAATCGATTTTTATACCAAGATATTTAATTGAGTTAACTGATTCAATTTTTTTGCCACTTAATCTAAAGTTCATATGTTTATAAATTTTTGTTTTATTTGATTTAAAGATAATGAGCTCAGTTTTATTAGAGTTTAGAAAAAGTTTCTTGGAGCGAAGCCACTGAACTAGATTGACAAGATCATGGTTAATGTGTTTGTTAATTTTTTTAAGGAATTTATTAATTAGTATTAGATTAGTATCATCAGCAAATTAGTAAACTGTAGCAAACTTAATGGATGTATGAAGATCATTAATATAAAGAAGAAAAAGCAGTGGTCCTAATACTGAACCCTGAGGAACACCATTAGAACATTTTACAAGGGTAGATTTTGAGTCATTAATAGAAACAAATTGTGTTCTATTGTTTAAATATGTAGTAAACCATTTAAGCGTTACGCCTCTGATCCCATAATATTCTAATTTTTTTAACAAAATTGAATGATCCACTGTGTCAAACGCTTTATGTAAATCGACAAATACACCACATGCAAAACATTTATCCTCAAGTACTTTTCTAATTAGTTCAGTCATTTCAATGAGAGCATGAGTTGTGAAGTGAATGACACGAAATCCATACTGATGGGTGTAAAAGCATTTAAAATTTTCAAGAAAAGAATATAGCCTATTATGCATTGCCTTCTCAAAGAGTTTACTTATATTAGAAAGCAGAGAGATGGGTAGGTATTTGGTTTACAATGTCAAAATGCCAAAACAATGTCTTATTGTGAAAAGTTTGGTCAATATCTAAAATCGTTCAATTGAGTTAGATTAATTCCTTTTTTATAATGCTGTTCAATGGGTTTTCTTTTCATTTTTACTTTTTAACTCGATTTAAGACAAAGTTTGTCGGACATCCCTGTACAACACTTTTATGCTTATATCGGAGCATTACTCATTTGATATATGAACGACATCATGATAAAGTACTGATTAATATTTGTTCCAAAATCAATGCATATTATTTTAACCAAAATCTAACAAAGAACCATCTTGGTAATTTTAAAGTCGCCTTGTTAAGTTGACAGTTAGTGATTGACACATTTGTTTCTTTTTTTGTTGAAATTTGTTAAATGTTTTAAAGTTTCTGTTTTATGATTTTAAATGTTTTAAAGTTTCTGTTTTATGATTTTAAATGTTTTAAAGTTTCTGCTTTATGATTTTAAAAATACTTCTTATTTATTTAAATCGCTAAAATAAAAATAAAAATTCTAAAGTTACATAAAACTATGGGGACAAACATGACAAACATGAAAAGTTAGACTTTGACTTTCTCAGTCTTGGTGGGTGGAATTTTTTCATTTTGCTTTGTTGATATGGTGTCTTCAGGATTTTAAGACTATTCTAATTAAAAGTAGCTGCTTGATATGATGTCTGCAGGTGTTTAGGACTGTTTCTCTGTTCTAATTGAAAGAGACACTTAACTTATATTAAGAATATTTGATTTTGATTTTAGTTCTCTTAATTTTAGTATGAAAATATGGTAAATTTTAGCACTTTCTAATCCAACTACTCTAAAAAAATTTTGACTTATCTACTTATATTTAACTCTGTTGTTCTCTAAAATTCTGATAAAAATGGCATATCAATCTCTTGTTTAGGTGTGTTTATTTACAGTTAAAATTAGTAAAAAAACTTGATTGCGCTGTTGCTTGCTTTCATAAACCTAATATAACATATACTTTTTTTATTTATTTTTTAAGAGTGATGGGACTGAACTAGCCTTAAAAACACGGGTTTCGTAATGAACTATATGTTCCATGAGAAAAGACTTATATTGTATTCATGTGTTGAAATATGTTTACAAAAACGTTTTTGAGGATTTGAATACAAAATTTTTTTTTACCTACATTAGCATTTATTTTACACAAACAACTTTTGTCGCTCCACGGACAAAACCAGGCAGAATGTTTAATTCATGAAGTAGATTTTAATCGAGATTAAAGACTATTTTAAATTTATCAATAGCAACATTTTTGTGAAAACAAGATTAAGTATTATTTAATATGGTTTGCTATTAAAAATTTATACAGGTAAAATATATAACAAATAACTTAAAATCAATAAAGAGAACTGAAGTAATTGAAGTTTTTTTGCTTTCTTTTCTTTTTTTAAACAAAAATAAAAAAAGATTAGAAAAAAAAAGCCGCAATGAATGTTTATGATTTACTAAGTATTTTTATAACATTTTGCGACCTGGGGCTGTTTCTCATCTCTCACTTAAAATCAACGAAGAGTGTTAATAATTTATTTTTAACTATATTGTGAAAAACTTTTTTTTGTATGTAATCTCTTTAGCAAAAATGTTTTATTTTGAATTTAGTTTTATAGTACAGTAAACACCCGAGAACTCGAACCCTCGATAAGTCGAATAATTTATTCGTCTCTTGGAGATTACAGTTATTTGGAGATTATTGTATTTAATTAAAGTTTTAAATTAAAAAAAGATAAAATGAAAAAAAAAATTTAGGTTGTAATGAAATTTCAAATTAAATTGGTTAAACTCATCGGGGAGATGTGAGGCCTCCGATTGCTTATTTGTTTTAATTTGATTCTATAAGTTATAAACATACTTTAATTTAACGACATCAAGAATAATTTTTTGTTATTTTATAAAGAATTAGTCATAACAGTTTAAATTTTTGAAAGACGTAAAAAGAAATTTAAAAAATATCAGTTACTATCTTAATAAAAATTACCTTAGACAAATCGCTTTTTTTTACTTTTTCCCATCATTTGGATAAATAAAAAATAGTTTATTAAAGATAATAACTATTTAAAATGGAATTTACAAAAAAATAAGTGAAATAAAAAAAAAAGTGAAATAAAAGAAAAATAAGTCTTGAGTCGCGTTAGCAAGTTAGTTAAAATTATGAAAAAAAAACTTTTTTTTCTTTTAAATTTTACTGCTTTTAAAAATAACTTAATAAAAACTTTGACAATAACATATGATAATATCTTTGTATACTGATTGTAAAAGTTTAAAAACAAATTTCATCAGCTCTTGAAAGTTCTAGAAAGTTTAATTTTTAAAAACTTGCTTGAAATATATATAGCATGAGTTTTTTTTCTTTTAATTTTTTGCTTTGATAATTTTCCGCGCCAGACAGCCTGGTTTTGTCGTAAAGTGTCACATTTCTTAATTATTTAAATTTACTTTATTTAAATGTATTTTATTTATATTTTTACTTTTAATAATGTTCTTAAACTTATTTTAAGAAGTTATGAAGATGAAGATGAATGGAAACTTATTGAGTGGCCAAGATGAATGAAAACATACAGATAAACGATAAATACTAATAATATTCAAGATAAACGATAATAAACGATATTTTTCATTTACTCGACTAGGTTATTCATTTACTAGTTGAGAAGGAAACATCGTATTAGCAGAGCTAATCTAGATGAGTTCCCTTCGTATCAAGGTACTACTCATACGCTGAGTAGATGGAACCTCCAATTCTGCTGCTACGGCCAATAATAATACCGAACTATAAGCAGCACTTTAACCTACTGAGCAATCCCGGCTCAGATAAATGCATAAAATTAGATCAAGTTATAGTAAGAGAAGTTTATTAAAAATTTAAAAAATTATTAATCAAAACGAAAGGGACTATTTACGGTTTACGTAAATGGACTGTTTACAGACTGCTGTTACCGTAATTGGATGAGTTTTCAAAGTTTTATTTGAACTATAACGCGAAGTACTAAGTTTACTAATTCTATTTGCCTTATGATATTTATGAAAAAAGTCTAGACGTATTTTTTAACGAAGTTTGAAAAAGCAAAAAAAAATGTTTGTTTTTTCTTTCACTTGTACGTCATTATACAATAAGATGGTACAGATAAAAACAAAATCTTTATACAATAACAAAAAAGTAAAAACAAACTTGTATTTAATTTTATAAACAGAACGCGGAGTCTCGCAAAAGACCATCAGTTCACGTCATCAATACGTCATCGCGTATCGAATCCTAAAAATTTCCATATAAAACATCAGTAAAATAAGTAAATCTCAAAAAAAACAACGTCAAACGTAAAAATGATAAAATGAGTAACTTTGATTTGTTTTTTACTGCAACCTGTTTTAATTGCATATTTTACTCTAAAATCATTATCTTTATAAAATCTTTTCTTAATTAAAGAAAAGATTTTACAAAGAGCCAGAGGGAAAAATATTTTCTATGGTTGTGCGCTTTTGATGATTAGAGTGTTTTTGGTGGTTGTAGTAATCAATTGGATGGATTTTTTGTGCGGTTGATTCTCTTGAATAATACGCATAGTCTTGTAAATAAATATCACGTCTTTTGTCTCAACTATTTTTACTATTGTAAGTAGAATCACTAAATCTTAGTTGTCAAACTCGATAGTCGACAGCTGTACTTGTCAAACTTGATGGTCGACAGCTGTACTTTTTTCCAATATTGCAACTTGACATTTTATAACTTTTGATTGTTTTTGATGTTCATGATTGAAATTAGTTTTAATGCTGTTATGAGAAAAAAGGTTAGTATAATCAAAAAACATAATAGTCATTAAACTTGTAGTTTTGTTACAAAACTACAAATTTAATGACTATTAACAGCACTGTTAGTTAATGACTATTAACAGCATTGTTAGTTTGTTTGAACTTCTATAAACAAACTGCTGATGGTTGCTTAAATAACTTTTAAGTAGCAGTTTAATTAAATAGTACTTAATTTTTTAACAAGTAATTAATCGAATCAAAACTTATAGGATTATTAGGGGTGTCTATAACACCCCTAATAATCCTATATTAGGGGTGTCTATAGCACCCCTAATAATCCTATATTCTAATTTATAAAAAGGTTAAGCAATAATAAAGGTTATTTGGAGTAATGCATATTCTGTTGAACTTTTATTTATTTTAAATTCGTATTGACATTGATAAAATATATTAAGTAGATGTTTGAATACAACATCATTTAAAATTTGTTTTAAGACTTTAAAAATCACATGCAATAGTGATTTGCAATAATTTGTAATATTGATAAAACTGAATATTTTTAGATTTTTGGTAAGAGTTTTGTTTTATTGAACAATCTAAAGTTAAAATGACCTTAACGACTATTAGAAGGAAGATCAATGCACTTACAGCGCCATTTTTTGAATATCGATGCACTTACAGCACCATTTTTTGAAGATCAATGCACTTACAGCGCCATTTTGAAGATATATTTATACTTGTAGATGTAATACGTTAAGAAAACTAATAATAAAGTATTAAAGCAAGAATGTTTAATCAAACGTTTTGTAGCTAAAAGAAATAGATATGAAATTTAAGCTTTAATTTTTTGAATGTTGAAATTAATAACAATGTTTATCACTTTTAACATACTCTTTCAATACACAGTGGTTTCCAAACTTTATGTTTAATGTGTAATGCGCCTCCATTTAAAATAAAGTTAATCTTAGAGCTTCCCCTTTTATTTGATAAAATAATATACGGGTTTTATGGGTAAATAATTTATTGATACACAAAGAGAAAAAATGTGGTTAACAAAAAAAAAACAATGTTTTACTGATAGATATGTATACAGAGCCGTGGCTAGGCTCTGTATACATATCTATACTAGGCTAGCAATTTTAGGCGGCTCTTTTAGAAATTTAGGGGCTCTTTTGCAAATTTAAGGAGCCTTTTTATTTTTTAATTGGTAATACCTTTAAATGACTCCAACCCACTTGTCACCGCAGTATATGTTTATGTATATTTTTTTTAATTTTATTATTTATTTAGATGCTCTATTAAGACCTAATGGTCTTATTGAGCACCGCGGAATAGTAACTACATAGAAAGACATGCCTCCATCCTTAGAAGTTGTCCATAAATTACGTCACGCTATAAGGGGGAGGGGGTTGGTGGTTTTGTGACGACTCATTCAAAACTCGCTTCTTAAGTGTTACGATTTTGTGACGGGGGGGGGAAAAACGGTCAAAAATTGCGTGACGTAATTTATGGACGACCCCTTACCAATAATGAATATATATGGCCATAGCCGGCCTTAAACCACGAATTTTCAGTTTTGAGGCCAGAATTCTAACCGCCAGAACACGGTTGCTTAAATATGTATGCTCATAACACAAAATAGTTTCAATAATAAATTATAGGAATACTATATTTTAATACAACAAGTGTGGTTGTTTTATTAGTATAAAGTTTATCAGACCTCATGTCAATAAGGAAAGTGCTACTTGCGACTCTTTTTCTACTTCTAAGCTGGCTTGATATTTCGATTTGATTGCAGCTAATGACGTAAATACAGATTCGCGTAAATATGAAGTCACCAAAGGCGATAATATTTGTATTGAGTTGCATGACAAAGCAATAAAAATACTATTGCTTTTTGCGATATCATCAGTATTATATTTTTTTACTTCGGTTCAACCTAAACTCAAGTAATTTTTCCTTTTCACTAGTTGTCAATTTAAATTCGTCATCCATTTCATTAACAAATGAATTCTGTATCCTTGCAAAATGAACAATTCTAATATAAATCTTACGCAATAAATATAAAATATAAAAGTTGATTTATAAAAATCAGATTTAAAAATTAAAAATAAAATTACAGGGTAGTAAAAATATTTTAAAAATTCCAACAGAAGCTTTTATCTTTACTTTTACTGAAATCTTTATAATGAAAATGTAAGCAACTACTTCTCAATTTATTATTTTTTGATATAAAATGTATAAGCAAAAGTTAAGCAGGTTATCAAAATTAATAAAAATATCAATAATTTCACTGGAAATATAAATGCTTGGGCGCCAAAAGCATTATTTGGTCTTTGAGATAGCTAACTTCAAGATATGGAGCAAACTCCATATATTTATATGTTTATAATTATGTCAAATAAGGAAGCCTTGCAAAAAATTGCGATGATTGGAGCTTGGGAACAAAAAAGCCCCAAAATACTGTCCCCCTGCCCCAAACGTGAGACCGGTCTTGATGAATTATGAAAATATTTTTTGTACCTTTTTCAACTAGGCTTATATCCATTGATAATAAGAAAAACGCGTAAACTTGTAGAAGACCGGTCTTGTCGTCGAAAACCGCTCTGTTTTTCAGCTACATCGTTACGTATATAGTGTTAAATATATATAAATTTCATCGAATGCAAAAAATAAATAACTTAAAAGATATATAATATTTATATATGTAAATGCTACGAAGTTAAATTGAAGGATTTCACTTTAAATTAAAAATATAAAACTATGTTTGAATGTGTTGTTATTCCAATCTTGAGAAAAATCAAAATATTTCAAAATTATTTTGTTCCATAAAAAAGCTCCTCGATAAGAAATGCAAAATCTACTAAAATTTGTATGCGAAAAAGGTAGTTGGATAAATATTCATTTTGAAGATAGTTTTTTTTTTTTTAAATTTTTTTTTTATTTGAATATAAATTATAAAAAGGATAAGGGGAGGTGTTAGTTATTTATTTACACATAGAGCAAAGAACGTTATATACATTATTATCATAAAGAATGTTATATACATTAAGCTGATATACATAAAAAATATTCATTTGATTGGAATGAAAGATTGAAGTGAGGAACAAGTCCATATAATACAAATGGTGCCACTAAAGTTTCTAAGTAAAACAAAAACTCTAATGATAAATATATAGATAAAACAAGGAAAAAAAGTTTGTTGTTTTGATTTATTTCTAAATAACCTCAAAAATAACATAAAAACATGGATATTAACATAACTTCAATACTTATATATATATATATATATATATATATATATATATATATATATATATATATATATATATATATATATATATATATATATATATATATATATATATATATATATATATATATATATACATATATATATATATATGTATATATATATATATATATATATATATATATATATATATATATATATATATATATATATATATATATATATATATATATATATATATATATATATATATATAAGTATTGAAAAGAACTTACCTAATAAGATAGCATTAAGAAAAAAAGTTTTAAATTATATTTTAAATATTTAAATAAGTTGGTTTGTTAATGAATGAGCTAGAGATATCTCTCAATGAATGAGCTGGAGATATCTCTCAATGATTGAATGAGCTAGAGAGGAAGAGAAATCTAGAGATATTTGTCAATGAAATTCAGTAAGATTTTAGTTCAATAAAACAAAAGGTTTTGATGATATAAGTATTTAGAAAATAAATAAAAGTTTCAAACATCGAATTTTCTTTAATTTTTATTTGAAATTTTTCACTCAAACTTTGTTCGAATGCTTATAATGGCGATATTGGATTATTATTTAAATATGGACTTACTTTCCAATCCCGTTATTTTCATAAATTCAATAACAAATAACGCACAAAAGACAGATAAGTAATAATAGATATTGCAAACAATGCATAATAGACCTAAAAATACCTTTAAAACCACAAATTTATAAAAATAATCGTTATGGACTAAAAAATGCCATAATTAAATTAGTTGTGGAAATTCTAAATGAATTTAAAAGCAACAAATATACTGTGAACCATAATGTTTTTCTTTACAAAGTTAAAAATATGGAGTAAAAAATAATAACTATTTGAACAATTGTAAACGAGGTGTGGATCATTTCACAAAACTTACATTCAATTTGATACAATTTTCTTTTTTTTATAAAACTATTTATTTTTAAAAAAGTTTCTTTATTATAACAATTTTCAAACTATTTTATAAAGATATTTGTAAATAGTTTTAAATAACATAAAAATGTTCTTAATAATTTATAGATTGTACTTTTTACCGTAATATTGGTTTTTATAAAAAATGTACCAGACATCAATATGGCTTTTATAAAGTTTTAAAAAAAGTAAAAGTATTTGTAAATAATTTATAAATATTGTACTTATGATTTTTTTAAATAAAATATGTAAATAAACAAAACAAAAGGGGTTAACTGAGGAGAATATTGTTTTCTATCTGCTATACCAACCAGTTATATCTTGGCAAAGTGATCATAAAAAATTGTAAATACTTTTTACGAAAATGACAAAATATTTAACTACTGAAGTGTTGGTTTATCTAAGGTTCTGAAAGCCATTGATCAGTTGATGTATTTAACGTTGATGTATTCGAAAACCTAAAACGTAAAAAGGTAATTGATAAACGTAAAGAGGTAATTGATAAACTATTTGATGAAAACTCTCACTAGCTGAAAGCAATTGTGCAAAATAAGAAATTCTGAGTTTTGCATATTTTATGCGGTGTGTCTCAAGGATAGATCCATGGCCCACGCTTGTTTATAATTTATTTTAATGATTTTAATAATTTATATTATATTTTTAATATTTTCAAAATAACTAAATTCTATCATGTTTGCTGACGATAGAAATCGTTTTTTTTTAATCTTATGGTAATAAAAATCAACTATATGCAAGCATGAATAATAGATTTAAAAAAACAAAATTTTTCTGAACGTTGAGAAAACAAAACATATTTTGTTTAATAAAAAAAAGCAAGAAGATTTCTTTAAAAATTACCAGAACTTATTATAAATAATACACAAATTAAAAAGCAAAATACTATAACTTTTTTATTGATGAACATTTATCATGGCTCTATCTACAAAATATATACAATCAAAAGTAGTAACTGTAGAGTTATTTTCAACAAATTACGGGACAACCCCACTAGTTACAACAGAAACATATTGCACTTCTTGTAAACTTTAAGGACCGTTTAACTCATGCCAGTCCTCTTTCACTTAAAATGAATATTCTTAATATATTAATCAGATTAATGTTTATAATGTTCTTTGCTTTATGTATAAATATAAAACTCACTCACAGATATTAATCAGATTAATGTTTATAATGTTCTTTGCTTTATGTATAAATATAAAACTCACTCTTTCCCTTATCCTTTTTACAAATTATATTCACATACTATTTCCGAATTGAAAATTTATCCAACAACCTTTTTCCTATACAAATTTTAATAGATCTTGTATCTCATATCGAGGAGCATTTTAATGGAACAAAATAGTTTTGAAACGTTTTGGTTTTTCTCACATGTGGAACTACAACACATTTAACACATTTTATCTATTGATAACATATCCTTGTATTTTTAATTTTTATAAAGTAAAACCGTTTAAACTGACTTCTTACTATTTACATATATGATTGTTATATATCTTTTACGTTATTTATTATTACTTTCGACAAAAATATATATATTTAACACAATAAACGTAACGATATAAATGAAAAACAAAGCAGTTCTCAATGACAAGACTTTAAGGTCTTCTGCCAGATTCCGCAGTTTTTACTCTTATTAAATTATTCAATCTAGTAGACATTTTATTATATTAATTAATTTACTATAATTGTAAAACGGCTGATATTGTAAAATATTTAAAGAAAAAAAAAAAAAATCAAAATGAAAGATATGAAAATGATAAACTTATACAAAATAGAAATTAACAAACACTTAATTATTATGAGTAGGTATACCAATTACTGATTTGAATAGATACCAACTACTTCTGAAAACTTTATAATTTTCAGAAGTAGCTGGTATACCTTTTCATACTTTTAATAAAAACCTAATTAAAAAGTATTCTTTTAGAAAAAATCAATGAAACACATAATGACCTAAAAAAGTAAATAAATGTGCAGAATTCTATATAACGTATCGAGCACCCAAGTTCTGGAAATTTTTTTTTTTCATAAATAAAGTTTAAATTTGGTAAAATTATTAAATTCATTGTAGTTTCAAGCAAAAAATTACATTTTATATTTTGAGGAACAATTCTTACAATAATTTTAACTTTGATATTCATTATATTAAATTCTTTTGATTTGGTTGCGACTCATTATTTTAAAATTAATGAGCTAATATTTTTAACAAGACTTATTTATACGAGATATTACATTCTAATTTTTGAATGGTCTGCTTGAAAATATTAGGCTGATTTTTGATGTTAATGGGATTCTATAAAAATATTACCTTGATACCAAAAAAGATATGTCGTCCATATCTTTTTTGAACCCCTAATTTGTCCTATATATAAACAGCAACGACAAAAATTAGATGATACGATTGTTTTGTTCAGGGCATTTTTATTGTTGAGTGGGAATTTTGGCTAGTAATATTCTAAATTTAGCAAAATATTTTTGTTTTTTTTGAAATACTGAGCAAATATTGTTTTTCAATGTTAATTTAGATTGCGATCATATGGACATATATCGACATATTTGAATACTTATAAAATGTTTAATAGATCAGCAGTGTTAATTGTGCAGATATTTTAAAAATTTATTCGCAAAATATGATAACGAGGTTATTGGTACAATATTGTTGCCACTATTTATCCAGAATAGCTATAAATATAGCACCATTTTTCAACCAATACCGTTAAATAACTAACCATTGTTTGTCTTGATTACTTCAAATTATATAAAACAGAAAATGAAAAAAAACTAATAACTAAACATATTTTTTCTCTATTTAAACTTATTTTTATTTAAACTTATTTTACAAAATTAGCATAAATCTAAAAAAATCAAATGAGCTGTTATTAATTACAATTATTAGACTATGGAAAAAGCGATGTAATATAGTTGATAGTGTCAATATTGTTCAAAGAAATAGCATACTGAAGTGCGGTTTTTCCTCTTTCGTCTGTGTTATTAATATTAGCACCATTTTCAATTAAAATTTTGACGAAGGGCGTTTTTCCGAGTATCGAAGCAAAGTGAAGTGGACTAATCCCATCCTCGTTTAATTCATTTATACGCTTAAATCGTTTTAAAATATTTTTCAATAATTCTGTGTCGTCGTATAAAATGGCATAAAACATCATAGTTAAGTTATCATCTTTTAAACAAAGTTCCGATTTTATTTTGTTGTCATGCTGCTGACAGTTGGAATATTTCTTTAATTTTTCACCAAAAGATGTTTGAAGTTTTTTTTTATGTTTCTTTAATATAAAAAAATTTTTAAGCAGTTTATAAAGTGCTTGGGTCAGACTCATTTTAAATTAATTTTGATTCTTCGATTTCTGCAACGGCTATTTATATGAAAAAATACCATTGCCAGCGGTTACATATGAGCCCTTTGTTCAAAATAGTTGACGTAAGTTGTTGGAGCGAATCGATTAGAATCAATAACTAGAAAAAAAACAAAAAATTATAATCAACTTAACAATCGCTTTCACTTCCCAAAAAGTTGACGTCAGAAGTACATTTTTTATGAAACAAGTTTTTGTTTTAAAAACGTTCTAAACAAATTATTGTGAAATTTTAAAAAATTAATTAAAAAGTGCATGCGATTAGAAAATCAATTGCATAAAAAAAAAATTTTCTGATTATTATTCTTTTTTTATTTATATTGAATTTTCAAATCTTCTATATTTAAATCAATTAATTTAATTTAGAAAAAACGTAATCAAGATTAAAATTTTACGTTAACCTTAAACATGCTCAAATGCTTATAATTTCTATAAAATGTATGAAGTTAGTGGTGGAACCAAAAGCTCATTTTGTGACCAGATCGAGATTTAGGACATTTTTCATTTTTAAATATTTCCATAAATTTTTAAACGCCTCCTACGGCGTATTAAGTGCCTAAGAGTAACGAGTTAAAAACAAAATAAATTCTGACCTTACGTATATTTTATAAAAAAAACTAGCTATATCAGCAGTAGAAAATGCGACACTTTTCAAATTCATGAACGCTCAATTCATCAAAAAGAAAAAAAGAAAAAAAAATCCAAATGCTTTTCCGTTAATAAACTCAATTGTAAATGAATGCTTGATCCAAAAACAAATACCAAACCGTGTCGAAGGTGGCAATTGTTTAGGTTAAAGGTGGCATTTGTTAAAAATCTTTTGTAATAAAATTAAAATTTGATTACACTCGAAAAAACTTGTTTTTATCAACTTTGATAAAAAAAAATTAGTTTATTAAAATTCAAAATTTTGTTTTGTGTACCAAATTTTGTATTTAATACAAAACTACTTATTTATTCTTATATAAAATAGAAATTAGTTTTACTAAGCATTACCAGAAAATTTTTTATGGATGCATTTTCGATATATTGATTTTTTATTTACAGTTAATAAGGTTCATTTACAGTTAATAAGGTTTGCTCATAAGAATTAAAATTAAATTACTAAACATCAAAATTGATTGGATTAAAACTAAACAGTTGAAAAACTTTGAATGCATGTTCGATGCGTTTTAATCAATGCGTTTACATTCTACATGCATTAATGTATGTCTCGGCGCTTATTACTAATTATATTTAAAATTTGGTGTCACTGTATTGATTAGACTTCTGTACGAGTGACACCATCCCTTTGAATCATTAACTTATTATTATAAATATTTTTATGCTTATAAACAACCATTATAATATTTATTATTATTTTTCTTCTTCTTCTTCTTCTTCTTATTATTATTATTATTATTATTATTATTATTATTATTGTTGTTGTTGTTGTTGTTGTTGTTGTTGTTGTTGTTGTTGTTGTTGTTGTTGTTGTTGTTGTTGTTGTTGTTGTTGTTGTTGTTGTTGTTGTTGTTATTCTAATCTTATTCTTTTTATTAATGCTATTTTAAAAATGATTTATGGAAAATAAATAGCTTTTTGTTGTTGTTGTTGCTGTTTTAGAATCAGTTAATGCAAAAAAAAGCATTATTCAACCTATTTTATAAAAAGTTTCAAAAATAGTTCTTAAAAATAATTTTTTAGACAAAAGAAATGATTAAAGAACTTTTTTAAATTTTTTATACAATTTTAATAAAAAATTAACAAACATAAACCGCTTAAATACAACAACAGCAGCAACAACAACAACAAATATGTTACATAATATTAACAACAAACATAAAGTAACATTTAACATAAATAATTAATACATTCAACAACATCAAATGCAAACCACTTTGTTTACATTTTATGTTGTTCACCATTTAGGCGCCAATCAATTTGGGCCGCTCAAATACTCACAAGTATGACTTAGTATAACATTAAGGATTGCATAATATAAGTCACTTTTAATTGTTTTTAAATCAAAAAAAAAAGTAATGCCGTGCTAAAACATTTTTTTTTTTTTTTTTTGAAAATGCTCAAACGGTTCTGCACTTGTGCAATGAGAACAAGTTTTACTTAAATTTTGATGAATGCTCTCTAAAGCGTTTATTTTGCAGATCAACATTGAGTCTTTTTATTGTGATAGTACCACAAAGAAAGATTAAAATACAAAGTTGTTTCAAGTTCCCTCTACCCCTAATTAAACTGGGAAAAATGTATCATAGTATCCTCATTGGTAAGTTGTTTTCACCATGGCTAAGGAGTTGCACCTGTCCTAATTTAAGTGACACAAGTTTTATGGTGTCTAAATCAAGCTTAACATGTAAAGGAAATGGTTTGGTAAGGTTAAGAACAGCTATTATACTATTCAACTTTTTCATTCATCTAAAAGTTTTATAAGAAAATAAAAAAATCACAATAAAAAGCTGACTGATTGTAATAATAATTGTCATTTTCAAAATTTTGCGCCTCAATACGTTTTATTTTAAAAAGTTAGAGACGTTTAAACTAGTTTATCAAAAAACATCAACAAGACGTGTTTATGACTAATAACCATAGTGTCTATGAATAAAAGATTTCTAATTAACGTCAGAATTAGAAGGAATATACTCTCAGGTGCTTAATGCAAGGTGGAGTGGGAAAAAAACAGTGTGTGGAACTTTTTCTTAAATTTAATAAACGGGAAGTTGTATTGATAGAAGGGTGTGGTATTTTTTCTCCAGATGTAATAGGCGGGGTCTTCTTTAAAAAATGGACCTCTCAATTTCTAATAAATGTAGGGAAAGATAAACTCCCCCTACGAGTAAACAAGATTTCTCAGAAGTAAATCAAAGACTTTTAAAACAGTTTTAAAATCAAACTTAAAAAAAAACACAAAAAAAAAAATGATTTATTCATTGAAACAGATCCTCAAAAACATTCCTAATCGAATCATTAGGATCTGACGCCATGTTGCATATACAAGTATTTTTTATAAATAATTTCAATAGTCCGGCGGCCTATAATCAATATCTAGTTCATCCAAATTAAGCTTTTATACAGAACACGTATAAAACAATTCCAGTGTGGCTTGTGGCCAAAACTTGTGTTTTATAGTAGCTGTTTTATAATAATTTTAATTGGATTAATATGCTTTATATTATGGTGAGAAATTAATGTACTTAGTGGTGGAACCAAAAGCTCATTCGCGACCAGATCGAGATTTAGGAGATTTTTCATTTTTAAATATTTCCATAAATTTATAAACGCCTCCTACGGCGTATTAAGCACCTGAGAGTAACGAGTTAAAAACAAAACAAATTCTTACCTTACGTATATTATATAAATAATTGACAGAGTAAAATTACGTATCAAATGTATTGAGTTAAAAAATATTATTAATAAAATGAATAGCTATAAAATAAAAAAAACGTAAAAAAAACAAAGTATCAATTAATTTACATTTTTTTAAAACGATCAGAAGTAGCTTTCATAGTTTTCACCTGCCAGGTATCACCTGTCTCCTATTACCCCGTGAATTGGATTTCATAATGACATTAAAAGATAAATGTAATAATTTACATTTAAAAAAGTATAAACAATCGCTTTTACTTTTATTTTTTAATTTTTTTTCCTAATTTATTCATTACGTCAATATGTACATGTTTTACAATGATAAGTTAAAATTATTACTTTACAATCTGGATGGAACAATTAGAAAACAAAGAACTTAGTGAAAAAGAAAAAGATAAATTAGTAATTTACAATTTCTAATTTTCTCAAAAGCGTTAAATAAAAAGGAATGTATAAGACAAATTGAAGTTCATATAATTTTTACATTTACATAATACTATAACTTATTAATAACTTAAAAAGATTAAAATTAAAAATTAAATTTTTTTAACTCAGAATTAAAACATATAAAACATATATAAATATATATAACAAACAACAACAAAAATATATCATAACACACATTTCCATTAAATAAATAAAAGAGTGTATATATTGTTTAAATTAAGTAAAATTTAATCGATTAATAAATAAAATTTATTAATCGATGTTATGTTTTCCATATTTTCATCAAGAGCTACGTTTACAAGCGTGAACCCGACATGTATCTGAGATTTTGAAGTGACATTATCAGATATATTAACCACTAATCGAGTGTCATGTGTGATATTTGTCATTATGGTGAAACTTTTATGAAAATATTTTGTAATAATTTGATTTTGAAGTTTAAACATAAATAACAAGCTATGGTAAATATTTAGTTCGAAAACGTTTACTACTACTAACAGTATCGAAAACACCCTTAACTGAATAACCCCAAAAAGGGACTTTCCGAAGCAATATCGAAATAGAAAATAAAACCGAAATTGCAAAAAAAAGTAATTGGATCTAAAATACAGAAAGCAGAATAAGATCGAAATAGATCAAATGAGAATAAGTTCGAAAAGGGATTTTTCGGCTAATATCAAAATAGAGAACAAACTGAAACTGTTAAAAAAGGAAAAGACCTGCCCAAATCAAACCCTTAGTTGATGTAGCAGCACTTTTTGCATGTTCTACCTATTTGTCAGTCGATGTAGCAACACTCCTCGCATGTTCTACCTCTTTGCTAGTTTTTCGATACTATTCTTTTTTTCTTATTGCTTATATTGCTTATATGAAATAATATCGAAATTCAAATTTCAATATTATTTCATATATCATATAATTTTTGACATTATTCCTTCTAAATGAATTTCGATTTCTATTTTTTTTTATTTTGAATTAATTCCTTAAAATTAATATTATCCGAAAAAACGTTTCGATCAAATAAAACATCTTTAAACACATTTTGTTTAAAGATGTTTTATTTTGTATATAACCACAAGAATTTTTGAAATTTTATCTTCAACTGACTTAAATTGATTTTTCTCGTTTAAATGTTTGTCAAAAACAATTTCAAAGATAAACTCTTTTGTTTTAATATTGTTTATAATTAATTAAGGTAATTAGAGTAGAAGTTTCTCGAACTTAGACAGTTTTGAGTAAAAGTTTCTCGAATTTAGACGGTTTTGAGTCGAATTTAGACGGTTTTGCAAACAAAGTATTTTTTATTTTATTAATGTTTGATGAAAATTTATTAGCTATAAACCACTAATTAAGAATGATTAGCTTCGCGCTTACATAAATTATTTTTTAGTCTCAATAAAAACTGGTGATATCAGCAAATAAAAATACAATTAATTAGCTTTAGGTCATGTTAATGTCATTTGCAAAAATTGAAAGTAACAGTTGTGCAAGTATCGATCCCTAGGAACCCCACAATCTTTAGATTATAATTGCGCCCATATTAAGTTAGGTGGTATTTCTTGTTTACGTTATTCAAGATAACACTGTAGTCATTTTAATCTGGACTGTACCACTCTATAGTTTGGAGAAAAGAATTTTATGGTTGAAAATATCAAACGCCTTTGATAGATTTATAAAAATTTGTACTATTTAAAATTTGGTTTTAAATAGTACAAATCAATTATTGCCTGTTCCATAAACGATTTTTTTTTGAAAACCAAAATGTTTATGAAAAAGAATATTATTTTTTTTCTTTTTTTATTTTTAAAAGCAGGAAAATAAGAAAATTGCTCTGCAGTTTGATTTTAATCACTCATCGCCGCATTTATATATAGAAATACTTTTACTAGTTTCAAATGGTCCGGAAAGACCCCATTTTTAGAGTGAGATTAAAAATTATTAAAAAAAGTTATAAATAATATGAGAGAGTTTACGACTTCAGGGTCAGTACTTTTTTGGTTTAAAATATACATTTTTATTTATGTAAAATAATATTTAAAATAGTATTTATATTTTTGTTAACTAACTATTATTTGACAAATTATAAAACCCCTTGAAAGTCAAAAAACTTTTCAATAATTGATTTACAAAATAAATAAAATATTAAATATTCAGGAATATTTCAAATATTTAGGAATCCTTTAAATTTATAACAGCAAACATTGGTCATATAGCTTTTTTTTCCAAGATTTTTCAGGTACTTCAAAAAGATCTAATATTCTTATTAAAAAGTAGCGCAAAAGTGCATTGAAGTAAAACGTTTTCGAAGTCTTCCTTACCAATGTTGCTAATTTGACCGAACTCGGCATCAAATCTCCTGATTCTGAGACTATCGTTCTAACAACTGCTTGATAATAACACAAATAAATAATATCTATATTAGGTAATATTTACCGATCTCATATACTTAAGTAATACCTTTTTAGCATGATATTTAGCATAATAAATTGAAAGTGAGCATGCCAAATTGTGGCATGCGCAAAAATTTCTCAATTGAAGGATACTTACCTTTGCACCGAAATTTTTGGAAATGGCACGTATTTCTATTGATAAATGGTCTATAAATAATTATATATAATACTGTATTTTACAATTAATTAAACAATTATCGTAAAAGTAAACTTCTGTTCTGACGTACAAGCACAGCCTAATGTAAAAGTAAAATTTAAAAATAATTAATTCGGAAACATCTTAACAAAAACAGGTAAATTTTATTTTATTTTGAGATTATTTTACAATTGATTTGTCAAAAAGCAAAATATAAAAACTATTTTCATAGAGAAGAACCAGTAACAACACTACAGATAAAAAGTCCAAGTGAGAGAAAAACCAGTAACAACACTTCAGATAAAAAGTCCAAGTGAGATAAAAACAAAATGTATTTATTGCAAAACGTTTTGTCTTAACTTTAAGAGAATAATTAGAAGGAGCAAGCTGTGTAAAAGGTAAATTTGCATCGGATTGAGTTGAGTAAAACTAAGGAATAAATGACTTCTTACCGACAAAAGTATCTGTTAGAACTTCCGCCGAGTTATAAATTTTTTTTAAAAAGCTCCGAATTAAAAAACGCACGAACCTTTTGTGAACGCCGCATTATATTTTTAGTATCTTAAATGTTTATGTTAAATTTTGGATATTAAATATTTAAATTGTTATGTGAAACACATTGTTAGTTGTTGCTAAGTAGTTTTTGAACCAGTCACGGGTGATGCTTTTTTATTCCATAGCTTTATACATTTTTAATTAAAATGATAAGATTTACAGTGTAAAGTGCTTTTCGCCAGGTCTATAAGGTTCTCTGTACAAAATGCACAAAAGAACCTCTTAAGCTTTTAACTATATCAAAAATTGCGTGTTCAGCATCACTTAGATATGATTCAAATGAGTTATAAGGACAATTAACCTTTGAGACATATTGAGGGATGATTTTAATTTAAAAATTTGTTTAATCTTTCAGCAGTTACATTTCTTTACTGTTATGTTACTCGAGTAGCTTTATTTATTAATAAAATGATTAATTGCATTCAGTAAAAAAAAAAACAAAAAAAAAAAATTTCATCAGAATCTTTACTGTATTCTAAACAGTTTAAGTTTATATCCTAAACACCTTACAAAATATAGTGCTCTTCTAACTAAAATGAATATAATTATAACTAATGTGAAGATGAAATATATATATATATATATATATATATATATATATATATATATATATATATATATATATATATATATATATAATATTTGAAATGTTATTCGCACTTTGGGAGAAACGTTCTCATCTCTATACTGAACTATAAAATAAATAATTGTTCTTGGCTTGACATTTTTTTGGCTAGGCTTGATAGCACCGTTCTAAAATATAAAATTTTTAAATATATTAACATCTTGTCTATTTACATCTCAACTATAGACTTCCCAAAATTTTTCACAACGTTCTTTCAGGTAGCTTGTTTTGGCTTTAAAATACAACCCTTTTATATCAAGATTTTTTTTCATCAATTTCTTGAAATCCAAATTTTTCATCAATTTCTTGCAAACAAACGACACTACTTTTTTATTCACTGAAAAGACGGTCAACGGTTTCTTTCATAACTCTTTCCGTTTTTTCTTTAATTGATAAACCAACATCTCTCGATGTTTCGCCATCCATTATTTTCTTTATTAAATGACATGTTTTAAATTCCATGTTTCGTTCATTGCAAGTTCGAATTCCTTCTTTTAATAAGCACCAACTAACAATTCTCTTTCTTCATGAAAATAATTTTGGAGAGCTTTTAAATCTAAAGCTGCATCATGGTAGCTCATTTTAGAATCTTGCAACATCTTTTAAACGCGGCCAATACAGACTTTATTCAAAACCCTAGCATCGTTATAAAATATATGCTAATATTTGATTATACAGTTGTTTTGCGTTGTTTTTCTTTCACTAGTTGCGTTTTCATTGTTTATTATGTTCAGGAGCACTTCCACCTTTTCCTCTTGACAGGTTTTATTAAATTCGTTTTTGATCTCCACCTGGTAGCGGAGTCAGACTTCAAAGCCACAAGTACTACAGCTTGGAGCTTTTCCCAGCACTTGATTGAACGAGAGAAGAAAATATCGATGGTTACAAAATATTTTTCATTATTTCTTCTTCTTTCGCAGCATGCATACCTACCAAATGAAGTAAATGATTATCACTATTCACAAATACTGCCATATTGGTTTTTATTTAGGATTGTTTAATAAACACTAGTCTTGTGTCCAGCCATAATAGCAGAATTATCTTAGCACTGTGATCTATAATCTTGTAAATTCATATTGTCTTTCTCTAACTGCTTCAATATTTTTCGAACCAAGTTCGCACTTTTCAAAATATCATACCACTTTTCAAAATATCATACCACTTTTCAAAATATCATATTACTTTTCAAAATATCATACCACTTTTCAAAATGTCATATTATCTTTTCAAAATATCATAAATATCGTACCACTTTTCAAAATATCATACCACTTTTTCAAAATATCATACCACTTCTTATTTTCACTTTGAATTTACTCTAGAAGTTTTGCATCAATTACCATTTTTAAATAATTTTTTTTCCGTTTCTTTGCACTTAGTAAAATATTGCAGATGATTTTTGAAATTTTCATGAAAAATTATTTTCTCAGGTGCTTTGCATTTTTTAAATCCGCTTTCTTACTCCAAACTAGATTGATTATAAAAAATTGGAAAAAAGAAGACATCTAATACAAAAAGCAGAGTTTTTGAAAGGTGAAGGTGACCATGAGCATACCATTTGCTCTTCAAAATCATTTCCAACTAGTTATTTGAACCAAGTTTTGTTTATAGAACAACTTTTAGTGGGCAAAAAAAGATCCTCGATCTTTTGAAAGTACTTTGTACCGAGTTTTATTATTTCTATTCTCAACGCATCAGTTACCTTTCGAGTATGTTTCACAAAAGTTATATAATTAAAAAGTTTATTTATTCACCTTTCTATTGGTTTCTATGGTTTCTATTGGTTTCTATGGTTTGCTGCAAAATTTTGTCAAAATAACAAATAACGAAAAAGTTGTATGTGTGTAAAAATGCTTTTTATTTTAAAAATAAATAGATTTTTTTAAGAATGTCAAAAAAAGTAAAAATTGCTAAAATGCCCATACGTGGATTAAAAAGTGCTAAAATGCCCATATTTAAATAAGTAAAACCCCATGGCCTCTGGGGCCACCTCGCCCCTGCTATATGATGGAAAACCAAAAACCCAGCCGTATTTACAATAAAGTTACAATTAAAACTTGGAATTACTAACTGTTCTTATAATGAGTTAAAAACATTCTTAAAGCATTATAATAAGATATCATTTATAAAGTATGTACATATTTGTGTGTTTTTGGGAAACCCTCTTCCCCCATACATGTGTACTATGACCATGGAATACAAGATCATAAAAAAAAACCAGAAATAGAAATTAAGAAAAATTTCTATTTCTTAAATTATTTAAATTGTCCTAACGGAATTAAAGTAGAGATAACGAAGAAAAATAAAATTCTAGTTTGGCTGCAATCCATTTTAGTTTATAGCTAGAAAAACTAAAAAAAAAGAAAACAAAAGAATTTTGGGAATGCATTTTAGTTATAGTTATAAGAATAATAAAAAAATTTTTTTATCATAGTCACGCGCAATTAATTTGTTATTAATAAGCTTTACCCAAATTTCCCCTTGTTTTGCTTCCTTCGCTGTATTGGTAATGGGAGGTAAGAGCGAAAAGTTTAAAAGCGAAAGAACGTAAGAGCGAAAAGTTTTAAAGCGAAAGAATGTTTAAGCGAAAAGTTTGAAAGCGAAAACCGGGAAATCGAGTATCGCGATAAGCTCAACAGCAACAGCAACTGAAATTTATTGGAATTTTTTTCTGATTTTGTTATTATTTCAATGTTATATTATAGATTATTTAGCGTTTAGATTTTATTTTTTTTAAACTGTTAATATTTTTATAATTAGTTAAATTTTTTATAATTATAAGTTAGTTATAGTTTAGAATTATTTATTTGATATTCTAGCTGAGAGTTATAGTTACAGTTAGAGTTTATTAGATTAAATAAATTAAAAAACTTATTGTATATAGTTTAGAGTTTATGTATATAGTTTTAGTATAGAATTAAAATCTTAATAAAATCTTAATTAATAAAATCTTGCATAAAAATTATAATTGCACTACAAGTTAATAAGTTATATATATATAAAAAAAAAAAAGATTTGCATAGTTTCTTATTGATATTATTTAATTTTAATTTGTTTTTTGAAATTTATGCATTAGATTTCAAGCAAAAGATTGTTTTAATGTTTAAATAAAAATTATTCATAAAATTAGAAAGATTCGAATTTATAATGTTCTTTTATTTTGATTAGGTATGGTGAGTTAAGCTGTTTACCCTTGATACTTTTAGAAATGATGAGATAGTTAAACCTCAAGAATTGATGTTTAAATTTTGAGTCATAAACTAAAAGCCAGGGCAAATATATTAACACAACATATTTGAAAAAGAGACATATAAAGGTTAGTTTTTAAGATAAATTATTATCTAGTAGATAATAATATCTACAAATATTACTATTTATGCAAATTAAGGCAAGCTTTTATTAATAAACAACTCCTGAAAAATAAATGCTTAATTGGTGGTGTGCAAAGACCTTTTGCTTAAAACAATTGTGCTAAATTTCAGTCTTTGAATATATTGTCAACTTATGATACAATATTAAATTTAAAAGTATACATCAATTCAAACATCTCTATAAATATTTATAAATGTCTTATCTCTATAAATTCTAAATCCATCCCTGCATGGAATACTTTTGCCATATCTTAATCAGATCTTCCAGTAATGGCTCTCTTTTAGACAAGGTACAAAAAGGAATTGTTTTTGCACCTTGACCTTTGCAGCCAACCTCCAACCATTAGAATATTATTTTAATGTCGCTTCTCTTTTTATTTTTATAAATACTATTATGGACACTGCTCTAAAGAGCTAGCGTCTCTTGTGTCATCTACTAAAACTCACTATCGTGTTACTCATCATTCAATAAAGGCTAATCCTTTAATATGACTGTTCCTTAGTGCCCAAAAAGTTCGTGAAACTTTTTTTTCACTTGCTTCAGCTTGTTTTTTTTTTTCATATAATTCGCAATCTATTAATTTTTTCTGTTAGTTGTTATTTTGCTCTATAAATTTTATCTTTTCTCTAATAGTAGGTGCTTGCAGTCTTGTTGGAAATGAAAATGTTAAAAAAAAAAAAAATTTCCAATGAAAGCCCTCTAATGTATTGTAATAGCTGGGATGTTATGCATTTTACACTATTTTTTTGTAACAAAATTCTTTTTTTATTAATAAAAAAGTTACCAATACAATAAACTTAGTAAATGATATAAAATTCCCAAAGAAGTAAACTAAAATTAGATTCATATAGAGCCAGCAGTAATTTTCGTTTTAAAAACTATTTTATTTAGTTTAAAAATAACATAACAGTATACTGAACATTAAGTAAATAAGATAATTAAGGCTATTATAAACCAATCTGTAGACAAAATTATAAAATATTTGTGCTAAGTAATACAAATGTAGAAATAAAAACTTTACTATACTGAGCTCACAAACAATTCATATCATAAATATTAACAAATCATGTAATTAAAACATAAAAAGTAAATAAGTTTCTCACCAATCAATCATCACCATTGAAACTTTTTAACTAATTAGCCAATTAGTCTTTTTCACAATCAATGACTAAATTTTAATTTTACATGCAAACAATCCAAAAAACATTACGCAGAATAATTTTTGGGATATTGGCATGTTTTTATATTTCAATAAAATGTTGAACTGCCTTCAAAAAATCTTTTAGGCATCAACCAAGAAGATTCACACAGTTATTAATTAAATCATACTCTTAAATTGTTCTAAAAAAAAAAAAAAACATGTTACAAAATAAGAAAGTAGTTAAAAATAAAATAATCTTCTACTACCTCTTGTAAAATGAACTATAAATAATTTTGACAAAAATGTTGCTGAAATTCAACACATGGGAAAAAAAAGGACATTGTACAGCTTTCTGTTTACAGAACAAATCAAATTAAAACAACATCATAAAAAAATTGTAGCAAAATAAAATACCTAAAAGTTGAAACAACATATTCCAAGTGTAACAACATCGATCAAGATAATGCCATACATAATGGTCACAATATAAGTATCTTTATTATAGAGACTTATATTATGATTTTTGACTAATAGACTATAAGTCAAATTTCAGGCAAATGCACCATATAAAAGCCATTTTTGTCATATAAAAATATCATTAAGTCATATTTAAATACAACATATAAAAGTCATTTTTGACACAGGCTTTAAGCTATAATTCATATTTCTAAAGTGAATGTCTGATAACAATTATTAACATTATTTTAAACACAAATTTTAAAATACTCACTTTTCCTTGCAGATAATTAAACAGTAAATATAACTGGCCGATATGCTATCACATAAAAGAAAACCACTTCTAACTAACTAAATTTTTTATGGGAAAACAACTAATTTTCCCTCTTATCATTGGTATAAACACTTAACTTTTACGCTTTGTTTTGGAGCAAAATTCTAAACATTTCAATTTTGCCCTACTCAATTTTCTATAAAATATAAACTTTTAAAGTTTATAATAAACTTCATGAACTTATTTCTGAAATTGACTCACTTCAATTGTAACAACTTTAAGATGACACAATTCAATGAAAATTGATAATAGGTTAACTCGTATATATTTATATAAAAATAATGATGTTACCAATGTTATTAAAATGTTATTAAGATGTTACCAATGTTATTAAGATGTTATTAAGTCTTAATAACATCTTAATTTAAGATGTTACCAATGTTATTAAAAAAATTCACTCGCTTAACCAATCGCATTTGCTTTTCACTTTTTCGCTTTCCCGACCTTTCGCTTTCAAAATTTTCGCTCTTAAAAGTTTCGCTTTAAAGACACCGAACCGCTGTATTTCATTGTCGTTATTTGTGTCGTAATTTGTATCCGAACTCGCACGTGTCATATTTTTTGTTGTTGTGCATTTGTTTAAATTTGTGTAAATTTATGTATTTTATTATTTCTCACATTATTTAAATAAATTAGCAAAATGAAGGCAAGATACACTACAGTTGATATTGTGGCAGCTATAAGTGAAATTAAAAATAGGTATTTGGTATTTAATATTTGTTTTACAGCTTAAACAACAGTATTTAAAAGTGTAACTTAGAATCAAATTAACTTTTTTTTCACATTAGGCGTTTTAATTTATTTCAAATTGTTCTTGTTTTTAATAAAAAATTTTTAAATAGAATTAATTTTTGTTTAAAAGTACAATTAAATTTTTATTGAGTTTTTTTAGTTTTGAAAATAGACTTTTTTTTTTCTGAGTCAAGTTAAAAAATTAATAATAATATTGAAGTTATATTAAATTTTTTATGCGAAATTTTTTTTTATATAAATGGTTTGAATTTAATTTTAAATAAAAGAGTAATAATAATATAATAATATAGTATTCTATTCTATAATTCAATCAATATGAAAAAAATATAACGTAAAATAATTGATAATATTCATTTAATAAGATATAAAATGTCCTGGAAAACGCAACAAAATGTCCTGGAATGTCCTGGAAATGTCCTAGAATTTTACTTTTAATATTTTGTGGCCACCATGTATATATATATATATATATATATATATATATATATATATATATATATATATATATATATATATATATATATATATATATATATATATATATATATATATATATATATATATATATATATATGTATATATATATATATATATATATATATATATATATATATATATATATATATATATATATGTATATATATATATATATATATATATATATATATATATATATATATTTATATATATATATATATATATATATATATATATATATATATATATATATATATATATATATATATATATATATATATATATATATATATATATATATATATATATATATATATATATATATATAAAGTGTGAGGTTGGCAGAAAAAATATAAAACAAAGGTTTGAGCATAAAACATAAAAATAAGGTTAGTAGTTTTTTGCTGACCTCAAACATTTCTAGGTTGGGTGATGGTGAGCCATCTTCATGTTTAACAGTTTTTTAAGATTTCAATAAAATGGTTTGTTACAAAGTCTGATGACAAATGGTTTTGCAGACACAAAGTCTGCACCAAACTTTTTTTTTGTTTTTTTGTTTTTTGTATTTTTTGAAATTTACTCTCAATAAACCATAATGCTGTATTCCAAAATGATTCTTGTTAATATGCTTTTTTGCATACACAAATACATTGTTTTTTGTTTTTGTTCATACCACTAATGAAGGGTTTGTTTTTCTGTTGGTTTATTAAGCATATTGAAACATTCAATTTAAGATTTTCAATAACTTGTTTCAAAGTTATTGTTAAATTTTTTGTTTCCAGTGCAATAAATGTTCTCAGTGAAATTTTTAGTGTGTGACCAAATGCTTTTTGATTTTCAACTAGTTATTTCATCTTTTATACATATCATTCTAACTAGGGTTGCCAGATATCTTACATGATACTAAATGCTATATTTGAAGTATCTTGAGTTAAACCTGCAATCTATATATTTTGAGTTAAAGTTGATTATGGTGTTTATTAGATTTTAACTTTTTTGTTTTAAAATAATTTAACTTTAGAGGGTGATTTATTTTTATTAAAAAATTATCAAATAAATTCTTTATTCGGGCAGCGCCCGGTAAAGTATCGTAAAGTGATGTATCTACACTTAACATGCATCCTCTGGAAGTAGATAAACAACAAAGTATAACATACACGAATGGTATTCAAAAATAGTATATACTACAGTTCATGAAGATCATTGGCCAAGTTGCCAATATTACGAACTTTTATTTGATTAAAAAAAAGTGTATTTTGTTAAAAGTGTTGCAAAACACTAAACATCAAAATGATTTTTGTAAATTATTTTAACTGATTGATATGATAAGACTATTGTAAACATCAGAAATTTTCTCCAATTTTTAAAAACATTATCAAATATCTTTTTATATAAAAATAATGCATTGTTTAGTGTATTATAATGTTCCAGTGTCTTAATAGGTTGAATTTTAATGCAAATTTTTGACTTATGAAAGTGTTGTGAGTAAGCACCAAGCCTTGCTTCTTAACTAAACATTTCGTTAAAAAAGTTCACTAAAGTAATAATTCACTTGCCCACAAGCTTTTAGAACATCGTCAATAACAATAGTTTATCAGGAAATAAACTATCAGGTTTAAATGCACAATTTGGATAATCCTTAAAAAGTGCAGATTATTTCAATGGGGGTATTAAAAACAACCAATTATTTTATATTTAAATATTAGTATTAATGACTTTTTGTTTTTTTACATAAAAAAACATGTTGAAAAAATTTTTTTTTTTTTTTAAAGAAATAGCAATTAGTTTTCTTGCTTTCCTGTGCATTGATAAAAACAGTAAAGTTTAGCAAAAACATATGAAAAACAAATTTAAAAATTGTTAGTGTTTCTAGCGCAAATTATAAAGTATTACCTCAATATATGAAATATTGATAAAAGTCTCAAAAAAATTGTATATCAAAAAATATTTTTATTTTTGTTATATTCTTATCTACTTTTTCTTTCGACTTGTATTAATTTTGGTAGTGGAAAATAAAAAACGCCCTAAAAATAAGAAAACAAAAACAGTAAAATATTTACGTATAATATTATTTTGAGAACAAATGTTTACTATAAAAAATGTGGTCTAATTGTTTAAAAAAATTATGAACGAACAAAGCGTGCAACTGCGCACGCTTCCCGGGAAGGCTTGATATATATTTTTTCAGAAAACCAATATAAATTATATTAATATTCAAAATAATTTTACCTATATGCGATTTAATTTAATCGATATGTTTTTTATGGTTTTTTACTATTTTTTATTATCATTTCTTAATGGGAAAATAGCAGCAATCATGGTATTCTATAGTAATCTATAGTATTCTATAAAAAGTTTAAAAGTTTAAAATCTTACAAATCAAAACAAAATTGTGCAAAATTAAATTGTGGTATAGGTCATAGATAAATTGTGGTTATATGATATAGGTTACTTTTACCTGCTATAATATAAAAATAAAATGTTATTAAAAATTCTAAATGGTAAGTAAAATATTTTCTTTTTAATCAGAGTATGAATTACACACTTTATTATAGAGTTTCGAACTTATAAAAAAATTTGTATTTTACACTGACATGAATATTCAATAATATGAATATTGTGAGGAGCATTTTAAAGCAAATGATAAAAATTCACCATTGTTTTATTTTCTAAGAGAAAAAGCAGTGTGCTAAATGCAAGTTGTGTAAAAGAATAGTAAAAACGCATGGAGGTTCTATAAGCGGTCTTTGTACTCATTTGAAAACAGTTCAGGAAATCAATATATTGAAAAGAGATGTAGGTAACATTACTGTTTTAGATTTTTCAGAAATCAAAACCTTGTACAGAAATCAAAACCTTTAATATAAGCATCTTTTTTAAAAGTGATAAAATGGATGACTCATTTTCAGATAAAAAGACTGAGTGTTATGTTTTTTTATTCAATACTATCTACACATTATATAATGTCAGAAAAAGCTTAACAGCCAGAGGCTTTTGTAACATATCAAAAAATCACAAAACAATTCACAAAATTTCTTTAATTACAGTAGAAATATATAATTAAAGAATTATCTTGCAGAATTGCTAATAAAAACAGATTTTCTTCTACTTTCAATGAATTGACATCGGTAAGTAATAGATGTTACATAAATATTAATTTCAACTCTGACAAAAAATTTTGGAATCTAGGATTGATTTGTGCTTTTGGAACAATTCCAGCAGAAAAAATGTGTTGAGCTTGTGAATAACAAGTTAGGTGATTTTGAGTTTTCAAAGAAGAATATTGTAGGTATCAAAATATTTTGATCTTTGTCTACAAAAAATGACAATATCCTACAAAAATATGTAAAAGAAGAGTTTGGGAAAAAATTGTCTCTGATTTTAGACTCAAAAACATGATGGAATAGATTGGTGTCTCTGATAGAACATTTCATTAAATTAAAAAACTGCATCAAAAAGAGTCTAATTGATTTAAAATTACCTATTTTATTTTCAGATGCCGAGTTTGAAATGTTGTTGGATATCCTTTGAGTTTTGTTTCCCATTAAGCTTACAGTTGAAGCAATCTGCTGACAGGGATGCAACTTTGTTATCTGCAGCAGGCTTGTGGAGCCAACTGTTTTTTTTACGGCTTGGCTCCAGCTCCTAAGAAATAATCAGCTCCGGCTCCCAAACTTTATGAACAAAAGTCGCAAGTTTTGGACATTTTTTTGATCACATTTGCCAACCCAAAACTATGCCAATTATAGCAATTAATTTTTAACCAACTCTCACAATTACACGGTTATTGTATTACTATCACTACTCTACTCTACTACTATATATTACATTTGAAAATTTTTTTTTTGGGTAAACAAAAATTTTTTTCTATAATTTTGGGTAAATAATATATTTACCCAAAACTAGAGTTTTTAGTCCAAACTTTAATTCTACCCAGGGGGCACGGTACCTAAAAAAGATGTCTTTTGAATGTCCCAAAGACATCCAAAATGTTCAAAAGGCATACAAAACTTTCAAAAGACGTTTAAAAGACCTCTTTTGTATGTCCCGTGCCCACTGGGCACTAAAACATGCTATCATTAAATTCAAAACGATAAAAAATTCAAAAAAACAAACAAAAAATAGTTCAACTAATACAAAAACTAATCTAAGGAACTTGAAGATTAAGTGCTTATTATTTAATATTTTTCATTATTTCGAATAGCAAACATTTATGCTAATTGACGACATCAACTTCTGCACAGTGTCTTTTACAAATTTTTTCCATACTAATGTTCACCCTCTAATCAAATCTTAAGCTGTACTTATTGTTTTGCCACTCTTACGCAAATATCCTTTGCCAATTCCCTAAAATTTCTCAATGGGATGGAACTGTGTGCAGATTAATGGATTCAGGCTGTTTAGTATGAATTTGATATCTCTCGAAATTGTTCCAATTTTCTTAGAATAATGACAAGAAGTAAGAATAGGCCAGATCTAACAGGGGACATCGTAACTTATATAAAATTGCAAAAGTCTAGCAAGCAAGTATTCTTTGATGTAAACATCCAAGTTTAAAGTTGACATGTGACAAAAGCTTGAGATCTCAAATTGCAGCGGCATATTGCTTGCCAAAATTTAATATTTAAAAAACTCTGAAACTTTATACCTTTTGGCTTGTTCTCTGTTTGATAAGCCGGGATTTTGATTGATGATTGTCGAATACTAATTGCTGTTTCTTATCCTTAAAGCCACTTTTTCTTCTAGATCCTTTGCTTGTTCAATAGATAGAGAGTTCTTGTATTCTTTTATGACCATAGAAGTAGTAGTTTTGCTAGATTCAGATGCTTTAGCGATTGAAAGTAACGATGCAGAAAAATTTGGTAGATTGTTGCGCAGACTTTTTTTTTGTTTTTTTTTTTAATGTTTCAATGACAATTTAATTAATAGAAAGATTTTGACTCGTTTGTTGATATTTTTAATTAATACTATAATTATTTAATGTAATTACGCGAAAAAAATACATTAAAAATGTGTTAGCAACAAGTTTTAAAGCGAAATTCATCATTCCAAATTTAACGATTGCATGCTTTAATATAGTTTTAAAGATATGAATAACCTTTGATCATTAATCGCACATCAAATATATAACAGCATAGTGTCAGTATAAAAATATAATATAAAGCAATATATGTAATAGTGTATTGTTTTTATATATAATTTACTTTTTTTTTTTAATTAGGCATATTAAGATATACTATTAAAAAATAGTATTTTGTTGAGTACAAAATCGTTAAAATAACGTTTTAGCAAAACCGTAACTGTTAAAAAGAATATTTTAAAAAAATAGAAATTCAATGTATAATTCAAATAGAAATTCAAAAAATAGAAATAAAGGAATAAAGTTTGTCTAGAGTAAAAAAATATATATATATTTTATTCCTTTAAAAAAAAACTTGAGAGCCGTGAGCTGCTCGATTTTTGCGGCTCCGGCTCCACCAAAAAACAGCGGCTCCGGCTCGGCTCCACAAGCCTGATCTGCAGATGCAGCTATTCAATTTATAATGAAATTAATAACTGAGCATCTATGTTCATTAAATTCTGAATTGAAAGCAGCATCTTGAAAGACGAACAGAAATTTCAGGTGTTTTGCAATATTTACACCATACAAACTGCAATAAAAATCCAAGTGATGATGAAAACAATAAAACAAAAGATCATTATTCAACTGACCAGTATAGAACCGGAGAGAGCTTTTTGGCAGCTGGCTTAATATATAGATATATATATAGATAATTATATACACACATAAGTGTATATATGTAAATATTAAAGTGATTATTTTTATATTATCACAGGCTTGGTCGGGAAGCGGAAGCAATCGCTCTCGAATACTGACCACGGTAATTATATTTAATTGCGAAAAACTGGCCAGGTTTTTTAGTCGTTTTGAGAACATTTAAGTTTATGTACGAAACAAAAAATTTTTGTTTTACGGACATACATGGAAACATAAACAACTTGAATGTTCTCAAAATATCTTGGTGTGAAAGAATAAAAAGAATATTCGCGAACACTAAAAACCCGCCAAATTAACGAACAAACTAATTCTATTGGTTTAAAAAATACGCTGACTAAGCAAAATAAAGTTTTAGAGTATTCTGTTGAAATGTTTTAGAAATTGTATTATTCATGATTTGTTACGTTTTGAGATTTCTAGCATAAATTGTTTTAAGAATATATATTATTTGTTTACAAAAATAAATGTTTTAAATATATATTAATTAAATTTTCAAAATTTTAAAAGTTTATTATAAATTATAGATTTTATTAGTATATTCTTATTTTTTATTTAAAAAGTATGTATTCTTTATGTAAATGTAATTGCGTGTATCTGTTTTTTATCGTAATGTATCTTTTAAAGCAATTTTTATGATTTAAACAAAGACTTACACAAATATTTGCGTTTTCAATGAAGTTATAATCGTCCAAATTAATGAAATTAATTATGTAACAAACATATAAGAAGTTTCTGGTTACTAAACACAAACAATGCATACTAAGTAACTCGCGAATAAACAAGCACCGGGTACGACAGAGCACAAATATTTTTAGCAAATAACTAGATACAAAGAAAAGTTTCTAGATATTGGTTTACTGACTCTAATTATTTTCGCTTAAGTTGCCATTCTTAAAACTCGTTATACTTTTATTTGCTTTGAATACTAATTAAAATTAAAAAGCCCACTCACTAAACATCATCAGCGATATTGTGAAGCAGTTTTGCTTCCTCGTCATTAAGTATTTTTAACCTTTTTAGTTGATTTCTAATTTATTAATTTAATTTCTATAGTAATGCAATGATTTAACTATTTTATTTGTTTATCTAACTAAGAAGAATTGCTTCAAATATGTTAAACTTTTCAAACTACGCGAAACATAAAAAAGGTATTGAAAAAATAAACTTTTTTATTTATAAAATAATTTAGCTTAAATAAAACTAAAACTTGCAAACTTTGTTAATAAAGGATATTTGTTTCTTTTTAAACAATCGTAAGTTGTTACTTTATATAAAAAACATCGCTTAATTTTATAAAAAAAATTATAAAAGAGCGAAGTTTCGAAAATATTTGTTCTAAACGTAATTTATTTATACTTTATTTTTATTTTTTATTTTTTGTAATTGTCTCTCATCGGTCCAATTAATGTTAATCACTTTTTCTTTTTTTTGCTTTTAAAAATGTTCTCAAAACGACTAAAAAATCTGGCCAGCTTTTCGCAACTTAATATTATTTACGTGGTCAGCGATCGAGAGCGATCGCTCCCGCTTCCCGACCAAGCTTGTTATCATCAATAATTTTGTAAATGTGTGCTCAATACATAAACTAGAGCCATAAAGTATATATTTTACTTTACCTCAGTATTAATATTCTGTTAAACAATTAATTTGTTCAATAGTTCATTTTATTGTGGTTTTTTTTATTTTGTTTGAGATTGATTTGTTTTCAGTTGATTTTTCTAAGCTCCAAATTAGAAAATAATGCTTGTAGGTATAGTAAATAAAAAATGGTTATAATCTTTTTCAATTAGGTATTAACTTCATTAAAGTATGTTTTATATATTTTGATATATATATATATATATATATATATATATATATATATATATATATATATATATATATATATATATATATATATATATATATCACGGAAAAAAACACATACTGAAACTCTTTAGTCCCTGTGTAATAAGGTTAACTATATTATAACTAATGTATTATGGTTAATTCAAAAGAATTCAAAGACGCTCTGGATGCACTGGAGAGTAAATTAGAATTGAATATGAATCAAAGATTAGTAATGCTGTAGCAGATTTGAAAAAAAACAATACAATCATTAGTATTAACAGTTGCTGATTTAACTAAAAAGAATGAAGATTTAAACAACAAAGTTGTAAATGTTATTGTTCCTGCTCCGAATGAAGCTTGGAATATTGTAACAAGTAGAAAATTAAATAAAACTCAATCTCAGATTGATATTATTAATATAGTTTCGAATGAAAATAAAGAAATTAAATGAAGAGAGAAGAACGTAATTATTTTTGGTTTAGAAGAATCTAATAAAACTGATGGCGCAGGTATAAGGAAAGATGACGAAAACAAAGTATTAGATTTATTGGATCAAGTATCAATAGATAAACTTCATATGGTTTGTATTTTTAGATTATTATCTAAAAATGGTATTGCACCAGTAATTGTCGAGTTAAGAAATAAGGACACGAGAAATGACTTTATAAAAAAATCATACTGTAAGTTTAATGATGTTTATGTAAATCCTGATTTAACTGATGCTCAGAGAAACTTGGATAAACTTGGAGAAAGGGATAAATGTAGAGAATTAAATAAACCACTCAACCTGAAAGTCGATTGGGACCAAGTTAAAAGCTCTCACGTAATTAGAAATAAACAAGTAGTGTTGATAAACAAATAGCAGTTGTTGTTCAAGTCATCACAGTTTAACACACATAATTTTAAACATTCTTTACATACACCTTGTCAATATCTATATAACCAATTAAATAACCCTGATGCAGACACTGGAGGAAGTAATCATTTGAATTCAAGTGCTAATACACTGCTGGTAAAGAAAATGAATCAAGACCTTCAAAAAGGTTTAAAAACAGAAAATATTGATTATTTAACATGTTGGTATACAAATGCGACCTCTTTATATAATAAATTTGATGAATTCATTGATGATATATCCAGATCTAAGGCTCAAGTTATATTTGCTTGTGAGACTTGGTGGTCAGCAATGTCTACTACTAATATTCCTGGTTATAATCTGTTTAGAAAAGATTGTCAATTTAGTCGTGGTGGTGTATGTATTTATATACAAGAGAATATTAAATCTTATGAAATAAATGAAAAATATCTAATAAATGAAAATATTGAGCAAGTATGGTGTTTGATTGAAATTGGCAAAGAGCAAATCTTATGTGGTTGTATGTACCGGACAGGTCTTAGTAATAGTGAAAAGTGTATTGACATTATAAAATCATTAAAACAAGCATATGTACTCAAACAAAATAACAAATGCTCTGGTATTTTAATATGTGGTGACTTTAACTATGCAAACATCAAGTGGAACGATGAAAGTTTTAGTGAAATTATAAATGACAGTGACACAACAGCAAGTATGTTTATTGAGTCGTTACATGACTGTTACCTGCACCAAAATGTTATCAGTCCTAGTTTTCAAGTAAAGTTTGGTATTGATACTAACATTTTAGACCTCATTTTAACTGATAATAGCAACAGAGTTTATTTTCTTGAACATTTTCCACCGTTAGGTGGTATCGATCATGGTCATCATATTTTGAAATTTCGATTTGGTTATGAAAATAAACCTAATTTATTAATATCACTACAAACGAGGAAGAAAAAATTTTTGTGGAATAATGGAAACTATAAAGCGTTAGATTTGTATTTTAATAACATAAACTGGATAAATGAATTTGAAGGACTAAGTGTTAATGAATGTTACGAAAAATGGCTTAGAAAATATGAAATAGGATGTGAAAAATATATCCCAACGCTAAATTTAGATAAAAACTCTTTTCAACTAAAAAATAACTCACTATGGATGACAAGTGAACTTAAAAGCATGTGTAAAGAAAAAAAAATGTTGGTTTAGAAACAGAAATTCAGGTTTTAAAAGTCTTTTAGAAGTCAATAAGTATAAAAAATTAAATAAAGATATAAAAAAACTTGTCAAGAAAAGCATTCACAATTTTGAAAAAAACTTGGCACTTAATTCAAAAAACAATCCTAAAAGTGTCTATGCTTATATAAACAACAAAACAAAATTTAAAGACTCGATCAAAGCCATAAAGCTACATAATGGTATTATAACTACTGATAATCAAGAGATAGTAAACACTCTTAATGAATTCTTTGCTTCTGTGTTTATACAAGATGACTCATCAGAAAAAGTTTTAGACGACAATCTTTTCACAAAATGTTCTGATCCAGATTTTAGTATTTCTATTATTCAGAAACATTTGAGTAATTTAAACATGTACAAATCAGTAGGTCCAGATAATGTTTACCCAAAAGTTTTAAAGGAATGTTTAGAATCTTTGTCAAGTTCTTTAGCAATAATATTTGTTAAATCGTTTATTACAGGATCTATTCCAAAGTTATGGTCATGTGCAAACGTTGTTCCATTATTCAAAAAAGGAAATAAACTAGATCCAACAAATTATAGACCGGTTTCATTAACATCAATTGTTGGTAAAGTTATGGAGAAAATTATTAAAGATCATATGATGGTGTTCCTCATTGAAAACAATTTAATTTCTAAAGAGCAACATGGTTTTGTTAATAACAAAAGTTGTATAACAAACCTGTTAGAAACATTAGATTTAATCACGCAAGCGTATGAAGAGGATATTTCCGTTGATGTTTTATTTTTGGATTTTAAAAAAGCATTTGATTCAGTCTCTCACACGAAATTACTGAAACAATTATTCAGACTAGGATTTGTATCATCTTTATTAAATTGGTGTAAATCATTTTTGTCAGACCGAACACAGAGGGTTGTGATAGGGGAATATATTTCCAGTTGGAAGATGGTTACTAGTGGAGTACCACAAGGTTCAGTACTCGGACCTCTTTTGTTTGTAATCTTCATTAATGACTTATGTAGTAGGATTATTAAAGACACTAAATTATATGCAGACGATACCAAAGTTATTTCAATCAATCATTGTTATGATGATAATAAAATATTACAAGAGGATATTAACAGGTTAGTTAAATGGTCTGAAGATTGGTTAATTACATTTAATGAATCAAAATGTAAAGTCATGTATATTGGCAAAAAGAATCCAAGATATGAATATAAATTGAACAACTCTGTTTTAACAGAAACAATGATAGAAGATGATCTTGGGATTTTCATTTCAAATAATCTAGAGTGGAAATATCATATTAATTCAGCTATAGATAAAGCAAACAGAAAATTAGGCATGATCAAAAACTCTTTTGAGTATTTGGATGAATTTTCATTAAAGTTACTATACAAATCATTAGTACGTCCCCATTTGGAATATGAAGCAACAGTTTGGAGTCCATTTTGAAAAAAGGTTATTGACAATCTTGAAATCGTGCAACACAGGGCTACGAGAATTGAATCTTTAAGGGGGAAGTCGTATGAAGAAAGATTAAAGATACTTGAATTGCCAACTTTGTTTGATAGAAGAAGAAGAGGTGATCTGATTCAAATGTATAAGATCTCAAAAGGGAAAGATATTGTTAATTTTCACCACCCTCCTTTAAATTTTGAGCTGGAGCGATCTAGTAGAAGTAACAATTGTAGAACACGCAGACAATTTACAAAATCAAGAATTCGTCACCATCTCTTTACAAACAGAGTTATAAATGATTGGAATTCTCTTCCACAATGGATATTAGATAAAGATAATTTAAACATTTTTAAAAACAGTATCGATAATTATTTCGGTTTCTGAACACTAATTTTTGTAATTGGCTGTCATAGTCTTAATTCTACATATTTAAGACTCTACACACCTCAAGTGTGTACAGCACCTTTTCTATTCTATTTTATCTCTCTCTCTCTCTCTCTCTCTCTCTATATATATATATATATATATATATATATATATATATATATATATATATATATATATATATATATATATAAATATATATATATATATATATATATATATATATATATATATATATATATATATATATATATATATATATATATATATATATATATATATATATATATATATATATATATATATATATATATATATATATATATATATATATATAAAAGAAATTTTTTTTTTAGCTCATCAATAGGACTTCGTGTTGCAAATGTTTATGATATAGACAACAAAACATTTTTGGTTCGACTTACTCAGTAAGAATATTTTAAAATTTGATTTGATGCTTGGCTGACAACAGTAAAGTTACATGAAGTTTTTAATAATACATACATATTTTGTTGAAATAGATAGATATAATATAAAATAGTTTTAGATATAAATATTGTATTATACCATGAGTATGATGATTATGTAAATTTAAAATTTATAGTGGGGAAATTAAATCAACAATCCTTGTTGAATCAGGAAATCGTATTCATTTAACAGAGTATGATTGGCCCAAAAGCATGATGCCATCAGGATTTTCTATGAAGGTAGTTTGTTATTTTTATAATATAATTAGAAGATTTGAAATAGTTAATGGACATTTGATGTTGTCCACTACTTCAGCAAAAATAAACATTTTTTATTTCATCCCACATAATATGAGTGCAATTTGAAAATGTGTATATTTTATGAATAATTTTTATTGCTTTTAAAACATCCTCTTTGTTATGAACCTTTGTGTTGTAACCCTTATAAGAGCATAATATGTACTTAATATATGCTTGCAACATTTTTTTTTACTAGTTTAACTTTTTTTTAATTTTTAATTTAAACATTTTTTTGTTTTAAGCATCACCTTGTTGTAAAGAATCAATTTTTTAATTCAAATTTTTAAAACCAAGTGAATAATCAAAGTTTTATAAAATTATGGTTTTATAAAATTTTAAAAATTGTATTTCATTTATTTAACCGAAAATTGAAAAATTACAAGTTTATAATTTAACAAAATTAAGTTAGGAGCCACTCATATAGTTGAAAACTAGTCAATGGAGTGACACCTAAATAAAATTAACAAGCAAACAAAAAAAAAAAAAGAAAATAAACAGCAATAAAAATAAACAAAAGCATGTGTAAAATAAATTATTTTAAAAATAATAATTATTATAAAGCTATAAAAAATTAAATAATAAGACAAAAAATATGTAAGAACTAAATTAATAACAAGAGCAAACAAAAATAAATAAAAACAAACTTTACACATACGAAAAGGCAAAATACTAAAACTACAAAATGAAAATGCAAACACTAAAACTACAAAATTAAATTAAATTAAAAGTAATAACAATAAAATAAATAAAAAATTAGTAAAACAGAAAAATAGTGAACAATAAAGATAATTAGGAACAAAAACACAAATAGTTACAAACTTTGCGCAAACGAAAAGACAAAACACAAAAACTACAAAATGAAAGCAAAAACTGCAAAACGAAAATGTAAACACAAAAACTTCTACAAATAAATACTTTTGTTATTTTTGGCGAAAAAAAAGTTGGTAGTGACTTAGTACAAATCGATGTTCAAATTTTCTTTTGTTTGTTTTTTTAAGTATTAATTTTGAGTATTTACTTTTTAAATGTTTCTTTGTTTATAATATGACTTGTTTTTTTTGTTTTTTTTTTACTCATTTTTTTGCTTTTGATATTATCAAAATCTTTATTATAAAAATTGACAATAATCTCAGTTTTTGATTTTCTTTGTTTAGATAATTAAGAACAACAGCACAAATAATTACAAACCTTACACAAATGAAAAGGCAAAACACAAAAACTACAAAATGAAAGCAAAAACTGCAAATTTAGTTATAGTAATTATTAAAAAATTACAGTTTTCTATCTAATTATTTTAATAATGTTAATTATTTGCTTCAAGTTAAATTTGTTAAATTAAACAAATATTTAGTAATAACACAAGAACAATTAAGCTTAACAATTAAAACTTCATAGTTAAAATTTTTATAGTTAGGAAAGATAAATATAAATTTTTAAAAAAATAAAATGTTCTAAAGATCATGCAGGACTAAAATGCAAAATATTGATAAATAAAATTTTTATATAAACAAAATCGCAATAAGAGCAAAATCACAATTCACAATTTACACATATTACACAATTCACATATTACACATTAAATTTCTTGTGAGATAAAGTGAATATGTAAGTCTCTCCGTTTCAGAAAAAGTAATTCCTATAAAAGAAAACTTTTCTTTTTCAAGTTTATACTTAAAGATATTGATATTATTGATATGTAAATTTGAATAGCAATTGATTCCAAGTGTCAACAACTTGGTAAGAGAATGTATGCTTGTGAATATCTAGTTTGCATTGTTGCATTTGTGACATAGTATGCAGATTTTGTTGTCAATTAAAAAAACAACATATAAATAAATAGAAAATAATAACAATAAAAAACATTATATGCAGAATTTTGAATCTCAAGAAATGTTGATTTGCTTAGATATAAAAATTTTTTTAAAAAGCTCCTGCACATCGTTTTATTAGTTTTTTTATGAAATTTTTTATTAGCAATATTCTAATAACAGACTGATCGATGTGTTTCTTATCTTATTTATAAAAAACATATTTTAATTGTACACAAGACAAAATTGGTGGTAATTGTTGTATAGTGTAATACTTCAATCATTTACAGATTTCTAAAAGATTTTTTTTATACATTTTTTACATGATCTTCATGAAGTTTTTTTTAAACTTTTAGATTTATAGTAAAAGTCTTAAAAATAAATAATTAAATTATTTTAAAAAACGTAAAAATCATCTATCCTTCTGTGTTTGAAAAATCACTTAAATTAAACATGTTTTTAGACTTCAGATGCTCTGCTAAATGTTGTTAAATTGAAAATTAAATCTAATAAAAATAATAATTAAAGTTTTAATAAGATTATATAAGTTTAAGCTAAAATTATAATTATATATAATTAAAAAAAGTTATTTCAATTCAAAAAATAAAAATAAAAAAACACGTCAAACAATTATTTAACTTTGAAACAACTTAATTTTTTGATATATTAGTATTCAACTGTTCATTGTAAAATGTGATTTTATTTGTTCTGATGCTTGTCCTGAAAAAGTTTATTATGAATGCAAAAAATTTATTATAAATGCAAATGTATAAAAGAGTGCAAATTACCATCTATTAAAGTTAAGTTTATATATTTTCAAATAGAAAAGATTGGAACTGTAAACTGGCTTTTAATTGGATCACATGATCAAGACCAGAAAACATGATCGAGACCAGGGTTTGTGACCGGTGCTGTATAAACTTTGATACATACTAGTTTTTTTAATCCTACCTAACCAACTGGATCCAAGTAGGTATTGCTTGGATCCAGTTGGTTAGGTAGGATTAAAAACACTAGTATGTATTTAACTCCATGTTTTTCACCTTCTTGTGTCATTGCTATATTAAACCATGATCATTTTTTAATCTTTTTTACAAGAACATCTCTCTTGAGAACAAATGTTTTTTCATTATAGGAGTCAATGGAAAAAAGTCCTGTCTAATGTTAAGCTGTATTATTTTCAGTTTACTAAATTTTGTATCTCAGATGTTAGGTTCTAGAAACTTGGAAAATCATCTGACATTAGTTAAAGTAACAGTGTCATTAACTAAAGTAAGTCTAACATTTCATCTCTAATTCATTGGTGTGATCTGTTAGATCACACCAATGGAATTAGAGATAAAAAAAAACTGGAATTAACTGGAATGCCAATGTTAAATCATTGGCATTCCAGTTAGACAGATTAACCCATTGTTAGACATCTAAGTTACTTTGGTTTCTGATGTTAAAGTCAATTCTCAGTTGAACACATCTATGGCTTGTGGTTCACACAACATTGCCATCCTAGTCTTACAAAAGTGTTCTCCAGAACTCTCTTCAATTCTTGCTATATTAATAAGTGCTAAATCATTGGTTCCAATTTTCAAAAAATCTGGAAAGCACACTGAAAGCACACTGACCTCTTCCACCATTCTATGATTAGTCTTCTCTCCATTATTAGTTTTTTTATATAAAGGTTTTGAAATTATTAAATCATTTTTTTCTAGATACAGGAAATACTGGAAATGAAGAAGAATTACTGGAAATGAGAATGGTTAAAACCACAATGTTCTATTTATGCTCCTGTTTTGTTTCTTATCTACAATAACGATCTTTCTGGCAATCTTACATCTTTAGTGGCTCTATTTGTTGACAAATCAACTTTATACTCTTGTCTTTTTTTATTTTGAAAAAAAGCCTTCACTTTTTGATTTCTTAAAATAAGCAGCCTATCCTTAATTTGATCACTTTTTTGTAACAGCTTGGGACTTGCAGTAACTTGTGGTTTTAACTCCAAAAAACTTATTTGTTTACTGAAAATAACTACAGTTAATTCCTGATAACTCGAACCTCTGAGGGACCCAAGGAAAATGGTTCGACTTGTTTGACTAAAGCGAATTCGCTTTAGTCAAACAAGTCGAACCATTTTCCTTGGGTTTTCGGGAAATTCGCTTTAGTCAAACGAATATTTGACTAAAGCGAATTCCCGATTAGTCAAGCTTTGGTTGATTTAAGGTAAAACAGCGTCAAAAAGCTAGCAAATTTTAATCAAGTTATTTTGGTTTCTTAATTTCCAATAGCAAAAATTTGAGTTAACTGAAGATATTTGCTAAGGGAACAAGGGGGCAAAAAAATGGTTTAACTAAACAAAATTTTAGTTATCTGAGTTTTGACTTAACAGGAAATTTTTATTATTAATCAATAAGATGATTTCAAGGAACCAAATGAAACAGTTCAAAATAACAAAAGTTTGAGTTAGCGGTATTTAACTTACCGGAAATAAACTGTATCACAATGTTGTGGACATTCCTATATTGATGTATAACAACTCTCTCACTCTCACACAAGGTCTGAAACCACATTTTAAATGTAGTTAGATCTGCTTTATCTGCCAAAATCGAGCCAATTTACTGTTGTTGTATTGTTGCATCTCTTTCTTTTTTCTACAAATACTATCATGGTTGCTGCTCAAACAAGCAAGCTATCATCCAAAGTTTAATTAACCAAAACTAGTTGTTGATCGGCTTGTTATTCAGCAAAGTTGCATGCTTTTACTATACCTGTCCCTTCATTCTATAAAATTCATGCAAAATAAAGACCAATTACCTAAGCAAATATTTTTCTGATTTAATAAATGAAACCAGATTAGGATTCTCCATAAAGTTTCTCAACTTTCTCTAAAATCAAATCACCAAAATATACGCATATACAAAAATTCATAGCTTTATATTTTATTATATTATTTTGTATTATTTTTATATTAGAATTCGCTTTATTTCTTTTGTTTTTCATACAAAAAATCAGTTTGTGATTATTTATATTAAACCCAAATAGCAATTTGTTTACATAGGCATATTTAGAATTTTTGAATGGTTATGTCTAATCATGAAAAATTTGTGCGATAAAATGATTAAACAGGATATATTTCTATTTTGAGATTCGTGGTTATATATTACTTTTTAAATCATAAGTATTTATTGAATTCAGCTGATTATTAGCCATATACTGTGATAAATATTTTACTGCTTACATATTAGACAAGTAGAATTGAACCTATCAATTATAATATAATATATTATATAAATATTATAATTCATAATTATCTTATAGTTTAAATTGTAAGTTAAAAAAAATAAAGTTCACTTCCAAGAAAGCTGCTGCCATCCATTATTATGTCAATAGTTAATAAGAAAAGGTGAAAGAATGAAGAACTAGAAAGTGGTTAAAAACTTTGAGTAAAGAAAATACAGCGAGTGATAAGAATTGCTAATCTACATTTTTATAAAAACTAAACTTTAGTGTTCAAAAAAAAATTTTTTTTGAACATTAAAAAATCATAACTTTGAATAGCAATGGTTCTTTATTGATTTGTTTATCTGGACACAAGCCCTATAAAATTTTGCGGGAAGAACAAAAGATTTAATATGCTTTATATTTGTAGGAATAACAAGAGATTTAATATGCTTTATATTTGTGGAAAGAACAAGAGATTTAATATGCTTTATATTTTTGGAAAGAACAAGAGATTTAATATGCTTTATATTTGTGGAAAGAACAAGAGATTTAATATGCTTTATATTTGTGGAAAGAACAAGAGATTTAATATGCTTTATATTTTTGGAAAGAACAAGAGATTTAATATGCTTTATATTTGTGGAAAGAACAAGAGATTTAATATGCTTTATATTTGTGGAAAGAACAAGAGATTTAATATGCTTTATATTTGTGGAAAGAACAAGAGATTTAATATGCTTTATATTTGTGGAAAGAACAAGAGATTTAATATGCTTTATATTTGTGGAAAGAACAAGAGATTTAATATGCTTTATATTTGCGGGAAGAACAAAAGATTTAATATGCTTTATATTTGTAGGAATAACAAGAGATTTAATATGCTTTATATTTGTGGAAAGAACAAGAGATTTAATATGCTTTATATTTGTAGGAATAACAAGAGATTTAATATGCTTTATATTTGTGGAAAGAACAAGAGATTTAATATGCTTTATATTTTTGGAAAGAACAAGAGATTTAATATGCTTTATATTTGTGGAAAGAACAAGAGATTTAATATGCTTTATATTTGTGGAAAGAACAAGAGATTTAATATGCTTTATATTTGTGGAAAGAACAAGAGATTTAATATGCTTTATATTTGTGGAAAGAACAAGAGATTTAATATGCTTTATATTTGTGGAAAGAACAAGAGATTTAATATGCTTTATATTTGTGGAAAGAACAAGAGATTTAATATGCTTTATATTTTTGGAAAGAACAAGAGATTTAATATGCTTTATATTTGTGGAAAGAACAAGAGATTTAATATGCTTTATATTTGCGGGAAGAACAAAAGATTTAATATGCTTTATATTTGTAGGAATAACAAGAGATTTAATATGCTTTATATTTGTGGAAAGAACAAGAGATTTAATATGCTTTATATTTGTAGGAATAACAAGAGATTTAATATGCTTTATATTTGTGGAAAGAACAAGAGATTTAATATGCTTTATATTTTTGGAAAGAACAAGAGATTTAATATGCTTTATATTTGTGGAAAGAACAAGAGATTTAATATGCTTTATATTTGTGGAAAGAACAAGAGATTTAATATGCTTTATATTTGTGGAAAGAACAAGAGATTTAATATGCTTTATATTTGTGGAAAGAACAAGAGATTTAATATGCTTTATATTTGTGGAAAGAACAAGAGATTTAATATGCTTTATATTTGTGGAAAGAACAAGAGATTTAATATGCTTTATATTTGTGGAAAGAACAAGAGATTTAATATGCTTTATATTTGTGGAAAGAACAAGAGATTTAATATGCTTTATATTTGTAGGAATAACAAGAGATTTAATATGCTTTATATTTGTGGAAAGAACAAGAGATTTAATATGCTTTATATTTTTGGAAAGAACAAGAGATTTAATATGCTTTATATTTGTGGAAAGAACAAGAGATTTAATATGCTTTATATTTGTGGAAAGAACAAGAGATTTAATATGCTTTATATTTGTGGAAAGAACAAGAGATTTAATATGCTTTATATTTGTGGAAAGAACAAGAGATTTAATATGCTTTATATTTGTGGAAAGAACAAGAGATTTAATATGCTTTATATTTGTGGAAAGAACAAGAGATTTAATATGCTTTATATTTGTGGAAAGAACAAGAGATTTAATATGCTTTATATTTGTGGAAAGAACAAGAGATTTAATATGCTTTATATTTGTGGAAAGAACAAGAGATTTAATATGCTTTATATTTGTGGAAAGAACAAGAGATTTAATATGCTTTATATTTGTGGAAAGAACAAGAGATTTAATATGCTTTATATTTGTGGAAAGAACAAGAGATTTAATATGCTTTATATTTGTGGAAAGAACAAGAGATTTAATATGCTTTATATTTGTGGAAAGAACAAGAGATTTAATATGCTTTATATTTGTGGAAAGAACAAGAGATTTAATATGCTTTATATTTGTGGAAAGAACAAGAGATTTAATATGCTTTATATCATAGTTGCTGTTAGTGCTCAATTTTATTTATTTTATTTTAAATCTTGCGATTTGTTATAAATTATTTAGTAATGATTGTTAGATATATATTTTGTGATTTAATTATAAATTATGTATTTATGATTTGTTACACATTATTTTGTGATTTGCTTTGTGTATAATTATCAAAAAGTTGTTTGGCAAATAAATTTTTGTAAATCTTTTGTAATATTATGGTATTTTTGTAAATCTTTTGTAATATTAATATTATCGTGGATGTACTTGACTTGCTGGACATTTTCTTTTTTAATGTATTCACCTCATCAAAACCCAAGAGGCTACTTCAGTCAAAGAAAATACTCATTTTTTTATTTATTAGTATTTGTTTTCTTCTTTACACACTGGGCTACAACATTAAAACAGTGAGCTACAACTTGCCAAAAGTCAGCTAAATAACTATAAGCAACTTTTAAATGAACGTTTTTTTTTATACATTTTTTTATACATTTTTAAAGTCCATATTATATATTTCAGCATTCTGATGTTTTATTCATGCAACATCAAAGTATAGATTTTTAAGGTATTTTGACATCGTTTGATATTTTTTTGAAACATTTAAAAGGTGATACTGATAACAAATATGTTTCTCTCTATGAAGCAATAAAAATTAATTAAGAGAATTAATTTTTTAATGGTCCATGGGCGTCGATGTTTTACATTCTCAAGCAATAAATTAGTTTTGAAATTTAAAAACAACTAGCCCACTGTGTATTGTTATAATTAACCTCATAATTTCAAAACCTGAGCATTGACGAACAAGGTTGCTGCATAGATACAAATTTAAGCGTGATATTTCCAAGGTCATGGGTTTGAATTCTTTTATTTTTGAAGCCTGCCATTTAGTACTTAGTTGTAAACAATATGTTTATCGCATAACTGTAAACTTATTTGTCTTTCCATTCTCATAATTTTAGTTTGAATTATTGTTTTTAATTACTTTTTTAATTGTTTTCTCTTTTTTTTTAAACTCGTATGGTCTACTATTGGTGTTTTTTGTCAAAAAGTTTGTGTTAAACTAATATTTTATGTTAAAGAACAAACAAGAAATAATAATAATAATAATAATAAATTAAATATTAATATTTAATTAGTTAATATTTTTGGTTTATAAAGTACTTTAATAAATTTAAAATCAATAGTTATTTGAAAATAATATTTTTAGTGTCGTAAACATCTTAAAGGTAGACGGTTAGCATCAATTAATCAATTGGGTGTTGATAGAATTGTGGACATGACGTTTGGCTATGATGAAGCTGCTTATCATCTTATTGTGGAGCTTTATGACAGAGTAAGATTTTTTTTTTTTTTTTTATTTTCGATGAGGTTGTTACCTTGGAGAAGAGATTTATAAAAGAAGGAGTTTTTAATGTTTTGCTTTTAATGAGATTTCTACTTTGGAGTAGAACTTAAGGATAGAGTAAGCACTTTTAGTATTTTTAAAGATTTGGATAAAGAACAATTGAGTAATTTTATGCATAGGGTAATATTGTCTTAGCTGATTTTGAGTATAACATCTTACAACTTTTGAGAGTACGTACAGATGAAAATGCAGATGTGAAGTTTGCTGTTAGAGAAAAATATCCTGTTGAACTTGCACGGAAAGAAGAACCATTATTATCAATAAATAAGTAAGAATCTTTACAATCATTTCACACTTTTAAAAAAACTTATCTCAGATCGCTTTAGAAAAAGTCTAGAATAGTTTTTACTTATAAAATATTTTTTGTACAATATATATATAAATATATATATATATATATATATATATATATATATATATATATATATATATATATATATATATATATATATATATATATATATATATATATATTAGTTAAAAAAACTTATCTCAGATCGCTTTAGAAAAAGTCTAGAATAGTTTTTACTTATAAAATATTTTTTGTACAATACATATATATATATATATATATATATATATATATATATATATATATATATATATATATATATATATATATATATATATATATATATATATATATTAGTTAAGTTTCAAAGATAACAACTTATTTTTCACAAAAAACAACAACTTTCATAAAAAATAACAATTTTACATACAAAACAACAGCTATTTATAAAAACAAATTTTTTCACAAAAAAAAAAAAAAAACAACTTTTCAATAAACAACTTTTC
>NC_061160.1:34796445-34936445 GCF_022113875.1 Hydra vulgaris
TTTTTAATGTTACTGCCAGCCATAAATCATTTTTCTTTTTCAAATTTGTCATTTTTTCTTGTCAAATTTGTTATTGTTAACTTCCTATGTAGGTAAAACCTCAAATCATTTGGGGTTTTATCTTCATAGAAAGTTAACACTAACTGAAGACCTGCACTGTCAGAAGCTTTCAACATTTCAGCTAATACGCTAGAAAGACCAGTTAATTTGCTTAACTGAGCTTAATGAATAGCAGATTTATAAAGTTACAGTTATTACCTCTGCTGTTCCACTAATCTTGTTCATTGCAGACTTATCCATTATTTGATTTTTTCAAATTTCCCTCTTTTTACCTTTGTCTGTAAGTATTTTTATTTTCATGCCCTTTAATATTTCAAATCTCACCAAATAACTTCAGCTTATCTGATTGTGCTTTGTAAACAGATTTCTTACGCTTATTCAGAGCATTACAAAAGCTTTAATCTTTCTTCGCATTTTATTTCTTTATATATGTTTCTTTCTGTATCTTTCTTTTATTTTTCCATATAATTTCTAAATAGTTTTCTTTCCTGTTTTCTTGTTTTTCTTGAAATTTCTCCTCGAAATAAACTTTATACTTCGTCTTCTTTTTATTTTCAAATTCTGGAAATTAAAAGTAGATAAAGTACTTAAAAAAATTATTTTATTTGCCAATTTGGCAAATAAAATAATTTCTCTATTTTTTTCCTGCAATAAACTCACTAACCTAACCTTTGATGTTACATTGATATCACACAGTCGCTTAAACATAATGTATTATTAAATAATAATAAATATTCTAGCAGTCAGGGCCCGCGGAAAAAAGAATTTAGTAGGTTTATTTCCTTCACCTAATCAATTATTTTTTTATTTGATCATCACCGCAGCACTATGTTAATTTTTGTTAAAATGAATTATTAAAAGTACACTCATACTCTTTTCCAAAATTTGATTTCAATTATTAAAATAATAAATCATATTTTATGTGAAATAAAATTTCAATAGCTTTTAGTAATTGGTACAAAGAATATAATTTCCTTTCTTTTAGATTACTTTTAATGACTTAATAACTTGTTACTTGATAATTATTTTTAAATTACCTTTAAACTGAGTTGATTTTGTTAATTTTGATTCTTTATCTGAGATTTTTTATATGCCTAAGCGCTTTGTTTATGATTTAAAAGGTCTGGCAAATGTTTAACTAATAAAATCATTTCTGTTATCATCAATAAAAAAAAAGTTTTTAAAACATGTTCATTTATGACAAATTTGTCATTTTATATATTTATTCATATATGACATGTTCATTATGACAAATTGCATAAATTTGTGCTAGTTTAATGCATTTTTGAAATTTTTTTAATTAGTAATTTTTAAAATAGTAGTAGCATGTATATTTTATTAAAAGCTCTTCTACCTAAATAATACATATCACCCAAACTAAGTGAGCTAATAGAAAAAAATTATCTAAGATAACAGCTTCAGTAAAAACTTATTTTGGAGTAACTCTTAAATATTTTGTAACAAATTGTATTATGTCATGTACTGTGAACCAATAACTATTGTTAAAAGAAGTTACATGTTAATAAGCATTGTTATTGATACATTGTTGTTGATGTTTGATTATTAACTATTATCAATAAAATCAAAAAAATTTTAAAGTATAAAAAGGGAAAAATAAATCATGGAAATTTGAGCAAAGAATTTTATTAAAATTTCTTAAATTAAAGAAATTTTAAGCAAACTTCCTGTTTGCTTAAAAAGCGAATTAAAAACAAAACAAAACTAAATACTTCAACTTAAGGTACAATTTTAGTTAAGAAACGATTTTGCTAAGTTTTCTAAAATGAGTCCTTATTGTAATATCAAAAAAAATCTAATAGCTAAGTTATCCAGGTTTATTTTCAGAGGTGACATAAAAATAGTTTTTAATAACTTCATTATATGCAAGTGTTAAATTTCATTTTTTGTGTGTTAAAAATAACTAAATAGTCGTCGTCATCATCATCATCATCATCATCATCATCATCATCATCATCATCATCATCACCATCATATAACAAAAGACTCTTCATTATTGCAATAATATGTTAACATGACAAATATTATTAATTTTAAAAAATTACTAAATAAAGGTTTTAATTTGAATAAAGTTTTATCTGCAGTGAATAAGATTAATAGCAGAACTAATAACATCAAATCAACAAAGGTTAAAAATTTTGGTCCTTCTTGCGTGTTTGCTGAGATGTTAAATGCTTTAGGGAATTCAGGTATTCAGTTGATGTCATATTTTTGCAACGCAATTATTCATGAAGATAAAAGTAATTAGAAGAAAAGCTGGATATCAAAGATTTATAAAAGAGGCAAAGACACACTAGAATTTTTTTCATATAAAATTTCAACAAAATTGTCAAAGAAAAATTTAGAAAAACCTTTTTTTCAACAAAATAAAAGCAGTGTATTTATCTATAACATGCAGTTTGGTTTTATAGTAGGAAAAAGAACAACAAATACAATATTTACTGTGGTGCAAGTTTAAGAAAGAGAGGTATTGTGGTAGGTTTCGGAGTATTTAGGTGTTAAGGAATGGCTGGCAAGAGTTAATATGGTGTGTAAAAGACATCACAACATTCAAAACAAAAAATCAAAAGTGATACTTTAAAGTAATAGGTTGTGTGCATCAAGGTTCAGTGCTCACTCTTTTATTTTTAATAATATTTTAGAAAATCTCTCAACATTGGTTGACTATGAAAACTATTCAGATGACTAATGTTTGATTGCAGAGAAAAAAGTTAGAATTAATACTAAAAATTTGTATTGAAAAAATGGAATGAAACCAAAAAGGCTTATAATAGACAATAAATATATATACATATATATATATATATATATATATATATATATATATATATATATATATATATATATATATATATATATATATATATATATATATATATATATATATATATATATATATATATATATATATATATATATATATATATATATATATATATATATATATATATATATATATATATATATATATATATATTAGGGTGGGTCAAAAAAATTTTTTTTTTTTGTTACAGGCTCTAAACATTGCTAATAGTTATTAATATTGATACTATCAAATATGAGAATGATTGTGATAGATTTAAAGGGCTCAAAACTCAAAAGAAGCAAAATTTTATAAAAAATTCGAAAATAATAATCGTTTTATAAAAATCATATTGCTAAAAAAAATTGTTATTAAAAAACATGTAAAAATGCACCTTTTTCACTTTTAGTTAAAAAACTATAGTTATTATGCAATAAAATCTAAAATAATAATTTTATATGAAAAAATTATTATTTTTGAAATTTTTATAAAATTTCACTTTATTTGAGTACCTACATCACATAATTTTGATAAACTTTTTTTTTGAATAATAATAGGGCCTGCTAATTTTTGTAATTATAGTTGCGGGTGGAAGACATTGTTCAATCCATAAAAGTAAATACTTTCCTAAATTAGTACATAAAAAAACAACTTTCTAGCAATGTTTAGAGCCTGTAGCAAGAAAAAAAAAATTTATGACTTGTCCTAATATATATATATATATATATATATATATATATATATATATATATATATATATATATATATATATATATATATATATATATATATATATATATATATATATATATATATATATATATATATGTGTGTGTATATATATATATTTGTTTTTTCTCATCTAACCTTTTATTTATTTATTTATTGATCTATTTTGTGATTATTTCACTTTATATTGATCACTCTCAAATCGAAAGAGTTGATTATTATCAAATAATCAAAACAACAATATATATATATATATATATATATATATATATATATATATATATATATATATATATATATATATATATATATATATATATATATATATATATATACACACACACACATACATACACAAATATTATAGAATTATAGGATATAATCTGTAAGAATAGTGCTATATATATTTATAATTATAGAATAAAATATTTTATATATTCTGCATAGCTTTTCTTTCTGTAATATGCATAAATATTCAATTCAATATTTTTGCTTGATTGCAAAAGAAGAATTATTACTAACATTTCATTGTTTAAAAAATGGAATGGAAGCAAAAAGGTTTAAAATAAACATAAATAAGACAAAATTTAAATATAGTAAAGTCAAAAATAAGCAAGAATTATTTTTATTAATCTGTTTTACAGTTCAGGAAACTTCTTTTGTAACTATTACCTGGAACATTGCCATCCAAGGTTATCAAGCTCCTCATGTCCTTACCACACTACTATGGGATTTTACTTCATAGTTTTCCATCTTCTAGTTGTATTGTCTAAAAGGTTTTGTATGTATGCAGCGCTCGAAATAACGGTCGATCAACAATCAATGATTGGCTATTTTTAGCGAAATTTCAAAAAGATCATGGGAAAATAACCTGTTTTTGTGAAAAAATTACATTTGATTGGCAAGCTTTGAAAAACTGTTTCGAGCGCTGTGTATGTTTTACAGAAACATTTTTCTTATTTGATCAGTTTAACCACAACACTTTATTTAGAGGTCTGTAGAGGTCAAATTTTTTTTAAAGAAATTTTTGTTGTTTGTTTGTAATACTTGTTATCAAAATTTCAAATTTTTAATTTTTTTATAAGATTTGTCTGTCATCTTGACAGGTAAGAATTCAATTTGGGAGGGCAAAATTTCACTTCGCTTGAAACCTGAGATACTTAACAGTTTTGTTCAAAGTGGAAAAAAAAAATGTTTTCAGATCTACTAAACTTATTATTAAATATGTTCATTTGTTGACGAAAAATACTAAATATGCAAGCAAATATGCAGATATTGTAAAATAAATTCAATCAATTACATTTGAACAATTTACTAAATTCTTTTTGTTTAGTTTTCGGTCCTTCCTTGCTAGAGCACTGCTTACTTGAAGGAGGGTTTAGTCCATCTACTAAACTATCACAAATCAACACCAGCGATAAACAAGGTAGGTTTATTTGAAAATTAATTTTAATTGTTAAATAACTGTATGTTGTAAATTATTTTTTTGTGTGTTTAGAAATATCAAAGCTTTACTCTTCCTTACAAATTGGTGATAACATATTAAAAAATATTTCATCAAAAGAGGGAGAGGTATTAGTTTTTGTTGATATATATATATTTATTTATTTTTTTTAGAATTTTAAAAGTTCCAAAAAATGTTCTTTAAAGACTTGTTATTTATTTATATTATTTAAAATTTTAGGGTTATTTAATACAAAAAAAAGAAAGTAACGCCAATGCTGTTGGTGAAAAGGATTTACTTATGTAAGTTATTTTTGCTATCAAAATATACTTTAAATAGCACAAAATGATTACAAATCTCAACAGTATAAAGATCTATTACAAATATCTCATTTTAATAATGTTAGTTAAAAAAAAATAGTTCCTATTTTTTGTTGAATTTATATTTGTTTGTTAATTTTGACAAGTTGATTTCAAAAAGTTTTTTATATTTGGTTTTAATATTCTTTTTTTATTGAAATAATATCAGTAAAATATCAAAAACAATTTAATTGTTTGTATCATTATTTTTTATCATTTTTTATCATGTTAATCATATGTTAGTATGGGTCATTCCATGTTAAATGGAGTAAAGGTCCTCTATGGACCATCTCAGATTTTGCTAAAATGTATTGATTTTGTACACATCTATTAGAAAGCGTGTTATGAAGATTTCAGATTAAAATCTAATACAGTTCTTGAGTAAACACTATTTAAGTAACTTTTTTGCAACATCACATTGTAAATCCTTGTGATCAAGAAACTTTATAATAGAGATACAATTCTTCTTCTTAAAAACTGGGACACCAGAGTTTTATACCAACTACTCTACTAATTAAAAATGAGATTCATTTGATGATGTTTGCACGAATGTAGATAATTTTCCCTGCAGAATCCATGTTATGAAATTTGAAGTTACACACCAGAAACATGTGACTGCATTAAGGAAATATTTCAGAAGAGCATCAAGATCTTAATATTAAATTTATGAAAAAGTCTTCTTTACATAGCAAATTCACGTGGCCAAGCAGAGATCTCTGTTAGGTACCTTTAATGCATTTTTTATGAAATCTTTATTATCTTAAAGTCCAGTATAACAGACAAAGATGTTATTATATTGACTTGAAAAAAATCAATGAAATTTATATTTGAGCATGGTCTACTTAAATATGCAACAGTGTTGCTTACAAGAAAAACAGTTGGCCAGTTTTTACAGTTTAATTTTATTAATGACCAAAACAAATATTATCTAAATACTAAAGAAAGCAAATATATATACATATAAGCAAAAATAACAATACAGCTATTGAAAAATATAACCTTTCAAAAAAGTAAAATTGTTTGAACAAAAAATACATGTAGCAGAACCTAATCCACCATATAATAGTTTTAGAAAATAAAAACAATTATGAATTTGCAAAGCAAAACAAAAATTAAATATTCAGAATCCAAACAATAGTATATCTATAGCAAATCATAAATAAGTTTATTTTTTGTTGTGTCAATGCTTTTACTTTATATCTTTTAAATCAATTTGAATTGATTGTTTATTATTATAAAATATATTTATAACAGTCTTGTAAACCAGGGATTATCTTTTTCGGAATATTTCCGGAGTTTTGGATATTTTTTTCAACTTTAAGTTTTTCCAGATATCCAAAACATTTTCAATACATGCAAGTTAAGGTATATATTTTTGTAATTTTATACTTTTTTATACTTTTTCAATCATCACTCATAAAAAAATTATGAAAAGTTTGAAAAAAATTTAACTAAACTTAGCTAAAAGTAAAATTAAAAGAAAATAAGGGACAACAAATTCCGGATTTTTTCTGGATATTTAATGCAAACAATTTTTTTGGATTTTTAAAATATAACTTGGTTGATCTATGGTGAATATACTGCCTTCCTGTTTATGAATCGCCAAGACACATAAGACAAGTGTTATTTTTAAACAGTTCAAGTGCAACTAGAGCTGAGCATTTTAGTTTGTTGGTATATTTGGTTAATAATAACTTTTTTGTGGTGTCTAATATTCAAAATAAGTACCAAATATATTCTGCCATGTTTTCATAAAGTTCTCTTTTTCACTAAAACTCCCCTTCAGGGTAATTTGATATAAAGTGAAGATATTTTATTAGTTTAAAGAAGATCTTGCCGCAAAGAACATTTGAATTTGGATTTAATTTTTGTTTTGTTATGCAAGCAATAAACTAAAAACTTCTTTTAAACTTTTACATAAATCATATTCTTCTATTTCATTTCACATAAATCAATTCTTCTATTTCATTTTGTAATAAAAGTAGGCTGTTTCTAGTTCTTTTACATCATTTTTTACTTTATTATTTAACCATTTATTCAAAGCATGATTTTCTTTAATTATAGATTTTAAGCTGATTATTTTTTTAGAACTTTCAACTTCATGCTAACTTAAAAAAATCTTTTCACCATATTACTGCCTAAGTTTCCCAAAAATTTTTCTAGAGGATTTGAAATCTGCTGATCAAAATGTGTTAACAATTTTGATGCCTGAGCATTTGATGCCTGAGCAGACATCCTTGTAAATTTGTATAATACTATTCACTTATATCTTAACAAAGGGCATTTAAAACTGAGGCCTTTGATCATTTGAAGCAACAGCATTTCCTATTTTGTTATTAGTATTATATATATTCTTTAAATTTGAAATTGTCCACTAATTATTTATTAAATATAGAAAATTAGCAGCACTTATTTTTTTTGGAAAATAACTTTTAATGGCAGAATACATTGACTCATAGAAAATTTGCAAAGCAAGCTCGCATTGCAAATTTTTCATTTTTACATTTAGGTAAAAATAACACTTTGTTTATTTTTACTCGAATGTAAATCACTTCGAGTAAGTTTGCAAATATTCTTTAAATTAGCAGGCAATAAGTTATTTTTTTCATTAGCTTGGTAAAATGACTGCCACTAATAATAGCCAGCATCAGCATTAATTGTATCCTCAAGTTTGTCAAAGCTAAATGTTGGAAAAATAAACCTCTTCGAATGTAATAGATTATTTCAGATGATTTTAAAAATACATAGTACACTATCAATGTGTATATTTTATTTTGTTTATAATAAAAAATAGGTCTCTGTAGAATTGTACTTTGAGGTTTTTAAATGCGATGTTTTTAAACATATTGGTTGAATGGTTGTCTGTAATAATTACGTAAATTTTTAAAGTTAGTATCAAAAATATTTTTTATACATTCTTCAATTTCTGTCATCAACCAATTTCCAGAAATTCTTGTTTCAGGACATGCTGAATTTTACAATCATGATATTGAACACTTTTTTGCAAGTACATTTCAATTAACAAAACTAAATATAAGCTTATTGATGCTCTCAATGTCAGTTGATTTTGTTATTTTTTCAATAGTAACACTTTAAAAAATAACGCCATTATATTTTCTTGAATAAAAAATTTTGAGGGCAAAATTTTTCTCTAAAGTCTCAGAATAAATCTTATCTTGTATTTCGAAAACCACTGTTTCATCTAGCAATAAATAACAAAAAAGGTAGGAAGTAAAGTTGCTTTAAAAAACCATCTTTATTTGTATGAATTGTTGGAATAAGGTTCATTTTCTAGAGTCTAGAGTCTTTTATTTGCCTTGTTTGATAAATTTTTCTTCAAAATGATCAATACATATTCTAAAGAATTTGATGGTATCCAATTAATTCTGTTTATAAACCTAATCCACCTAGATTATATCTGAGGACTTTGAATGGAATGCTTTTTTTTCAGTTCAGTTATAAAATTCAGTTTTAGTTATAAAACTGTTTAGTTGATTTTTATTATTGTAACTGTTTCCGCAAGCAACTATTTTTTAGGCATTTTATATGACAAATTATTTTAAAATGTAAAAAAAAGTTCTTGTTTCAATCACTATAGTTATAATTCTTTCATAAATCACTTCAAAAACAAACAAAGAACTTAACGAAAAACTGACCTACTAATTGTCGAACTTGTAAGAACCAGGGGTGTGGAGTCGTAAAAAAAAAAAGTAACGACTCCGACTCCAGTTGTTGAAATTTTTTGAGTACAACTCCAACTCTGACTCCAAAGCAAAATTTTTGAAAAATTCTTTGAATTTTTGAAAAAATATTGCGCGATAAGTTGAAATTTTTTTTTGACAAATTTATGAAGCATTCTTTGAGGTTTAGTATGAACATAAGGTCAATTGAATGTTTTGTACATGCACTTACAATACCAAGAAATTTAACTATTGGAGTCGGAGTCGCAATATTTTTTAGCGACTCCGACTCTGCTAAAATTGTCGCAACTCCGACTCCACAGCTCTGGTAAGAACAAGTCTTGCTGTGTATTAAATAGAACATGATTTAAGAAAAAAAAAATTTTAATTTTATTCATTTTGTTTATTGTTTTTAATTAATTTTGTATAAATGTGTGTATATATATATATATATATATATATATATATATATATATATATATATATATATATATATATATATATATATATATATATATATGTATATACACATATTTAAACAAGTGCACGACACTAATTATCTTCTAATATTTAGTATCATGCATTTTGTATTGAAAACCTATGTAAATTTTTTTCATCACTTTAATTTACAAATGGTAAAATATTTTGTTTGTTTTTTGTTTAAAAAAATTGTGTGCAAAGAAGGAGTCATATAATTTTATCTGTTAGGGTTGAAAGAAAATAAACATTTATCAATACTTTTTAATTACCACTTCATAACAAATTGTTTAATTCTATACAACTTTTTTGTTTTTTAAGTTTTAAAAAGACCAACAAGTTATTTTAAATTGTTTTTGTCAAAAGTTTACCTAACTTATAGATACTATAAATGCGACTATAAATAACTATCCTTAAATTACGTCATGCAATTTTTGACTGTTTTTGACCGACCAACCCCCCACCTCTCTCCCTTCCTTGTCACAAAATCGTAACACTTAATTAGCAAGTTTTGTATGAGTCATCACAAAACCACTTACCCCCTCCCCCCTATAGACTCTAAAATTCTTAGTGCTTAACTGATTTTTTTTCCTGTTTGCTGGATAATGGCAACTGTGACTCCAATATTTGAACTCTGTAGATCGCTTAAACACTCTCCCTAATCAGTCATCTTACTATTAATTTTTAATCAGTTTTCTAACTATTATTAGTTTAGAATCTTTAATTAACTTCTTGTATCTCATCTTGAGTCTAATAACTTGCTCTCTGAAAATGTTGGTTTCATTTCTTTTATTCTTCTGCTGACTTGTTAACCAATTACATTCTTCTGCTGACTTGTTAACTGAAAAGTTCTGTCCTACTATAGATAAATGAGGCAAGGGCTATTGCACTTAATGTACCAATGGTTTTTGATAAAGACTGACATGCTGGTCTTCTCTACCAGTTCACTAATATAAATATAAACAATCCATTTATTTTTTCAGTTTTTAATAATAAACATTTTTCCATTAATATGTTTAAGAAATTTTAAAAAAAAAAAAGATGCTATCTTAGGTAATAGATGCTTTGTGTCAGGGACAAATTTTAAAAAATTCCTGATTCACTGTATATTAATGGCTTATAACTTTTAAATACAGCTCTCTAATCTACTAAATTTTTAAAAAAATTATCTACCACGCTTAGATCAATAAGAATTTTGATTCTTGTTGAATCTAGTTTTTAAGATTAGGCTCTTTAAAAAAATACAAATACTTTAATTCCAAAACAAAAGTATCATCTTCAGCACGCCATAATGGAAGAAGCTAAAATGTGAGATTAAATTTTTTTTTTGTTTTTCTTAAAGTATTCATCCCATACTCTCTATCTTAAAAGTATTCACTCTCTTAAATAAATGGAAGTAGAAAACAAATTGTCAAAAGCTATTAACATCATAAAAATTTACTCCATTCGGCATGGAGTGATCCTTATAGCTTTTATTTTTTATTTTTAGTTATGTCAAAAACAAATCAATTTTTTTTTTGACATAACTTGTTATTTATCTCTCATTTTTTAATTATTATTCAAATTTTTAAAGTATAAAAGAATTTATATATTGGTTTCGGCCAAAATTTTGATTTAAACTAACACCGTAATTTCAGTATTGGTACTTTTTATAAATTTTAAAACATACCCAAAACTGAAAAATTTGTAAGATTTTAAATTTTTATCTAATTTAGAAAAATAGTTATTTTTGAGAATTTTCACAAAATATTTTACTATTTTTAAATGAAATTTTAAGCATTTTGTTCCCAAATTACTCAAGATTTTAGTTACTAAATAGCGCGTTTCCGTTTGCTTTTAAAAAATATTAAAAACCCAAATAATCAAGCCGTTGCATGGCGCATAATATTTTGACTGACAACATTCAAAAAAAAAAGTTTGGTTTAAAATATTTTGTCTTTTTTTTTCGTTCAAGAAAGTGCACAAAAATAGCAATATATCATAGATGTAAGTTTTTTAGTTTTATAGATTTTCCTGAGTACTTTAATTTTTAATATTATTTTCCTATGACAATTAATTTATTATTATTATTAATATATAAGATGGAAAGAAGTCATCAAAAAAGTCAGATTTGGAAGCATTTCACAATATCCAATTAGTGATCCTAAGGATGTCAATTGCAATATTTGCAATAGAAAAATCTTGCAATTTTGATGATCCTAAGTACCAGACTGTCAGTGGCCTTTCGTCTTATCTCAAAACATATTACCCTCTTATTGCCAACTTTGAAAAAAAAGAAATTTTTTTTTATTTATTTAAAAATTTTAATCTGCCAAAATGTTGGTATCGGTTACGGTAAAATATTTGTCGAAATGTTGGTTTTGGTTTTGGCACTGAAATAGAGAGTACCGGAAATTTGTGTTTTAGTTTTTTTTTTTTTCTTCGGATCTATCACTAGTTAAAAGGCATAAAAAGAAGTAATGTTGAATTTTTTTTTAACAAATTACAATGTTTATTTAGAGGTTTCAAATCACGTAACTTTAAAAATATTTGATCTTTATACTTAAAAATTTGTAACTGGCTATATTCTGGGGTGATTAATCCAATGAAATAATCAGAAGTGTAAAATATTATTAAGTACTTTTAATTATCAATTTATTGCTCAAGAATGCTTTCCCAGAATTGGTAAATACAGAATTGGTAGATTAACTTTAAACGAGCAAGTGAAGATGTTAATATGACTGGCATGTTTTCTCTTTCTGGTATTCAAAGTATTTAACCTAATCAGCAAATTAACATCAATACATTGAAATTTGGTGAATTTATTCTGTAAAAAAAAACTGCCTAAATTTATTTAAATTGATAAATAAAGGTGCTTAATAATAATTTTTTACATTTCTGATTATTTCATTGAATTCGTTGCCCCTGAATATAGCCAGTTACAAGTTTTTAAGTAAAAAGATCAAATATTTTTAAAGTTATGTGATTTGAAATCTCCAAATAAGTGTTGTAATTCTGAGGAGACAAGAGGGGCCTGGTCAATATCTGCTAAAAGTCAAATAGTCATATTTCAGGATCTTTTTGGAGCTAGAGGCTAAAATTTTCAAGGAATTCTTATTAAACTATGTCCTCTCAACAGTGTAAAAATTAGAAAAATCTGAGATGTATGGTGACATGACCTGGGTCAATTGTCATGGAATTACCTCTTTGTTTTAGTTGCCTTATTAATAGTATTTATAATAATAGTAATAGTGATTCCATTGTAGTAATAGCTTTATAATTATTGTTATAGTTTTTGAAATTGTTATGTTAATTTTTATAATTACTTTTATAGTTATAAATTTTATTATAACTATTTTTACCATTGTTTTTATCATTAGTTATAATTTTTAATAAAGTTATCATATTATAATTATTATTTTTAATATTTTTTTATTTGTATTACTGTTTTTGTTTCTATTTTTAATATTATTATAGTTTATTAGTGCTTTATTTTCTTTTTATATTTTTTTCTTTTTTGTGTTTTTATGTTAGTTTTCTTTGTTTCTTATTATTTTTTTTATTTTATCTTTTATTTTTAATTATTTTTACGTTTTGTTTAGTTTTTTTTATTTTCTCTTTTTTTTAGGTGTCACTCCATTGACTAGTTTTTAACTACACGAGTGACACCTAATCTTATTTATGTAAGTTTATAATTTATTATTGTAAATTTCTATATTTTATATTTGGACAAAAATAAATAGACAAAAAAAATTCAAATATTTTTGCTTAATTGTTTGAATATTTTTTTTTATATTTGCATAAATTTTTTTTTTTTTTTAAAGTGCTTAATACTTTGGGGTTATTTTCAACTTAGTTAAACTGAATGAGAACAAATTAAATAAATTCATTAATAACAAATAATTTATTTGTGCACCAAAACAAGCAATTTTGAAACAGTCACGCTGTTTCAAAATTCTTTGTTTTGGTCCACAAGCATTAAAATTCCTTTTTGTTTGTGCAAAATATATAAGTCTGTTACAGTGATATTTTGGTTTTTTTTATTTAGCTATACTGAATTTCATCCATTTTTGTACCATCAACATAAATCTCTTCCATTTATACACTTCCATTCGTTTAATAAGGTATGTTGTTATTTTTACAATTTTTTTCTTTTTCGACTTTTTTTTTAATTTTTTACTTTTTATTTTACATATACTTTTTTTTGCTTTCAAATTAAGTTGAAGGCTTCATTATCATAAGTTACAAATATTTTTAGTTTTTAAAATTTTATCAAGGAATCAACATGAAAGTCAATTTTAAAAATTTTAAAATGATACTAATAACTAAAATGTAATTAAAGAGCTTGTTTATTATAATCTGTTATATATTAAAATATATTAAAATTGAATTTAATGTTGCCGTTACCCATTTGTGCATGTTTGATATAGAACTCGTGGCAGCCATTACACCCAGTTAATAGCGTGAAAGAGTTGCTGCACTTTTTTTTATAAGAAAATGTAAACAAAAGTATATGCAAATCTCTATCTTATGTAAACTTCAAATTATGTAATGTTAAGAATTGCATCAAGTTTTACATTTTTACTTAAAAATTAAGCAATATCTTAATTTTGATTAAAGCATTTATAAATTTTTTCATAAATTATACTTCAATTTTGATTCAATAATGTTAAAAATTTGAAGAATAGTATGCCTTAATGGGCAAAGTGGTTGCTGCGTTTCTGAAGTACAACACAAGGGTTTAAATCTTGTCGTCTGCACATTTAATTTTATTTATATATATATATATATATATATATATATATATATATATATATATATATATATATATATATATATATATATATATATATATATATATATTTTAAAAAAATAAAAAATTTTTCTTCAGGTACTTTTACTCAGGTATATTCAAACCGAAAAAACAAAATCAATTTTTTTCCGGCTTTTTAAATATAAAATAAGACATTTTGAAAGTTTTATTGATTTTATATACATAACATATATAAAGATATTACATCTTGTAATAAACAAAAGGAAATTTTTTAAAGTTTTAAACTTTTATAAACATCAAAACAGCGGGAGAAATTTGCGCATATGTATTAATAGAGATACTGTTTTTTTTTTATAGAAGTTCACAATTTTATAATAAGAAGTTTGAACATTAATAATATTGAACAATATTCGTTAACTCAAAACAAAAATTTTTATTATAAAATTATTAAAATAAAATGTATAGAAATGGTCAATATGGAATAGACTTATCACAACCCATTTTATACGGGTCATGGTAAGTTTATTATTTCACATATTTTTAAGTTTATTTCCACATGTTTTTAAAACTTTTTATATCAATAGTAATTAACAACAAATTTCAAGCAGGTATTCTAAATATTATTTAAAATACTCGCTTTGGGTACTCATATGCAAACCGCTGCTAAATAGCAGTTCGCATAATAACTAGCAAAATGTTTAATATTTTTTAAAATTTATAATACAAATTATTTTTTTATTCATAGCTTTAAAAGGTAGACTATATGTTTCTCTATAGACTTACCAAGAGACCCGTATTTGGCAGGTCTGGACAGCTAATATATCATATATATATATATATATATATATATATATATATATATATATATATATATATATTCTCATCATATTAAGACTCATCAGAAATGAATGATCCAATTAATAAAACTTCAATTTATACCAAAAATTAAATTACAGGAAGTCACATGTCTTAACTACTGCAATTTTTCACACATTTGTGTAAATTGCTGACACTATTGTAAAAAGAATTCTTTAGAAATGATTACTTAAGCTTTTTTTAAAAAATAATATATTTTTTTCAAAGGGGAGTTAAAGTAACTATTATTTGAGCTCACTTATTTTTATAGTTTTTTAGGAGAAACTTATTTTCGTGCCTGCATTTAGAAATCAATTCCGATTTTTTGTTTAATAAACATTCTTGGTTTGTATGTGTAATTATTTCAAATTTTTCTTGTAGACATAGTATGCATTTTTTTGAAATATTGTTATATGCAGGCACTGTTTCTAGGATGGACCAATTCAGTATAAAATCATCAATATTTTTATCTTTTAATTCCCATATATATTTTGATAGCATGGTGTCTTTTGAATACTTTTTATTTTTAAAAGATTGCTTATGATTGGCAAAAAGTTTTTTCCATTCACCTTCTGTTATACCAATATAATGTTTATCAGGTACATTCTTAGAGGAGACAACACATTTATATACCACATTTTTTGATAAGCAACTTCCAGTCATTGAACAATTGTTTTTTTTTTGTTTACAATTACAATTTTCTGTAGTTTTTTCATTTTGGAGTTCTTTTTTGTTTAACAAGGCATTGTTGTGACCTTTTATAATTCTTTACATATTTTTTGTGCAACTGTAGCTAACTTTAATAGTATTTCGATTAAAAATTTTATGTAATTTATTAGAGGGCGGGAAATGCTTATCGATCAATTTTAAAAACACTTTTCCTATGTTTGTGGAAACATTTTTGCTATATGGGGGGTTGAACCAAATTACATTTCTAGTTCTATTTCACTTTTTTGTATTCTTTTTTTCAGGGTCAAATTTTAATTCAAAGTTTTCAAAAACACTTTTTTTTAAGGGCATCTTTAAATATCTGTTTGGAGGAATTGAATACATTTTCATTAGAGGAGTTTTGGTTAAGCCTGTTATTAATTGAAATCGGGATTTGTTTTAGAATTTGGGGTGGATGATTTGAGTTAATATTAATTACAATAATTCATCGTTTGGTTTTTGGAAAGGCTTGTATGTATTTTCCGAGAGGTTAAATGTGACATCAAGAAAGTTCACAATTTTTAAATTTATGTTTATTTCAATTTGAAAGCCAATATTTTTAAAAATTTTTATAATATCTTTTCTAATTTTATCAAGCTGTGGACCAGATTTTTTACGCATTACTATTAAACCATCGTCGCGATAAAGGCCTAAATCATTTATATTGATTATTTTACTTAATAAATCTAAAATATATAATCCAACAAATTCACAAATTTCTGCTCCATCATAACTTCCCAATATTACATCAAAACAGTTATGTATGTTTTTCTTTTTCCAAGTTTCCTTATTAAAATAAAGTAAGGTTTTTCTACAATGTTTTATTATGCGAATTGTTTCTTTAGGAATAACTGTGTGGCTTTTTGCAAACTCAATTGTTTTATCTAAAATATCTGCAGTTAATGAGGGGTAAAAATCATTAATATCAAATTGAATAAATGTACAGTCATTTTTATTATCAATTATGGAGAACCAATTTATAACATCAGTGGTATTTTTCCACTGTTGCAAATTTAATTTAATTCTAAGAATATTATTAATTTTGTCCAATTTATTTTTGCTTACATGTCCAATCTCACTTTTGAGGGAACCAATAACCTACAAGAAAGTTTGTTTTGAAAATTTGGTTTATGGTCTTTTAGTGTTACATAGGCTTGGGCAGGAGCAGTTGATTCGATTCTGTTATCAAGGCTTATTTTTTTAGCAATACTTTGCGCTTCTAAATTAATTGCATTTTCCAAATTTTTAGGGGCTTTCTCATAAGAACTAGTAATATTGCCGCGTAAAAATTTTTCATAGTTTTCTGTTGTAAGTTGGTAAATGTTATTTGTTTTATCAGCAAAAACCAAAATATTAGGGTTTGATTTAATTTTTTTTAACATCTAACTTTAATTCTGTTTGAAATTTGTTTTTTATAGCACGAAACTTTATTGTTTTAATTAAATGCAATAGGTCATTTTCAAAGTTTTCCAAATCAGGTATGAAAGGCGGGGTATTTTTTGTTTTAAATCCATAATTATCATTATCTTGGTTATTATTAAATACATCATCTGTGTTTGTAAACAAAAAATCGGAATTTTTTTTTTTTATTTTGATTCACCTCCTCAAGGCCGAGAAGGCCACTACAGACAAGGAGGCTACTTATTTGTGGCTATAACCCTCTCTCAACTCTATAACTCCGAAACACGAACCTTGACGAACAAGGCCGCTGCGCGGAGAAACGAGTTGAGCGCAGTACTACCAGGGACGTGGTGGGGATCGAACTTGGAACCACTCGTTTATGAAGCGAGCGCTCTACCACTACAACACTACCGCAATTGATTTCTAAATGCACGCACGAAAATAAGTTTCTCATAAAAAAATATAAAAATAAGTGAGCTCAAATAATAGTTACATTAACTCCCCTTTGAAAAAAATATATTATTTTTTGCAAATTATAAGAATCAGGAAAGCAAGATGAAGGTTCCTAAAAACAAGGAAAAAAAATAGATAAATAAGAGTTTTTTGAGCATTTAGGAATAATTACAGAAAAAGGACTTAATTGAATAACGAGTAACACAAGAATGAATTTTAGTAGATGACACAAGAGACGCAAGCTCTTTAGAGCAGTGTCCATTATAGTATTTGTAGAAAAGAAAAAGAGAAGAAACATAACGATGATGTGGTAATGGTTGGAAAAAATTTCAAAAACAAAAAGCATTTTTTATAAAAAAAAACAATATTAGGTTTTTTTGAATAAAAACTATGGTTTTTAAACGAAAAATGAAAAAAAGGTAATATTTACAACATAATAACAAGTTTTTTTAAGTTGTTTTTTATAAAAAATAAATCTAATTTTTAAAATTTTTATAAAATTTTGCTTCTTTTGAGTACCAAGTTGACATATTTTTAAATAATTTTTTTTTTAATAATATTAGGGACCTGTCAAATGTTTAGTGGCTTTGAGGGACCTTTAGGGCAAATAATAAAATTTAGTAAAAAATATTTTTGAACCACAATATGATAGTTGAATGGGAAAAACTTCAATTAGCTATGTTCTGAAAACAAATTAGCATACTGAACAGCCAAAATATATATATATATATATATATATATATATATATATATATATATATATATATATATATATATATATATATATATATATATATATATATTAATAACAATAATAGTAGTAAGATACATTAATATATATAAAACAATAACAACAATAGTACCTCTGGGATGCAACAAGGTTATATATTTAGCTAGATGATTTTTCTTGTCTATATTATTGATCTTCTTGATATTTCTTCTATTGGTAAAATTCAGCACTCTTGAGTTGTTAATTACTTGAAAATTGCTTAAAAGATTTTTTTTTAATTGATGCAATGAAGCTATTTAATTATTTATTTTAATAATTTTTTACATTTTTTATTTAATGCTTTGATAAAAACTAAATATTTGCATTATCTGCTGAATCTTGTTTTGAGTTTTTTATAGGTTCTATTCATTTTTTCTCAAAATTTGTAAAACATGCTTTCTTAGGTACAAGTTTGACAACATTTTTTTTTTTTTACTATTCTAGAGTCTTCTTGGAGTGGTGGGTTGTAGCCAAATCAGAACAAAATATTGAGGGGAATTCATGCTTTCTAATAAATGGCAAAAAGATCCATTAAAATTTATTTATATATAAATCAGGTTCAAAGTTATACTTTTCAAACATAAATAAATTGAGTAATTGTTTGCTATATAAGGAATTTTGGTGCAATTTTCTCAGTTTGAATATACTTGAATTTTCTGGCTACATATTTACCTTTCGACTGATAAAAATATTGCTGAAACAGACAATTGTGAAAATTTTTTTTTCAAATAGGTTTCATTGTCTTTAACTATGCACAAATTTTCTTGGTTTAAAAGTTTATATTCTCCATCAATAGATCAATTTAAAGTCTTTCTTTTTTTCACTTCTAGTGTCCCTTTTCTTAGATTAAGTCTGTATTGCCACAAAATATATCCAATTAAGTATTCAGAAACGTTTAGAGTAATGGCAAAATAAAAGTACTGAACTTTATTGTGTTTAACCAATATCTAAAATACAATATTTTTATATAGTATTCTTCTAATTTTCTCCGTTCTTGATGAAAAGTTATCAGATTTTGATTGCTTAAAACAGGTAACCGATCCCGATCTCTTTTCTGTGACAGCGTGGAGCTTGCAGTGGCTGGTGAATTTAAAAAAAAACTTTTTATTTAGTAATTATTTTTGCACTAATGTTGAATTTTTTATGTTGATAATTAGTAACACTCTTACAGACTCTTCTACTTTACGTCTTTTGGACTATCTTTCAGTATTGGCCTCTTAAGAATACATTTATCCAATCAATTGCTAAGTTAACATCTTCTAAATATGCCTCTCTATCGCTATCTCTATGTATTTTCTTACTCTTGATTTTATTCTCTGCCTCTATAAATCTTCATCTGTCATTTATAGAATCGTGTTGCTAATATTTGGCTGGTTCTTTTAACTATGCTCTTTCTCTTATAAATAAGAATCTATAAGATATTTGTCTATAGGAGAAAGATATTTTAAATATAGTTAAATTTCCACTAGTAGTCAAATTTGAGCTTTTGTTGCATTTTCATAACCATTTTTTCTTTTTTACAAGTACCATGGTTGCTTCTCAGGTGGCCTATCATCTCTTGTTCCGTCTACCAAAACTTGTGTGATTTGTCATTTTGCAAAATTGAAACTTTTACTTTTACTTTTTTTTTTCCCTCTTAAACAACTAAAGAACTGCAGTGTTTTGAAATTCTCTACCAGGGCTGCGGAGTCGCAGAGTCACAACATTCTTAGCAAAGTTGCTAAACAAAATTGCGACTCCGACTCTAATAGTAAAATTTCTCGGTATTGCACGTGCATGTACAAAATATTCAATTAACTAAACCAAAATATTCATACTAAACCTCAAAGAACTTTTCATAAAATTGGCAAAAAAAAATTTTTAACTTATCGCATATTTTTTAAAGAATTCAAATTTCAACAACTGGAGTCGGAGTTGGTACTTTTTTTTACAACTCCACACCTCTGTTCTCTACTGTCTCTAGGTTTTCCTGACTAATAGAGTTTTCTAAGCAATAGTTTTTTCCTATCAATTGTTTTCTTGCTCTTAAACTCCTAACTTGTGATTTTGGCTTGCAGCTTTGCTAGAAAGTGTTTTGCTAGTTAATTAAAAATATATAAAAATGCTGCAAACTTAAAAAATTAAAAGATAAAAAGTAGGGAAGATAAACCCATTTAATTCTGGATAAATCATTAATAATTTATTTAAAGATATTTAAATTTAAAAAAAATTTAGAAATTGCAAATTAATTAATTCTAGTTATTATTTTTTAATTTTTTTGTTCATCATAAAATATTTTTTAATTTTATTTATAATATGTAATAGTTTTTGATTTAACTTACTTTTGTTTGTTTGCTTTCATATGTTTCTTTAAATGTTTATGAATTATTAGTGTGTTGATGAGTTTTTTTCGAAACTTGAATCCCAAAAGATTGATTTGAAAGCATTGCAGCAAGAAAAGGCTGCTCTCAAAAGACTTGAGAATGTCCGTGAAGATCATGAAAAGAGAATACACTCTTTAAAAGAAACACAGGTATCTATTTTTACATAACTTTAATACTTATAAATAAAAAAAATTATAACAATATTTAAAGTAATAAAAATAATAGCATATAAAACATGTCTAAAATTTTTGAAACCCAAATAATTTGATTCTGGAAGTTTCACAAGTAAAACCTGTATTACAGGCAATGCTAGAATCAACCATATAAGACATGTGAAATGTGATAATGGTGAAGAGGTAAAGTAGCCTTGCTTAGTAAGCAAAAGTTCAATCTCCACATTGTCTCAAGTAGTGTCACACTGAACTTGTTTTTCTGCACAGCAGCTTTGTTTTTTAAGATTTGTATTTTGAAACCATTTTAATTTTTTAGAATATTACTAGTAATAAATATTATTTTAGTGTTTCTAAAAAAAATTTAATTCGTATCAAAAAGGAGTAGAACTAAAAAGATTAGTTTAAAAAAAAACTAAAAAGAAACTTAAATTATTAGTTTTAATTTTGTTTGTTAGAGTAAAATAAAGGAATTGACTTATATTTTGAACTAAATAAAACATGATTATGAGTTGTTTATTTGTGAAATCTATTTATAATTTTCTACTAAAATCGGGACTAAAATCAAGACTTGGCAATGTCATGAAGTGATGATATTTTCTGTTAAATTGAAAGTGGTTATCTTTAGTAATAATAAAAAGTTGTTAATTCCTTCGATACAACTGTTAAAAAAAGTCATAAGGTGGAAATGGGTTGTAATTTAAAAAAATATTGATAAGCTGAAATGACACCTTTTTTTTTGGGTGTTGGTGGATGTGAATGTATGTATATATATATATATATATATATATATATATATATATATATATATATATATATATATATATATATATATATATATATATATATATATATATATATATATATATATATATATATATATATATATATGTATGTATGTATGTATATGATATATATATATATATATATATATATATATATATATATATATATATATATATATATATATATATGTATGTGTATATATATATATATATATATATATATATATATATATATATATATATATATATATATATATGTTTATATGTATATGCACACGCGTATAATAAGTAATACAGAGTATAATATATAGAGTATAAAAGTTTGATTGTTTATGTACTGTTTATTGATTCTTTGCATGTAGTGTTAACGAAAAAAATTTAATTTAATTTTGTTCTCAACAATGTATCAAGCATGTAGAGAATCATTTAGACTGGCTTATTTATCATTGGCCCATTCTTGTGCAATCTTGTGTTATGCTATTTAATCTCTTTATTTCATTTTTCCTATCTCTATATAATATGTTTGAAAAAAATGTCATTTAGTTAAGTTTTCGATTTTAGGATAAAGAAGCAAGAAGAGCAAAACTTATTGAACTTAATCTACCACTTGTAAGTTTTGCATCTTTTAATAATATTTAGATATATGTAAGTTGTTATATGTGAGGGTGTGTGTATGTGTGTGTGTTTATGTGTGTGTATACAAACATACATAATGTATATATGTATGTATATATTTTAAAGTTGTTCGTTTAACAAAAAGTTATTATTTTGTAAAGTTTATATTCACACATTCAGTGGTCAGGCTCGGAATGTGTGAATATTTTAATTTAAAATTTTGTTCAGATTGAACGAGCAATCATAATTGTGAATAGTGCAATTGCAAATCAGCTTGATTGGGAAGAAATAGAGGATTTGTTAAAGGAAGCAAAACTTAAAGGAGATCCTGTTGCAAACATAATAAAATCACTACAATTGAAAACAAATCAAATAACAATTTCAGTAAAGTAAAGTTTAATGGTTATTAACATATTTTCAGATATTTAATTAATCCTTGATTGATTTTTAAAATAATGCTTTTTTTTTTTTTTTTAAAAAAAAAAAAAAGTAATATTAGTGATGAGGAAGAAACAGAATCAGATGAAGATGATTTAGATGAAGGTGAAAGAAAAAAACAAAATAAAAAGGTTAAACTTTTTTTAATGTTTCATCTTATTTAAAAATCAATTTTTTTGCGTTTTTATTGAAAATATGCAGTGGTTTTAAGCCAAACTAAGTAATTACATGCAAATTATTATATTTATATATTATTTGCTGTGCAACTAATTTTTTTACTCTTATATTTATTTTTATTATAAAAAGAAAGTGGGGATGCTAGTGAAAATTCTTTTTTTTTTTTTCTTTTTTTTCCATTAAAATCAAAGTAAATTATTTTTTTTGTTAAAATTTTTTAGTCTAGAAAACAAAAGAAAGTTGACATTATAATAGACTTGGGTTTAACTGCTTTTGGAAATGCCAGAAGGTATTACTATATGTTAATACAGGGTTCATGGCACTCAGGGAAAACGTGGAAAACCAGGGAAAAGTTTTAAAAATTTAGAAAATCAAGAATACCTGGAAAAGTCAGGGAATATTTGTTAAAAATCTGTAAAATCAGGGAAAACTCAGGGAAAATTTTTAAGTTTTACATTTAGCTTGAAGTTATTTTGCAAAGTACACATTTTGAGTGTTTATTGTTGTTGAAAATTGCTCACTAAAGTGGTTTTTTAACTTTTATATTATATAGTAACTATATGTTTAGCTAAATGTATAAATAAATATAATAATATAAGACATGACTTCAGAAAAGACTTATTTTCAAGAGGATTGGTTACAACAAGATATTTATAAAGATTGGTTAGTTCCCAACGCACATGCAAAAACTAAAGCTCATTGCAAAAAATGTAAAAAATCATTCAGGCTGTTAAAAGTCATGCAGCAGGTATTTACATTAATTTTTTTAACGTGAGAGTGAGAATTAAAAAGAAATGTTGCTTGATTGATTCATTATTTTATATTTTAATACCAGTTTTAAACACATTGTAATCAACTTTTGATTGCAACTTGTTTCAGTTGTTTTCCTTGTTGGTTGGTTGCTTATATTGTTATTTCAAACTTTGCAAGCTAAACAGTTAGAGAAAAAAGATAAAAAATTTTAGACATTTTAAATGTTTCATTATTTATCTTGTTTTAGGTAAGAAGCAGTCTGCTACAAAGCCTGTTAGTTGTTTCTTTATTAATGGAAAAGAGTTGCATGCTGAACCACTTGGAAGTGAAGAAAAAATATCCACATTTTTCACCAAAAAACAAGCAACTATTGTCTCTTTAATTAAATCATTGTTATCAACTAATGCTGAGATCATATGGGCCCTGAAATCTATAATGAGCTGCTACTCTAATAACTCATGTGCAAATTTAAACGACACTTTTAAAAAGATGTTTCCTGATAGCAAGGTAGCAGAAGATTTCACTATGAGCACCTCAAAAGTATCAAACATTGTTAACCATGGACTAGCCCCATACTTCAAGACACTTTTAAAAGAAGAAATCACAAAGTCTGATTGTTACATTTTATCTTTTGATGAGAGTTAAAACGACATAACCCAAACTTGTCAGATGGATCTACTTGTTTGGTATTGGGATGGCAATGACAAACTTAAAGTGAGATATTGGACATCAGCATTTCTTGGTCATTCTGCAGCTTCTGACCTTCTTACACATTTCAACGAAAAGTTATCAAGATTTGATTCAAGTAAAATATATCAAGTTTCCATGGATGGACCCTCTACGAATCTGAAATTTTTAGATGATCTTAATAAACACAGAAAGGACAACAAGATGCCACAACTTATAATATTGGAAGTTGCTCTTTGCATGTAATCCATGATTCTTTCAAAACAGCTATCGAATCAACAACATGGAATATTAAAGAAACTTTAAAAGAGTGTTGGCAAACTCTTCATGATAGCCCAGCTAGACATCAAGATTATGAAACAGTCACAGGTGCAACAAAATGCCCTCTTTTTTTTTGCGGAACAAGATGGGTTGAAAGTAAATCTATTGCAGATCGTTGCATTGAAATCTGGCCTAATATATGTAAGTTGATTGAGTTTTGGGAAAAGTTACCATCTTCAAAACAACCTAAATCAAAAAGTTTTTTAAATGTAAAAAAGGCTGTTAAAGACAAACTTATTATTTTAAAATTTGAAGTTTTCAGCTTTGTTGCAAGCATATTAGAGCCATATTTGTTGGCATACCAAACTGACAAACCAATGATTCCATTCATGTATAGTGATTTAGAAAGACTGTTATGAACCATACTGAGCTTGTTTGTGAAACAAGATGTTACAAACCATACTGAGCTTGTTGGTGAAACAAGATAATAGTTGTAACAACAAAGTTGTTACAACTTTGTTGTTACAATTATTATTGTAATAGTTGAAACAAGATGTTATTGATGTTGTATTTCAGTCCAACTAAAAGAAGTTGATTTTCATAAAAAAGATAATCTACTTAAAGGAAATCAAATCAAACTAGGGTTTGCAGCTGAAACAAGACTGGCTGCTTTATGAAAGAAAGATATAATAACCATTGCTGATATTCAAAGTTTTCACAAAGATTGCACTAACATGTATGTTCGATTGATTGAAAAGTTCATGGACCGAACTCCACTAGGATCTATCATTGTACGCAACTCTCAGGTTCTTAACCCAAATGCAATGGTAGTAATGACTCAAGAAGATGCTGAGAAGCAGTATAAATCTTTATTGACCCACTTGATTAGCTTGAAATATGTTTCACCAATCTTTTCTGATAAAGCTATAAATCAATATGCAGATTTCTTTAGAGAATCAAGGGTTTATCAAGACATCTTTCATGAATTCAATCGAGAAAGAGATAGCTTAGACGACTTCTATTTTAAAAAATTTAACCTAAATAAATATAAAGAGTTTGCATTGACTGTTAAAATATTATTAACACTAAGCCATGGACAAGCCTCAGTTGAGAGAGGTTTTAGTATAAAGGCCACAGTACTAGAACAGAATTTAAATGAAAAATCAATAACTGCAAGACGTTTAGTCGAAGATCATATGCTATCAAATAATCTTCAGCCATATAGTATTGAAATTACAAGCAAAATGATTATCAGCGTAAAATCGGCACACAAAAGATATAGAAGCTACCTAAATTCAATTGCAGACACTAACAAAAAAGAAGCAAGTCAATTGGCAAAAAAGTTGTTAGCGATGAAATAAAAGATGTTGAAACAAGGCGAGATCAACTGGAGAAAACCAGTGAAATGTTGCAGTTTGATTTTGTAAAATTTGTTGAGGAAGCAGAGGAGAAGCAAGATCTAGGGTTAATTTCTAAACCTAATGCGATGAAACAAAAAGCAAATGAAAAAAATGAAGAAATAAAGAAATTAGAGCTAGCACTTTGCATCTTAGAGAAAAAACGAAAGTTGCTAAAATAATATATTTGTTCTCACATGAAGTTTATATTTTGTTAACAAAACACATTAGTTTTTTTTAAAACATATATAAAATGTTATTTTTTTAAATATATTTCTTTTAGTTATCAGATTAATATGGCTCTGTTTCTTGTTTAAAACACATTTAACGGATTGCTATAAATTAATTAAAGACAGTCTCTGATTTCTTAAAAAATAGTGATAAAAAGTATTTAGGGAACAAGGATTCAGTTGCAAAAGTATTATATTTTTCAACATTGATAGGCAAAATATTTAGACTTTTCACCGCACGAACTCAGGGAAAAAATACTTGAAAATCAGGGAAAACTCAGGGAAAATGGTTTTTCAAAACTGCCATGAACCCTGTAATAGTTGATTTTTTTTGTAAATTAGTAATTATAAATTACTAACTTATGTCTAAAGATTAACTTCTAAAAATATAAAAAAAAAAATATATTAAAAAATATTATTGTTAAAAATTTTAAACTTCAGATATAATACAAATTTTTCTTTACAGAATTTTAAAACATTTAAATAATTTAAATATTATCAATTTTGATTAGTTTACACGATAAACGAAGGAATGCTGCGACAAAAGAAGAAAAAACTATACAAGCGTCAAAAAAGGTTTTTTAAATTTTTTTTTAATTTTAAGGATTCTTTTGATTTTTTTAAAAAAATAGGAAAAAAATTGTTTTAAAAAATCAAAAACAAGAACATTTTTAATTTTTTTTATTATTAATATTTTACTATTATTAAATAGCATTTATTTAGGTTTGCCAGTTGTCTAGCTTTTACGAAGGCGAACACAATAAAAAAATTTATTTTTAAAGGTTTGGTGCTGTGTTCTCCTCCATAAAAGCATATTATCAATGTTAATTATTTATTATTTAGATGTAAGATATTATTACAAAATAAGATATAATTTTTATTTATTATTGGATAAGGATCTGACTCTTAAAATAATTAAAAAACTCATGACCTACATGGTCTCTAAACATTCAAAGATTTATCAAAGCTTAATTTTGCAGTCTTTTTCATTGTAAAAACAAGGCTTGATGAAACCTTTTTAGATTCTTTATCTCTATTAATCCTTCTATTCTTTATCTCTATGAATCTCAAATCTGTCCTTGTATAGAATACTGTTGCCATAACTTGAGCGGATCTTTGAACTACGCCCTTTCTCTTTTAGACAAGGTTAAAAAATGCATTGTAACAATAGTTGGACTTGCTCTTGCAGCCAACCTTTAACCATTGTCATATTGTCGTAATGTTGCTTCTCTTTTTCTTTTTTATAAATGCTGTTATGGGCACTGCTCTAAAAAGCTGGCATCTCTTGTGCCATCTACTAAAATTTATTCTTGTTTTACTTGTCATTCTTTTAAGTCTCATCCTTTTACTGTGACTGTTCCTAAGTGCTCCAAAAATGCTTATTCGTCTAGTTTTTTTCCTGGAACATTAGCACTTAGGAATTCACTACCTTCATTTTGTTTTTCTAAATCATATTATTTGCAATCTTTTAAGTTGTCTGGTAATCGTTATCTTGCTTTATAAACTTTATTTTATAATAATGGTTGCTTGCATCTTGGTTGGAAGTGAAGATGTTGAAAAAAAAGATTTCAATTTCTGGTAAATGCTTGCAAACAGTTTTAACTAAGATTTAAATGTGCTGATAGTTTGACTTTTACATAAATTGTCTCTAATCCATTGAATGAATTGAAGTTAGCAGGTAACTTGTAGTTTTCTTTGTCAAACTTCAGTTTAATCATGCATATCTAGAGCAGTTATGATGCAGTGAACTCTTGTTTCAGAATTGAGAGGTTTAAGGTTTGATGCCACAAAAGCAACATCAGTAAGAAAAACAACAGGTTTCATTAAGTGCTTTTTTGAAGTGTTCTGTGACAAGAACATTTGGTCTTCTTAGTGCACTTAACTAAAAAACAAAATCTTATTTTATTATTTAGTTATTAAGGTGCTCTAAAAGGCAACTAAAGAATAAAATTAATGATCTTTCAAGACAAGCTTCCAACAGCAAGTTTCAACCCATAATTTTGTTGCATGTAAAGCAGCTTTGGATGCAATGTTTCAACAACAAGAAGACTAATTAAATGATGCTGGAATTAGTGATGAGCAGCATCAGCTAGAAATGAAAATTTAACCTAATTAGACTTCTGCTAGTTTTAAATGTTGCTTAGAACACTATGTTTTATTTATCTTATTAAACTATTACTGGCCATATTGGGGATTTTCCCAGTAATAGGTATGAATGAGCATTACAAAGATCCTGAGCTAATATTGTTAGAGGGTCCTCCTCATCTTTATCATTAGCTGGATTGATTTCAGCAAAAAAATTTATCTGTTTCTTATTTAGAATCTTTTTTTAGAAATTCACTTCCCAATGCTCTAGAACTGCAATCTAATAGAAGTGACTTGTTATTTTTTCTTTTTTCTTTCTTTATTCTATTTGTTATTCTATCAACCTTAAATTTCGAAATACAAATCTGGTTAAACAAGGCCACTGCCCCGAGAAACAGGTTGAGTGCAGTATTTCCAGAAGCATATGGCAGATTTAAACCAGGTGATTTTGAGCCAAGTATCGCTAGTCTTTTACCACATTTTTCTTGTTGACAACAAAAGTTTTAAAAGAAGAAGCATAATAGTAATTGCAAATCAAGTATTGCAAATCAAGTATTGCAAATCAAGTATTGCAAATGAGCATCACAACAGTATTATTTTTTCAATTGCAATATATTTAATTAATTCAATACTAGTATTATTAAAAGAAGTAATGTGATGATTCTTACTTATTTCTATTTCTTGATTGTAGCTTTAAAGTTGGTCTTGATTGTTTCAAAACTTTTCAAGATCTTGTACAACTTGCTCTTATGTTTTGTTTTTCTAAAAATCGAATAGCAAGGTGTGTTTTTTTTAAGATGCAGATCCTTATTATCAGTTAGTTTTGTGTAAAAACATCCAGGACATCATAACATAAGTCTCAGTATTGCTGATTTTTACATCACTTATAAATTTTAATAAGTTATAATAAATTTTGATAAATTAAAAATTTATCATCTACTTACAGACAGTTCTTAAGATATAAAAAATGATTTAAATTTTTAAACTGACAAATTCTATCATTTAAAAAATTGGTTTAGGAACTTGTTTCTGTTTTGTGTGGAACAGAAAGCTGAAAATTTTTACATTTACATATTTCAGAAAAAATTTGATGAAAGAAACCAATAAAACAAATTATAGCATTTTAAAATAGACATGTCTAAAATTTAAACATTGGTCATAATTTTACAAGGGCTTAAAGCGTTATAATATAAAAATGTAATGTAATTTTTTTTTAATAAGGTAACCTTGTAAATTAAAGTTGAAGAGCGATCTTTTTCTTTAACATAGAATTTAATTATCACTGAGCAATTAAAGTTATGTTTTAATGTTGAAAATAAATATTTATGCATTTTATTACAACCACATAAAATAAAAGTATTTATTATAGACAAAATTGTTTCACATAAAGGTTCTATAATCTTTTAAGTAATTTTTATTAAAATGATATAAAGGTTGAGATGAATAGAACAATCTAGAACAATTAGAAGAACAGTTATTTTCTTTTTTGAAAAGATGTTTTTAGTTCTATCAACTAAATTATTTTTTTTCTTTTAAGAGTTCTTTTTATGATTAAGTTTTTTTTGTAAGTGCTTCTCGTCAGTCAAGTTAAAAAATGTTTTTGCTCATTTTTGAATTGTTCTTAAAACATCTTAACAGCTGTGACCAAGTTGTCGCAACTAAATATTATATGTGTTGTCAGGCATAAAGTGGGATTGCACTCTCTTCCCGACCAAGCCTGCTATATATAGTATATATTATACATACTATATCAGGCCTTGTGATGAATAAAAACTGCGCGACGTGATTTTTACGTCATTAAATTATTTTTATTTGCTTTTCATATTTATCGCCAATTTACTTAATTACCACAAAACTACTTTAAATCATTAATGTCGAAATGTTATTATTTTAAAATGTTTTGGAAAGTTTCGTTTTTTTTAAATGTAAAAACTTTAGTTTATTTTCTCGACGTTTGACAGATTTTGTCTATACTAAACGAATAAAAAATATTATAAAAAATATTATAAAATATGCTAATATTTGATTTTTTTTTTCTCAAATATGTAATTTAAAGTTTTTCAAATAATTAATTTTTCTTTTTAAAAAGTCAGCGAGTAATAAACTGGAAAATTTAATATTGTACAGTTAAAAACTGTGCAATAGCTAATATTTTTACTAGCGATTTTATATAATATTTTTTTATTTATTTATTTTTATATATTTTCATAAAGCGGTTGATAAGCACAATCACTCGTATTACTAAAAAACTTTAACAAACATTTTGAATAGATTTTAATGTTTACAAGGAATTTTTTTTTGATGAATTTTTGGTAAAATAAAATAAAATGTTAGAATAAAAATCTTATAGGTATAAAAGAAATATTTCAGCGAAAAAATTATTCTTAAAAATTATTATTAAAAATTCTTCGAAAAACTATTGACGTTCTATTTTTCAACAGCTGTTCTTGAGCACACGCTTTGTTGAGTTTCAATAACTTTTAACAAAAAAGCGGTTGTTATTATTTAAGTAATTTTTTTTGAGTTACAAAAATTTTAATAGCTGTACTTTTTTATTGAATCAAGTAGAATACGATTTAATATTAATCCTTTTATTTTTTATTTATTTGCGCTTACCAATTTTTAAAATGCTTCCTCAAAATTACTCTTAAATACTTTAAATACGTCTAACAGTTAATAAATATTTTTAAATCTATGGAATAATTTTAAAACCTAACAAACCCCCATAAAATAATTATTTAAGTTAAAAATCTAAAACTAAAAGAAAGTATTTTTGTTCAATTTTATCGACAACTTTGCTATTGCTGAATAATTTTATTAAAATGTTAGCTTAAAAAGATTTTAAAAAAATTAAAAAAAAAGCTTAAAAAACTTCTTTTATTATCTGAATTTTTTCTACTTATAAATAATGAGCATATTTAATCTTTTTGTAATTCAAACTTTTATATCAACTGCGTGCGGTTTTTAAAATACTTTATTAAATGTTAAAATAATCGTAAATTACTTCATTAAAATTCCGCTCAAAAATATCTTTAAATATACTCAAACAAAAAATTTTTTGCTTGACGCAAATAACCCTAGCTACGCTCTTGGACGACGTAAAATTCACATCACCCGACGCTTTATCGCAAGGCCTGCTATATAATACTTGAAAACAAAAGACAAAAGAAAAAATAGGATCTACCTTTATAAGTTTGATAATATGGTCATTTCTAATCAATAGCAGAATGCAGATATGCTATTGTTGATACAGTTTTTTCTAAAAACCAGACATATAGTTTTCTAAAGCAGACATATAGTTTCTAAAGCAGACATATAGTTTTTTAAAAAGCAGGCATAGATATAAAAGCATATATATATAGTTTTTTCTAAAAAGCAGACAATTTCTTAAATAAAGCAGCATTATTTGTACTGTTTTTATGTAGTAAACACACTGGTCAGAAACAATCAAGATTTTGTACATTAGTGATTAACATAACTTATATCGAAAAGTAACATTTTTGACAATGGACTTTAAATATATTTATCAAAGTTTGGATCTTCATAAGAATGAATTAATGACAACGAGTTAGTTAAAAAGATTAGGTTAAACTCCACTTTCAATATTTCCAAGACTGAAATTTTAACCTGGTTATGTTGATGTTGTGGTAGTGTTGTAACAAAACTGAAAATGTTAAGATATCAGTTAAGAAAAATTAAAAAGGTATTATGAAACTTTTTAAATATATTCATTATTTTCCTCTTTTTTTTTAGGTGGATTATTATTTTTTTTTTTTTTGACTCTTACAATTTTAGAAACATCTGTGAAATATTTTAACATATCAGATGGTATACCAAACGAAATATTACAAATAAATGAGTTTTTAACATAGTTAAAAACTTTATTCGTTTGTAACATTTATAAATTTGGTATTATTGGCCTACTAATAAACTTTCATTTGGTATTATTGGTCTACTAATAAATTCTTGTTTGGTATCATTGTCCTACCATCTGATGAGCCACTTATTTTTTAGTAAAAAATATTTTTAATAGATTTTCAAAACAATTCAAAACAAGAATTAGTTTTGAGAGTTTTGCATGCATTGGTTGCTGTCATATTTTTATTCTGTTTTGAATTTCAAGAAGTGTAATTTGCCACATGCATTTATTTAGAAAAAAACATTACAAAAAATTACTTGTTAAAATTTTTATATAAAACTAAGTGATAATATTTTTTTCAAGGGAATCTAACACTATTTTCTCAAAAACTGCATAAACTTTTTGAAACATAAACTTAGAAAATTTTTTGATCATACTATTACATACTATAAGGTATTATTTCTGAAAAATAATTTGGTTTTAAGTGGCTAGTCGAAGAATAATGCAATTGACATGCACAGATTGCGGATATGAGTATTCATTTTAATTTTTAAAAATTTTACTGCATTTTAATTACATTAAATTTCATTTTTGCATTATTAATTTCACTGATCATTTGAAGATTTTATTTTAACAGGTTTTTTATTTATTTTTTTATTTTAAAATTTATTTTAACAGGCTTTAAAATCTGCTGAATATAAAACAAAAGAAACATTAAAAGAAGTTCAGAATGCAAAAATTATCAATAAAACAAGGAAAACATTTTGGTTTGTTTTGAATTTATGTTATAATTTTGTAACAAGTAACAAGTATTGGTTCACATTTATTTTAGCTCTAATTAAAGTTAAATAACCAAAGTAAAAATTACCTCTTCCTCTCCATTACACACTCCCCTCCCTTCCTCAATACAGGTGATTTTTATTTCTGAAGCAAGTCTCAGCAAGCAATTGTTTCACAAACATGTAAGTTAGCCTCTTTACAAGGAACTACAAAGTGGTCTTGATATAAAGACCTCACTGAATACAAACATTCTACAGTTACTGCACCATTCTCCCTTTAATCACTAAGTGATGACCACAAAATTATAGCCCAGAAAAAAATTTTTTTTTATATTTGAAAAAATCAGTTTTACCTTGGTTTAACTCGCGTCCTTGGATGGTTACTTACAATTTTAAAGTTTATTTTGTAAATGATTATGCCCAGCCAGCACAAACACGTGTTTTTAGAATCTAAAATGTTAACACCTTTAGACGTCTAAATTCAGATGACGAATAATAGCTGTCTCAAGCCATCTAAGAAATGACTACTAATAGATGTCTTCTATTTATCTGTATTTAGACATCTAAAAGTGTTAACATTTTAGATGCGAAAAAAACCTTCTAAAAGACGTGTTTGTGCCGGCTGGGTGTAGTTATAATTTTTGTTAAATTTTGTTTCATTATTCTTTATATATATTTTTTAATCTTAATGGTTTTAATAGGTTTGAAAAGTTTTACTGGTTTATAAGTTCAGAAAACTATTTAGTGATTGGTGGTAGAGACCAACAACAAAATGAAATCCTTGTTAAAAGATATTTAAAAGCTGGTGAGTTTGGTCATGTGTTTTACCTATCTTAATTATCCTAATTTTTTAGGAAGGTAAAGTTTAAATGAAAATTGTTTAACTTTCAATTGTTTAAATTTCAAAAGTGTTTTGTTAAGAGTATTCAAAGAATTACCATAAACCTCTTGGCAATCTAGAGTTTTTATTGTAGAAAAAGAGCTCTTGAAACCTCTAGTTACGAGCTTTTCAGCTTTTTTCAGCTTATGTCATTTAGCTTTTAAATTGTTTACTTTTTTTATGGTTTTCTAAATATAACTTTAAATGTGCTTTAATTTTATGGTTAAGCAATAATTTTATGGTTAAGCAATAATTTTATGGTTAAGCCAATAATTTGAAACAAATTTAAAAAAGTAAAATTTTAGCTTAAATGTTAAATGCAACATTAAAGTTTTTGCAATAAAAAAAGTTTGAAATTTTTTTTGTTACACATTTGTTAATTTAAAAAAAGGTATAAAAAAGATGCAAAGAGTGGTTTTGTATCTCTAGTTTGTACACATTTTAGAAGTTTTAATTTGTAGTATGAGTTCTGGGTGTTTGAATCGTTTAGGTGATCTTTATGTTCATGCTGATTTGCATGGAGCAAGTAGTGTCATTATTAAAAACTCAACTGGATTGGATGTTCCTCCTAAAACACTAAATGAAGCTGGTACAATGGCTATTTGCTACAGTGCAGCATGGGAGGCACGTGTTATTACGAGTGCTTGGTGGGTCTATCATAATCAGGTTTCATTGATAATAATTTGTTGTTGTTATTTTTTTAATAGTAATGATAAAATGATTCTGTAATGTTTTTTTTTATTAGATTAAATAAAATTGTTTCCAAATAAACCATTGTTTTAACTGATGGTTGCTTATTATTTAATAACAACGGTTTTCAGACTTGATTAATAATTGAGTTATCTTTTTTTTTTAATGGTTACATATTATAGGTCAGCAGTTTATTTTTGTCATTAAAAAGATTTTTATTTATACATGGGTCGAATTAACGCAAAAAAATCTAATTGCAAAAGAAAAAATCTCCCCTCCCTCTTCTTAGCCTTGGCGCCACTTTGTGGTAAGGGGGGGGGGGAGGAGTTGTGTCAGTATAAAATTGTATCCTTTCTACATTAGTTTGTAGTTGTTATTTTTTTAATATAATATCTCTCATATTTAAATATTATCTTATAATTTTCTTGTTTGGTGGAGTTTAAAAGCATAAGTTACTATTATAATTTACAGCTAAAGTTATAATTTAAAGTTTAAGTAGCAAGTTATAATGTAATGACCAAGTTATAATGTAATGAGCAAGTAAAATACTTAATACTATTACGATATTACTTTTAGTAACTATTTTTATTTAACATGTTTTTAAAATGTGCAAGTAAAAAAGTAAAATCGCTAATATTACAATATTTTTATATTGTAATATTACAATATCTTTATATTGTCAAAACAACAAAGTTGTTTTGACAATATAAAGAGTTTGCATTTATGTAAAATAACTACGTAATGCTATTGTATACAGTTTATAACAATAACATAAAATATGTTTAAAATAAAACAAAGTAAATTGTTCTTGCTAATAAATTAATACATTATCTTTAAACTTCATGTTTACACAAAATTATGAAGTTTAAATCAACAACAAAAACAAAAACAAAAACGAGTACAATCAAAGTAAAAAAACCACGTTCATATAATAAATCATTTAAAGATTGAACTAAAGATTGTTGGCAATCATAACTTTCTACACTTTAAATTTACTGTTTTCTTAGAGATATAAACTTCTAATTTTTGATGGAAATCAAATCGTCTTTTATCTCACAACTTTGTTTTGATATTTTTTGGTATTTAAATTTTTTTTACAAGTAGAGTTCTAGAATAATCATTTGATTTAAAAACTTTTTGTTATAAAGAAGTTATAAAAAGGTAATTGAATAGATAGAATAATTTTTAACAAAATAGTAAAATATATTTATCACAATACTTTGCATAATAAATTTTTTTTTTTTATTTGATAGATGAGACTGTTATCATTTTGATGTATAATCATATAAACGAGTTTCCACATGACGTAAATGTTTCCTATTGTGTGGTTATTGTTATTTATAACAATTGCAAGCGCGCATATCTTGGCTTTTAAACAATGAGTTAAACATCCATCTATCAAAACGTCCTTGGTTTAAGTATATGCTTAAATTATTTTTTTTGAAAATAACTTCTTTGAACAAAATTAAAATATTTTTTTTTAATTTAAATTTTTTATAATATAATTTTTAGTTTAACATTTGCAATAATCACTGGTTTAATGTTTTTCTCAAAACAAAAAATTATTAACAATTCAAAATGTGCAATTTAAGTAAAACTTTCTTCTTCACTTGCACTATGTTCTAAATCTGATATTTTTAGATTGTTACTGCAGCTAGATCTAAGTTTAACTTTCAGAAATTATCCTTGCAATGCCACAGGGTATTACTGACGCTGCTGCAATTAAATTTATGATTATTGAGCGTTAAAATAATTTTAAATTTTTCTAGTTTTATTTCTAATTTCAATCGCAAAATTATTCGAATAAGAGAATTTTAGAAGACTAAATGTCTTTAATTCTCGAATTAGATTTCAAATTAGACTTGAAGTACATTTCTTTTTAAAAAATATTACTGAAAAACAACTTGTTTTTGTTTATTAATATTTATATCGCTTTAAATAAAATGAAAATATAAAAAAATGGTATTGCTTTTTCATATTCTATTCGAGATTTCTCAATAAAATAATTTTTAGTTAAAAGCATAAAATATGTGCTGACAACATATAAGACATAAATAGAAACATTTCTGTGTCTTATTTTTGCGAGTCTTTGAGTAAATTATTTTAATAGTTGAGTAACTGTAAGTTAAAATTAACTGGTTATTTTGATTTAGTTTATAGGTAAATTTACTATTTTATCCATTCAATAAATCAACCTAAATATAACTGTAAAATATTATTGGCTTCCACGCAGAGATATAAAGTAATTTAAATTCAAAAGCACTTTGTATTGAATAGAAATCTCTGCGCAAAAGAGCAAATGATCATACTTCCATTCAAAAGATAAATTTAGCGTGATGTACTTTACAAGCCCTAATAAAAAACTAAGACAAAAACATTACTTTTAAGAATACTCAAAAGAAATGCTAAATTAAAAAATAAAAAAAAATTAAAAAAAAAAATTGCAAAAATCTTTTTTTAAGAAAAAGCTAATCGCTAAGGTGTGAAAAGCAATCGCCATTTGTGATCGCAATACCTTTAATTTGAGCCACGCACAGACATGCACACACAGATATATTTTTGTGATCTCGACACCCTAAATTCAAGTCCTGTAATAGAATGATAGAAATCGATGTCAAAATTGTTTATAAAGAAACAAAATTTTCAAAAACAAATGCAGCCATAAAATAAATTATGAAGATTAATTAATAAATTGATGATTGATTTTTTTTTTTTTTAATTTTTCACCAAAGTTTATTGATTTGATAAATTATTTTCAACTAGAATAAATTCTTTAACTTGCTGTGGAAATTTTTATTTTCAAATCCATTAACTTAAGTATTATAAGTTCAAGTAGGTTAAAAGTAATAAAATCTTTGTTCTGTAGATTTCTTTTGATAAAAAAAATAACCTTCTATCTCATCCTTTTTATAAGTATTTTTATTTTTTAAATAACTTTATTGATCGATTTTTTTTTCTGATGAAATAGAAATATTCTTGATAGAGTAAAAAAATTTTATTCTCCATTCTGTAAACAACTTGGGAAAAGTCCTCAACTGTTGGACCAAAAATGATTTGTTATTTTTTATTTGTATATAAAATACAAAAAGGTCATGTATTGTATGAGTGCCCAATAATGTATAAATATGATTTAGGTAATTTATTTAACAGAGCATGTATGGTAGATTTGGGTATTATGAGCATCTTGGTATATGAGCATACCATAGGATTTCTAAGATGTAAATAGTGAGGTTCAAGAATCTTTGATTTTTTTTAGTTGACTTTATGCAGTGATAACAGAAAGCAGTATAATTAGTGTAAATTTATACACAGTAATAAGCAGCTCTCATCTAATTAAAACGCTATTCAATTTTTTGTGTTGTTAAAATATTATCATTACACATGAAAGAATTTTGTTTAGGAAAACAATGCATATTATTGTTTGGAAAAACAATGCATAGAAACATTTATTTTCTACTTTACTTAAAGATACCATTTTTTTGTAATATAAGCATGCTTAAATTACCCAGTATTTTTAATTGAAATTTTTTTTTGAATAAAAGTAAAAAAATTTCATATTTTAACAATACTAAATATCTTTCTGTGATTTAAATTCTAAAAATTTGTATTTGCGTTCGAAAAAAAAAGGTTTGAGTTAATCAAATTGAAACAATAATGAATTAATTTTTCTTTTTTTTTGCATAAAAACAAAGTTTTTATTGTTTCAATAAAAAGCAGTTTAAAATTTGATTTTTTAATAATATGTTTTGTTAATAATGAACCATTATATTCCGCAACTTAGTTCTAATTGTCAGGTTGGTATTTTTTTACTTAATGTTAACTTTTTGAGCTTATTTAAAGTGCTCATTTTACCAAGCGGTCTGCTTAATATAAGCACTTTTGCTACTTTTTTAAAGCTTTTTTGTTTATAAGAAAAAATTTCAGGTGCCATAAAATATCTGTATGGATTATGAGTAGTGATTAAAAATTCTTTATTTGCAAAAATTTTCGATCCAGGATAACTTATTTTTAAAATATTCCAATTTTTGCTAATAATACCCAAATCTACCCTATATATATATTTACAAATAAAGGAAATACAACTTTTCTTGATTTTATTTGTTTTGTGTCTAATCAGCCACATAATACAAAAAAAACTGCTTAAAAAATGTAAAGTTGCAACGGAGTGAGCTCTGTTGTCAAAATAAAACAAGAGATAATTTTTTTGAATTTTCTTACTAATATTTTATATAAAAAAGTTATGTCTTGTTTTTCCCATTACCTTTTTTTTAAAACTTCAATTTTTAAACTCAAATTTTTATCTCTATAAATCTCTGATTTTCTCCATTATGATGAGACAATGATAAAACATGTAGCGGAGAAATTGTATTTGTGGAAGAGAAATGGTATTGATTTTTGTTCTTTAAAGAATAAAATTTGATGGGTAAAGCTCTTTTACTTTCTCAGTAATGCTAGCCTTAGAATTCCATATTCATACAATTTGTTTGTTAAATAAGTTTGTAAAATGTATTTATTTTGATGTAACCTTTATATATAAAACATGTTTATACTAAAATAAATTTATAGTAAAACAGATTAATACTAAAAGGTGTATATTCTAAAATGTGTATATACTAAAAAAAATTACATTTTTTTTTGATATTTTTCCTTATTTGCTTTACTTTACTACAATATTAATATAATATCAAAATCTTTTTAATAAATAAAAGGTTTCAAAAACTGCACCTTCTGGTGAGTATCTAACCACTGGTAGTTTTATGATACGTGGGAAGAAGAACTTTCTACCTCCTTCTTATTTAATTATGGGATTTTCTGTGCTTTTTAAATTGGATGAGTCTTGCATAAGTAGACATGTTAACGATAGAAGAGTGAAAAGCAACGATGATCAAGAAAATAAGGTAAAAATGATAAAAAATCTATGATTCATGATTTTAATTAAATAATTTTCAAAATTAAGTTAGTTGTTTTAATTAGATATTTAACTATAGGTCTTGCTATAACAATTATAGTTACAAGAATGGGTTAATTTACAATAAATAGAAGATGGGTGTAGTTTTAACCTGGGAAGTTGTGTTTATGATAAAGACAAGTGTAATTATAAAAAGAATTTTTATTTTTTGCTTTATATATTTTTCTTCTTGTTGATATTATTTGATCTAGTCAATTGAAGTTGAAGACTTTGAATCAAAGCAGTTAAATAATGAATTAGAATCTGAAAGTGATGACTCTTCCTCAAAAGAAGATATCCAAACAGAAGAAAGCATGGAGATGAAGGCTGATAAAATGTCAAACCTAGAAAATGAAGAACTTGTTAATGAAATGGGTAATATAATTGATAAAATTATAAAAATTGACACAGGGAAACAAGAAGGGGACACAGGGAAACAAGAAGAGGACACTGGGAAGATAAAATCAGACTCAGAAGATTTTGAAAATGCCTTTCCTGATACTAATATACAGCTTTATCATGTTTCTGGTGGAAAGTGAGTAATATTTTTTAAATGTTATATTGAAGTGTCATACTTATAGGCTAATCAGTGAGATAAACTATAGACTTTATGATGACAACTGATGACAATCTTATATAATAATACCTGAAGTATTATATAAGAAGTATATTACATATTCCTATCTATTACTTTAACGATAGGTTTGAGTTACATCCAGAAAAATCAGGAAAACTAAACACTAACACTGCAAATAATACTATTAAATCAGAAAATGACCAGATAACACAACAGCAAAAATCTTTAATGCAACAACAGGTATGTTATATACAACAGGTATATTATAGGTTATTTATGTGGTTATAGAATGAAAAAAGAGCTTTTATCCTTATTATATATGGTTTTATAAATACTATTTGTTATGATTATCTATATTTTATGCTTTATTTGTATAGTTTATGTTTACTGTAAAAAGTTTGGAATTTCTGAATTAAAAAAAAAAACGTAATTAAATAAAAAATAATACTTATGTTTACTAAACTTATATATTATTATAGTATTAAATGATTAAATAAAAACTTCCACTATAGATGTAACTTTTTATTTTTAATTTATATGCGGTATCGTACCGTTAGTACCCATAGTGAAATACCAGTGTTACCAGAGTTTTTTCTGGTTCCAAAATATAGGAATTAGAATAATATTGCTAATGGTATTGGCTAATACCAATATTTTGGTATTAAATATATAAAAAATATTTACAATTTTTTTCTAATTTTGCCTAAAATATTTAATAACAATAAAGCATTACTTGTTTATAGGGAAATAAAATGAACTTTTCATAACTAAATTGGCGAGTATAAGATGTTTTGCATGATTTTTTATTCCAGTCTAAATATTCACAAACAATTACAATTCTTCCAGTCTAAATTTAAACCTTTCTGACTATTACTTTCTTTAACTGTTTTTAAAAAACAAAAATAATCAAACACTCCAAAATACACAAGAGATTGGTAAAACCCTGCCAATATTACTCAAGTTAAAAGCTTGCATACATTGTTCAAACGTTTCATGAAATAGAAAAGTTGCTTTTGCAAGTTGCTGACTGACCTTGAGTGCTGTTGTGACATGGCCTTGGAAGCATTGTGTCTAAATAATGCAACAGTCAGTCAGTGTCAGCTGATACAACACTATTGTTCATGATATCATTAATGCAGAATTAGTTGTTGAATAGAAAGCAAATTTTTACTATTAAAAATTTTGAATATATATTAGTCAGGGATGCGGAGTCCTAAAAGGACCCCGGCTTTATAACTTTTTTTTTTTTATGGTCTCTAGTGTCCAGAAGCTCTAAACATGTTGGTTGATTAATGATCTGCTATAAGAAAAAATATATATATTTAATGACTTGGAACTTATTGTCTTTAAGTCTGGAGTCTCGGAGTCCTTGCCGCCATTATACCTAAGGACTCCGGATTCAAAAATGGATTATTCTTCTGACCTATAAGTCTTGATTTTTTCCGCATTAGTAGCCCATAACCTTTTTTTTATATTTTTAAAGCTCCTGGATACCAAAAACTAGAAAGAATTTTTTTTTTACTTTCAAATCTGGAGTCCTTTTTGAAACTCCACATCCCTGATATCAGTATTGAATGCACTAAATACTAACATGGTCCCTACTCAAGAGAATTATTATAACTTATTACATCAGCTAAAACTTAAATTCATTAATGTCATTCAGTAAGGTTGTATCTTTTTTTTTTGACTCATACAGTTTTTTTAAAATCTTCTATCAAGCGCTTTCTTGCTTTTTAGTTCTCATCTTAGCTTTCTGTTAACTGCCAACTTAATGATTGGTTGCAGCCTTGTTAGGAGTGAATTAAAACAAAAAAACAACAAATAAGAGATCATTATAAAAAATGTTTTTATTTTTTATTTTAAAAATAACTTTAAATTTTTTTTTAGAATCGCAAACCAAGAATATCCGCCAAACAGCGAAGGTAAATTTTATGATGCTGATAGTGAGGATGATGATGATAATTGGTTGATTGATTGATTAATTGATTTATATGATTATCATGATGAAAACTTTTTTATAGAGATTTAAAAAAAAAAGTAAAACAAAACGATAACGAGGATAATGACACTGTTCCTGAATCTTCAAACAATATAAAAGAAAAATTAGAAAGCACTACCAAAAATAAAGTAAGTTTTTAAAGTTCTTAAAATAAATTAAGTTAAAAATTAATGTAAACTCTAAAACAATATTGTAATATAGAGTAAACTCTTGATAATTTGAACTTTCAAGGAACTAAGAAAATAGTTCCAGTTAGCAAATGTTTAAAGACATATTCGAAATATTATGTGCAGTAAAATTCCAAAAGTCTTCTTTATTAAGTCTGTTAAATAAAAATATTTAAGAATTTTTTTAGTATTTGACTTCATCACTAAGACTGAAGGCTATATAGTCATACAAAACTTGCAATATCTTCTGAATATTACTAATTTTGGGGCAAACTGGGTCTATCATAGATTATTATCCATATAGATCATCTTAATTTGCCATATTTTCAACTTATATCAGCTGTTCATCTGTTAGTAAAGGAAGTGTACTTATTAAGTTTTTAATAAGACTTTAGGCAGACTAAGCTACAGCCTAGGGCCATGCAATTATAGGGGCTCCAAAATGGATTTAAATAATATTTTAATGTTCCAGGGTTTTTAAAGACTTATTTTTAAAAATATTTTTTTTGTGATTTTTGTTTTTTATTTATTTAATTTTATTTATCAAATTTAAGATCACATAAATTTCAAGTTATAAGATATATTTATAATAAATAAATGAACTTTGTCTTTAATTAAATTATGAATAATTTTGAATCAGAACAATTAGCTTCAGAAAATGTTATTTAAGATTCAGGCCAAAAACCAAATAGTGAAAGGTACAACCCCAAGTGGTTGATATAGTCGCTAGCAAAAGGAAATATTTTATGCTTAGTGTGTAAAGTTCTGAAAATTTCTTATTTTTGTCTTGCTGGATAGCCTTTTTAAGCTAGAAATTTTTTTTTTTTTTTTTTTTTTTTTTTTTTTTTTTTTTTTTTTTTTTTTTTTTTTTGAAAAGCCATGAAAACCCTGTAGAACACAGAGAAGCTTTGATGACTTATTTAATCCAAAGAAGTCACATTAAACACATTAAACAGGAATTATGGAAAAGAAACTGAACAACAATATTTGAGTTTAAATAAGTAATTGTTTTGATTTTGATTTTAATTTAAACAAATTTAAAAAAAAGTTATGTTTACATTGATTCAGAAAAAATGTTTTATTTATCTAAAGCAGTTTGTGATGAATTAGTTTCTCTAATGGAAAGATATTTTCTGAAAGCTGTAGTGAGAGATGTAAAAATTTAAAATATTTTGGATTCTCAGTAGATTTTTTGCATGACATATCTCATTATGATCAACTTTGTATTTGTAACGATGTGCATGAAAAATCACACAAACTAATAGGGGGCAGTACTTGAAATTCACAAAAAAATTTGAAAGTCACACGTGCAAATTTAGCCAAAATTTTGAATTTTTGAATGAAATTTGAGTAAACTTTTCAGATTGCAGATCTCTATCATACAATAACGCATCTAACATGTCTGGAGAGCATTTATCAAAATTTTATCAAAAATGGAAGAGCTTGAATTCTTAGTTAGAATTCAAGCTCTTTCATTTTTAGTAAAAAAATTTTAAATCAGCAATTAGAGCCACTTTAGGTTTAAAATTGTTAGGAAGATCATTAATATAGATAAGAAACAATACAGACCAAGGAGAGAACTTTACCCCAGAATTTACCCCAGAGTTACTCCAGAAGTTACTGGAAATGAGGAAGAGTGTTGACCATTGATTATGACTCTAATACTGCGGTTAGAAAGAAAGATTGTTGAAGCAGCTGCTGTAGTAATATTTTTAGAATTTTTAGACAAAGCGACAGATTTAATTTTAGGCTGTTGGAACAGAGTTATATGTTTATAATATTTTTTTTGTATATTCTTTAAAAAATACATGGCATCATAAAAAAGCCCAGTTTTTTTTATGATGATATATGACATAAAAGCATTTTAAATTATGTTTCTACTGATTCTATAGATGAACCATTTAGTGTAAAGTCACTAAAATCAATAATTTTAGACAAATAGATAAAGATAAAGAATTTTATCTGAAACAACATCATAAATAGTACAATTTTTGAGAGAATGAAGAACTTTTGGGAGAATGTGAACAATATTTGGGAGAATCTGAACAATATGGAACAAAGAGAAATTATAAGTGAAGAGGAAGCACATAAAAGAATAGTCAGAAAAATAAAAGTTAATAATAGGACAAATCAGAAAATTTATATAATGTATTTGACTATTGGAATCTTTGTAATTAAGAGAAGTTTAAATCTGTAACTAAGGACTGTATATAGAGTCTTGACAACACACATCGAAACTGCAAACAAAAGCACCACGCATGCACAAAAGGCACTGTTAATACTTGGTATTTTACAGCTTTTAATGGAAGGTTTTTTATTAGCTGATACTGAGTTTGAGAAACTTTACTACTAACATGCTTCAGAACCATCAAACTGAATCTACAGTCTGTGAGTTGAATTTAGAAAATTCAAATGTTCATCCTTCTAGGCAGGAAACATTGTAACAGGTTTGTTACTATGCCAGCCAGCTAGATAAAAAAAAAAGGACAACTTTGCTTACAGAAAATATTTTCTTTGTCTCAATATTTTTTTAGACAACAGGTTTTAGAAAATAAGTTTTAGACAACAGGTTTTAGACAATAAGTTTTAGACAATAGGCTTTAGACAACAGTTGGATGCAGATTACATATTCAAAAAAGATTTATCGAGACATTTTTACATTGTCTCATCTTTTTCTAAAATAATTCTTTTAAACAAGATTGTACAACAGATGGCTTATGATTTAAAAAGTAACTCTTGTTGCTAAAACTTGACAAGAAAGTTGATATTATAAAAACTTGTTATTATAAAAATATATTATATAAAATATAAGAAAACTGTTAAAAGCCTGTTATTATAAAAAATATAACAATACCTAGAGGGTTGGCAATAGTGATGTTAAGTTTATTTTTTAGGGATTTTTACTCTATAATAGTTCTATGTAAAGGAAATTTTTATTTATTGTTGCTTTAAAATGACTGTATGTTGTTTTAACAAGTTATGATAAGACATTAGAAAATATGTTTAAAGTTTAAACAAAAGTAATTATTTCTTTAAATATTGAGAAGAGACATCACTTTAGTATTTTAAATATTTGACTTGATTAGTTAATTATTTTATTATATACTGTGACATCACTTAAATATTTTTAATATTTGACTTGATTAACTAATTATCTTTTTAAATATTGAGACATCACTATAGTATTTTTAATATTGAAGTGATGTCTCAATAATTTTAGTTGATGGAACTAGAGATGATAGCTCCTTTAGGCAGTGTCCATTACAGTATTAGAAACTAATTAACAATATCCATGATAAGAGAAAGAGATGCAACTTTATTACGACAGAAAACAGACTCAAGCTTAGCAGATAAGGCGGATCCAACTATGTTTACAATGCATTTTTGTACCTTAGATAAGGTACAAAAATGCATTGTAAAGAGCAATCATCATTAGAAGAACCAACCCAAATATGATAACAGTATCCCATACAGGAACAAATAAGAGATTTGTAGAGGTAAAGAATAGAATCAGGAGTAAGGAAATGGCAAGCACAATAAATAGAAGCAACCTGAGCAGATACTAATTTAGCAATCAATTGTATATATGGTTTCCATGAAAGGTCAGTAGTAAACGATAATGCAAGAAAATGTAAAAAAGATGACTCAGTGAGAGGGTTGCCATTCATTAATATAGGAATGTCAACACTATTACGATAGTTGTTTTCAGTAAATAACTGAGTTTTGTTGAAGTTAAAATTAACAAGCCACTGCAAGCCCCAATCTATTACAGATTGGCATCAGATTTAAGATCAGCTGCCTGTTTAAAGTGATCAAAAAGAGAATACTTTTTATCAAGACAGGAGTATAAAGTTAAGTCATCAGCAATAAGAGTCACTTTAGATTTAAGATTGATAAATCAAGAAAATCATTAATGTAGGTAAGGAACAATACAGGACCAAGAATAGAACCTTGAGTTACCCCAGAAGTTACTGAAAATGAAGAAGAGTGTTGGTCTTTAAAGGGACCACCAAGTTCCGAGACATTTGTGTTCATAATAAAAAGAATGTTAAAAAAAAATGTCTGAGCAAATTTTTTTTGATTGAAACTAATTAATAAATGTATACCAAGAAAAATAAATCTTGTTGTTTTAGTCGAAGCTTGTCTTCTCCATTTTCTGCGATATTTGGAGTCTTTAAAATAAACGCGATTTTCCAGGCGCATTATACAGACTTGATAATTTATTCAAGTGCATAAGCCATAATATTAAAGTAATAGTTCATTTGATAATATATTCTTAAAATAATTTATGTTAGATATCTCAAAATGCAACAAATTGTGAATAATACAATTGCTAAAACATTTCAACAGAATACTCTAGAACTTTATTTCGCTTAGTCAGAGTATTTTTTAAACCAATAGAATTAGATTGTTCGTAAATTTGACGGGTTTTTAGTGTTCGCGAATATTCTTTTTATTCTTCCGCAAGATGTTTTACATTCAATTTAATTATGTTTCCATGTATGTCAGTAAAAAAAAAACTATTGTATATTAATTTTTAAGCCCCTGTCATAATATATATTGGGTGTTGTAATAATGGAAATATAAATAATGAAATAAAATCACCTCAATACCAAAAAATACATTTTTGAAAATCAGAGAAAAAATGTGTTAACAATTTTTTTTTAATATTTACAAAGTAAATTTAAAAAAGTGCATTATTATTTAGGTTGAATTTTATTTTATCTATTATTTTGAAAAAAAAACTTATGACAAAAGAAATCAAAATACATGTGGTCTAAACGATTATTTAAAAAAAGTTGCTCAAATAAAATACTATTTTGTTTTTAATTTTTTTACAAACACATTTTAGAACTTTAAAATATAATAAAAATGAATATTATTTGGAAATTGAATGTAAAAAATAATAATTGGTGTTTTAAACAAACAAACAAAAAAATCTATGACGTCATGTACCAAAACTTCTATGAATTAAACGCACTTGAATAAATTATCAAGTCTGTATAATGCGCCTGGAAAATCGCGTTTATTTTAAAGACTCCAAATACCGCAGAAAATGGAGAAGACAAGCTTCGACTAAAACAACTAGATTTGTTTTTTCTTGGTATACATTTATTATTTAGTTTTAATCAAAAAAAATTTGCTCAGATGTTTTTTTTTTAACATTCTCTTTAATATGAACACAACATGTCTCGAGACTTGGTGGTCCCTTTAAGGATGACTTTAATAAAGCAGTTAGAAAGAAACACTTTGATAATCTCAAAAACTTTTCCAGATATACCATATGAAACAAACTCATAGAGAAGACCAGCATGACAAATTTTGTCAAAAGCTTTAGGTATGTCAAGAGTAATAGCTCTGACATACCTAGAGTAATAGCTCTAACCTCTAAAATCTTTTAGTCACAACAGTTACCAAGTCATAGAGCGAGAGAATCAAAAACCTTATTATCTGACAGTAAGTTATTTGAATCAAAATGGGAGTATAATAAAAATGGGTAAATAAAATTGAGAAAGTTGTTGATCAAAGACTCAAAGACCTTGCCAGTAACAGAAAGAAGACTAATCGGGCGATAGTTGGAGGGGTCCAAATGTTCACCTGAGTTTTTGAAAATTGGAGCAACAGATGCCAATTTCCAGCAGGCAGGAAAACAAGAATCAGGGTTTTTTTTAAATAGTTTAGAGAGAATTGAAGAGAGTTCTGAAAAACACTATTGTATTTTATGTCAGGATTGTTGTTGGGATCACAAGCTGTAGAAGAATTTAATTTAGCAACAGAAGCTGGAGTGATTGAATGTACAACAGTGAACTAACAATGGGTTAACCTGTTTAATTGGGAGGGAAGGAAGAAAATGGCCATAAGATTAGAGAGTCGAATTAGAAAAAAAGTTCTTTGAAAATAGTTCTGCCTTATCCTTGGCAGAGGTAGTAAGATCAGTCCCATGAATGAGAGATGGAATGTTAGACCTATCCTTGTTAACAATAATTTTCCATAAGTCTCTAGAGCCTAACTTCTAAGATAAGATACGAGATTTAGTAAACTAAGAATAATGGAGTTTAGCATCAGACAGCACCTTTTTACATTGATTTATTGCAATATTAATTTATTATTAATTAATTAAATTTATTGCTGTTTGTTAAAGAATTGTTTTTCTGAAAAAAATGTTATAATTAGATAAAAAAGCTGCACAAGATTTAGAAAGCCATGGAGTAAAATGAGGCTTGACATGAAACCAATGAGAAGGAGTAAAAGCATCAATTCTTGTCTAAATCCAGGAGGTTATGTAAGATGTGCATTTATCAGCTGACAAAGAAAGACATCAAACCAAGGATTGTCATGATGAAAATCACAAAAAGAATACCAGTCAGCTTTTGGGTAGTAGTAAGTAGTGCAATGATAGGGTGAGTTTGAAAAAAAAGTACGAGATGAAAGTTTTAAAGAGATCAATACATGGTTAGAACCATCTAAGGGAGAAAAAGGAGAAACTGAATACAAGCTAGTATCAGAGACAATGCGTAAATCAAGGAGTGAAGTTAAATGATTAGAAATTACAATTTGATCAGAAATTACATCTATAAGAGAGCAGTCCTGGGAAGAAGGAGAACAGTAAAGAACAAAGAGAAAGGTGATAAAGTGAAGAGGTGCTATGTGGAAACACATAAAAGAATGGTCAAACGATTTGAACCTGATTTCACGACAAATAGGGGAATTAATGCATATGTATACCCCCAAGCCAAGCATGTGACTATTAGAGTCTTTGCAAAACAAAAGAGAGTACCCATCAACACTCAGGTCATACAAAAGAATAGCGGAATTTAAATTAATCTCACTAAGAGCAAGAAAGTCTGGTGAATTTTGCAAGAGCTAAAATTCAAATGATGAAAGGTTGCTTTGAAGACCATGAATATTTGTAAAAGATATATTAATACAGTTAGGTTGAGGGGATGGTTTTTTATGTTTAATATTTTGGAATGCTTTTGGCATGATTTAAGTTTAAAGAGAACTTGACTCATTCATAGATAGAACACAGCCTCCTAAGTAATGAGCTATGCAATTGTCTCCGTTCTGTTAATTAAAATTTAAGTTGTAACATAGGGCTCCTTATGTGGCCTCAACAATGCGGACCAAAAGCATTACCATCCATGCGCAACATGGCACTGTTAATACTCTGATATTTTGCAGCTATTGATGTAATCAGCCTCTCTGAGAGCTACCACAGAATTTGTGAAACCTTACTACCAGTAATTTTGCAAGAATTTGCAATTACGCTGCCTAAGAACCATTAAACTGAGTTTTACAGCTGTACCCTCATAAGGAGGTAACAGTAAGAGTTGCATAGCCACTATCAAGGAGACACTAGCAAAAACCTATGAGTAGAGTCAAGAAGATCCAGCATTCATCATCCTAGGCAGGAAACAATGTAACACAGGTTTACATCTACTCCAACCTAATGATGAAGAAGGGGTTTAAGGGTGGTTAGCAGATTTTTTCTGCTTACCCCTAAAGTCTTTGCCTAGAAGGCCTCCTTTTCCTTGATGCAATTAACATCTGTCTAAGATGAGTATTTTTATCAAGATACCATCTCTAGCCTTTACTCAACCAAGAGCCTTAAAGCAGATTTTTAAGTTGGAGTTTTTTCCTCCTAGTCTTCGCCTAAAATAGCATACCCTACAAGGCAGCAGAGCATGGGGCAGTTACTGGATGACATGATACCAGTAGCAGGGTGATTGTGATGAACCTGAACTTGACCTGACCTGGAATAATTAAAAGACTTCCTGCAATCAGTGTTATAAAACATTACGCATAATTATTATTAACCAAGTCAAATATTAAAAATATTTTTAATATTTGACTTGGTTATTTGATTATTTCTTAAAATATTGAGGCACCACTTTAGTATTTTTAATATTTGTCTTGATTAGTTAATTATTTCTATAAATATTGAGACATCACTTTATAGTGATCAACCAAAACAGAAAAATAGCCGAAACTGATATAAACTGAAGTTTTGGATAGTTTGGTGTCAAAACCAAAACCGACAATTCAGCAAATATTTAACCAAAATCAATGCTGAAATTTCAGCTAATCAAAATTAATTTCATTGAAAAACTTTATTCAAAAATTCCATTTTACATTTCCTGTTTTTTTATATGCGTATTATGTTAGAATTGATTACACATGTTTCACAAATTAAGATTTTTTCAGCAAAACAATAATTTTTTGAGGTATTTTTTGAAAATTCTTAAAACTTTAGTGCAAATTCTCAAAATATTTTGTGAAAGCTTTCAAAAATAACTATTTTTCTAAATTTTTTAATTTTTGTTGTAAATTTGAAAATTACAATTGTTGAATTAAGATTAACTTTCAAAATAAAAATCAATTAAATGAATCACCTTTTTAATATTTTAAAAATTAAAAAAAAAAATTTAACTTATTGCATTTATTTTTTTCATTTAATTATTAAGTTATTTTAAATGCTTATATATTTAACAAAAAGAATTCAATAACAATGCTTTATCAAACTATAAAGTAAAAAAACATAAAAATAATAATAATAAAAAGGTCGTTATGAAAGATGTTTTTTATTGGATAAATTAGTATTATAAAATTATTAATTTTTTGTACTTTAAATGACAAAAACTTATTTTTTTTTTTTTTTTTTATTAAAACAACAAGGTAAGTAACTCAATTTTTTTATTTCTTATGTCATTTCTGATTTTTTTTTCTTTTTTTTTTTTTTTTGTAAATTATATTGAGACTAATTTTTAAGGTTCCAGCTAATAAAAGTGTTGCTGAAGTTAAGACATGTGATCCACCAAAACGTGGTGCTAAGGTACTATATATTATATCAATATATTTGTTACCTATGTATAAACTACTTTGTATATTATATCAACATATTTGTTACCTATGTATAAACTACCTTGTGTATTATATTAACATTTTTGTTACCTATGTATAAACTATCTTGCTTGCTATCATACTGGCATAACATTTTTCTAACTGTCTTTCTTAATACAAAGTCTTTCAATCTTACTTTTGACATCTAAATATCTTGCTAATGACATAACATCTTGCTAATGACATAATATCTTAATAATGACATAACATATTGATAATGTAACAGTTGATAACTAGATGACATTTTACTAAATTAACATTTGCTAGTGTTATTTATTAAATGTACAGCATTTTGCTAGGGTATATAGCATTTGATGTACATTTATCATCCTATCATCTTACATTCATATTAAACTTAATTTATTAAAAACAATGCTATCCTAAATACTGTATACAGCATTGTTTTTGATAAATTATGTTTGATACTTTAATATACTAAGTAAATAATTCAATTTTTCAGGCAAAACTTAAAAAGATTAATGAAAAATATAAAGACCAAGATGAAGAAGATAGACAACTTTTTCAAGAAATCATCAGAGTGAGTTATTTTCTTACAAATAAAGTTTTACATTTGTTGTTACTTTAATGTTTTATTGGAAAACAGTTGTTTACATTGAAGGCTTCATCTTTAGTCTAATGAACCAGCGAGGCCGCCAAAGAAGACAGGAAAAAATAAAATTAAAGAAAAAAATACCAAACAAGTTCAGCAACAAAAACGAGAAGTAAAAAAAAATACAGTTGAAACAATTATTATTGAACAACCAGAAGGGGATCAAAGTCTGACTAATAATATCATTGCTAATGATGAAGAACCTGATGAGGAAATTGAAAAGGTAAAAATAAAACTTTAGGAAAACTAAATTCATTTGTTTCTTTGCTATTTTTTTAAATTCTATTAATAAGCTCTAATTACTGCAATATTTATCACTAATAAAAAATACTTTTGTTATTCTAATAGGTTTTGTATTTGAAAAATAACAAAAAATATGAAATATTGACATTTCAGGTTATTTTTGGTTATTTGTGTAAAATTATGAGAAAAAAGTTACTCCTTTATTTTCAAAAGATTATAAGAGAAATAGTTTATTTTCAAAAGATTATAAGAGAAAAAGTTTATTTTCAGAAGATAATAATTTCAGACAATTCAGATTTAAAAAATTATTTTAATGAGAAGTTTTTAAAAAATTTAACACAATTTATCAGATGTTGAACAACAAACTCTGGACAATGTTTTGATGCAAATTAAATTAAAAATAATTTATTTAGTAATGCAGTGGAGAGATTAAAAGAAGAATGGAAAACAATTACCCCATTGCAAAGTGGTCCAGGACCGTGCCATAAATACAAAAAAAAATTGAACTTTATATGATATTTGTAGACCAGATTTAAACTTTCAAGGTCCACAATTTTTTGAATGGCGTTTAAGGAGGTTTTGAATTTCAAAAATTCAAGAAAAAATTTTTTAACAGAATCTCAATCTAAGAAAAAAAGATTTTTTCTTAGACCTTATTGAGTCTGAAATTACGTCAGAAATTACTGAAAATTTAGGAGTTGCCTTTATTTACTTATTTTTAATCTTAACAAAGAAGGATGGTTAAAAGATGTTTTAAAACTTTTTCTGGACATTTTGTTAACATTTTATTTAATATATGGGTCCTGTAAATCATGCTCTAAAATGTACTCATATCATGCTCTAAAATGTACTCATATATCATGATCTAAAATGTACTCAGCAGAAGAAGATTCAACTCTAATCAGAGACTTTAGAATGAGTAGGGCTGACTATCAAACTATTCATCAAAGAGCCTTAAATAAAGGTTGCATTTTATACCCTGCCTATAATTATATTGTTAAAGTTAAAAATGATTGCACTCCAAATTCTAAAAATGTTCAAATGTTTTTTGTTAAAGAAAATCAGCAAATCGGTAAAAAAGAATATGATTTTTTTATGTCAATTGATCTCAACTCAACAGCAATTGACTCATTTTCTGGATATAGTGATACTGGATTTTTTCATGCAACCCCAGCTGAAAAAAAACAATTAGTTGCATGCTGAGCAAAAAAAAAATATATATATACTTGGACTTGATGCTGATATTCTAAGAAGCAAAGGTTCTGGCACATCCAATAATGAAAACTCAGCAAGAAGAGTATTTAGAAGCTAAGAAACCTTTGCTAAAAAACATAAAGTTGATAAAAGTTTTGTTAAAAGATTCTTCATTATTATTTTTGTTTTGTACTGTAAGCATCTAATTAATCAGAAAATCAGAAAAAAAAAATCAGGAGATCAGAAAAAAAAATGTCGAAAAATTTTGAAAACACTTTTAAAAAATATTTTCTTGGAAACTTACAAATGAGAATAGCAAGATTTCTCTGCTAATCAGACCCCTTCACCACTTCTATGAGGCGGAGTTCAGAATCAAAGAAGTAGCTTGCCTCTCCAGAAGAATATTTTGATCTTCAATTTAAATTTAAAATAAAAATTATATTCTTCATATCTAACTGATTGCTGTATTGATGATATGGTTCCCAATTAGGTTTACTTTATTTAGAAAAATTAATGAAAACCCACATTCTTAAATATAAAAAAATATAAAAATGGATGTATAAAATTTTTTTTTAGAATCGAGATGCAACTCATGTTTCATTGCTATTTTTGTTATTACCTAAGCCATTTTTTTGATGATGTGGATAATTAATCAACTAGGTGGTCAAACAAGTGTTTTTGAAATAAATTTTAACATATTGATCTAAATATATATAGAAATAAAATAAAAATGTCACATGTTAAATCATTTGTCCTTAGTGTGTTATTTTAGAACTTGCTTATGCTTTACACTAAAGCTATTAAATATACTATGAATCCAAGATACTATTAAATTTTGTTTGATATGAAAAAAATAATTGATAAGAAATGTGTTTTTTTGTTGTTGTTATTTTGTGTCCTTAATGTTTTCTTTGGTTTGCTTCATGTTTATGCTGTGTAACAAGATTTTTTAAACCATATCTCAAATGTCTATAAAAATAAGTTTAAAAAAATAAATGTCTAATGTTTTGTTATGCTTTGTGCTTTTACTATACATGTATGATCATTATCCAATTAAACAAAAATGTATTTTAAATGCTAGTGACTATTTATAATCATTTAATTGGAAGTTCACGCCTCCTTCCAAACCGATGTTGCAAAACTTGTAAAAAATACATAAAACCATTTTTCTTGTCATTTGTTCTTTGGGTTTGTCTCATTGGTGTGTTCATCAGACGTATGGTAAGGGTTGAGGTTTGTGTCATTGGTGTGTCTATCAGAGGTATGGTAAGGGAAATACCAATAATAATTATAATAGGCCATGGTATAGCAAATATTTACCGAAAATTTCAGAGTGCTTCAAAAATGATAATGATATGATTTTTACCTCAAAAGTCATATTTCTGGACCAGTGTGCATTGTGCAAAAAAATCACAGTTTGCACCCTAAAATATATAAAACCAACTCAAGAATAAATTTTCTTAAGGTGGTGACTGTATACTAGATAAGGTACAATATGATAATAAAATTGACCTTCTATTAGAAGATGTATAAACTCCTCTAAACTAGATACCTATAAACTCCTCCTTCATAATCCAATGGTAAAAACACTAAATGATTTTAATACTCTCATAGACTACATGACTTTCAACTATATAATAGATAAAACAGTATATTTTTTATGGTCTGATACATCCTGTCGCTGCCCAATTTTTTATGGATTGCCTAAAACTCATAAAGTAGGGACATTGTTGCCACCTGTTGGTTCAGCATGTAATGGTTCAACCAACCATTTACCTAAATTTATTACACATTTTATTCAAACAGTGTCAGACTCATTTCCCTTTTATATCAAAGATACTACTCGTTTTTTTGAAATGCTTCAATTGCACCAATTTATCTCTTCTAACTATTTTTGTCACAGCAGATGTCATCTTATGTATACCAATACTCCCCACCAAGAAATAGTTGAAGTAATATTTTTAATATTTTATATAAAACAGGTTCTGATTTATCAGATATTACTATTATGTCCTATATAGTATAATTTGGGAAACTATTCTTTCAACATTTTCTAATTTGCTGATAGGTTCTACCAACAGAATAATGGTTTATTAATGGGCATATACTTATATATATATATATATATATATATATATATATATATATATATATATATATATATATATATATATATATATATATATATACACACTTAATACAGGAAACCAAAAGATACAATGAGCATTCTACCCCATGACTCCGATTCCCAAGGGATACACTATAAAAAAGTTATATCAGAATGGGAAAATCTTCATAAAGAATTGCTAACTTTAGCATAGAACTTTATACTAAGGGAGTATTTGCAGTGAAGGATATTAATTTACTATTTACTAGAGCTTTACAATTAGTCAAAAAACAATGATTTACTTAATTATTAATTTTATTTACTCACTGGTTTAAGTAAATGTAACTTCAGTGGTATATGTAGTTACTTGCATTTTTTCCTAATTTCGCTTGGGCTCGACAATTTGGTCTAATCCTTTGATGTTTTTTTTTTTTTTTTTGCATTTCTTTTGCATTTTTAAAAGTGTTTATTATATAACATTGGTTAAAAGAGTTATGAATATCCAAACGCTAAATTTATTATTACAGAGTACGGGTATCAGATAGATACAAATATCAGTTATACTAATATCAAATATATCAGAATTTAAGAAATTAAGTGTTTATATTTTTATGTTTTGACTTCAACAAGAATTTTATGTTAAACTTTTTTTTTCATTAATATTATTATTTATTTTTTGTAGGAAAATATAACAATTATTGACTCACTAACTGGTTGTCCTCTTGAAGATGATATACTATTGCATGCAATACCTTTATGTGCACCTTACAGCTCTCTTCAAAATTATAAGTTAGTTTTCTTATTTGTAAATGAGAAATTAAATTTTCAAGTAAACTTGCTAAGATTTGGTTTCAATTTTATTTCCTGTAATTTATGCTTTGTTCAAATTTTATGTTCTTGTTTAATAGAAAATAAGAATTGATATATATATATATATATATATATATATATATATATATATATATATATATATATATATATATATATATATATATATATATATATATATATATATATATATATATATATATAATAAAAAATAAGAATTGAATATATATATATATATATATATATATATATATATATATATATATATATATATATATATATATATACATACATATACATACATATACATATGTATATATATATATATATATATATATATATATATATATATATGTGTGTGTGTGAGTGGGTATAAAGTTAAAGTTATAAAGTAAGTTTTAAAAATAACTAATGATTAGCCTTGTTGAAAAACGCAAAACATATAATTGGAAAGTTTCAAAAAATATTATTATTATTTTATGTTTTTGCTGACTCGTGTTTTATTTATTGAAGGTTTAAAGTCAAGCTTACACCAGGAACTGGAAAACGAGGCAAAGGTATTATTTAATGTTTTTGATTACTCGCAAAATTATTTAAAACAAGTTTTAAACGTTATTTGAAAAAAGTATGTTTTAATAAGCACGGAAAATGGTATTCTTACTTCTTAATTCTTAAAGTTTAATTTGTAAAGTTTTTTAGATTTTGTTACGTGCATTTATTTGCACGAATTCAATTTTTTTTTTCTTACCTTAATGCAATTCAATTCATCTCAATGATTGAGAAATACGAACAAGAATACAGATAGATAAATCTACACTTGCTTAGAAGTTTTTGTAAAAGAGAAAGAAATATAATTTTCATTTGCTTCTAAGTTAGGATAAACAAATCTTCATGATTTTAATTAAGTTTCAAGAAAAAAATCAATATTGTTTAACAAATTCTGTTTCAGCTGCTATTTCATCTCTGCATTCTTTTCTTATGACCAAAGGTATTAGCGATTGGGAGAAGGATCTTCTTAAATGTTTAAAGGTAAGTTTATTTAATCAAAAAAGAGCTCTGTTGAATAATATTTGTTTGTAAATTTTAGTAGTATTCAATTCTAAATATATATTATGTAAAGTATATATTGTGTTAGAATTTATTCTAAATGTTATTATAAGGTTATTAAACTTTCAAACGAAAAATTTCTTTAATTTACAAACTCGTTGGAAATAACTTTTTTTAGGACTCGGATATTTCAAGAAATTTACCTGGAAAAGTGAAAGTTTCTGGACCAAATTTGCATAAAGTTAAAAAGAAATGATTTAGATTAAATGATAAAACGGTTTTGTCTCGTTGTTGTCTCGTTGTTGACTGTTCTTGTTATTTGATTAATCGCATGATTTCCGTCGAAGAGCAATATCGCTTGCAGTCTTTTGAATTCAATTTGGTTTTGATCTATAAAAAAAATAATAATAGTGCTTCTCTTATTTATAAATTCATATTAAATAAACTTATGTGGCTCTTTTTAATGTATCCTATTGCGGCTTTCTTTAAACTCAAACGTATCTATCTGGAATAATTACTAGTGTCCTAATATTAATAACAAAAAAAAAAAATTTTTAAGTATGTCAACTCTACAACTTATAGCGTAACTATAGGAAGTTCAAAAAAAAACATTAAATTTCAGATTTAAGTATAAAAATTTATATATGTCAATTGATTCAAATTTCTATTAAATTTTCTTTTAATTGTTATTTATTTTTTAACAAGAAAATACTACTTTATTCGAAAAATTTTTTACATTGGTTTTTTCGACATGGACTTTAACAACTAATTCTGTAAAGTTTGTGGCGTTTGTCGAATTCTTTGAGAAAATTGAAAAGAAATTTTTGTTTATTGTGCTCATTATTATAGCTCCATCTGTAATAGTTTGTTTAACTGTTTCTTGAGTTCCATCAGTTCAATATAATGCTTTTATTGATTGTTTTGTTGATGTTTTACTGATAATATACGCATGTACCGATTTGAGATTTAGTTTGTAACTCAGTGCTAGTTTTTGTTCGAAATCCCGAATTCTTGGTTCAACATTTATCTCCAAATTCAAATGTTTGTTTGACAAACACAAATACTTTTGCATTTGCGGCACATAAACCACAGTTATAGATGAATATAAATTTCTTTTTCAGCAAAACTTACATTAATAGATTTACATTAACGACCAAATTTTATTTATGATGCAAGTAGCTTGATAAACTTTTTTTTACTTTTCTAACAACAAATATCTGCTTATTGTTGAAGTAGGGTTTAAAAGATTCTTTCTTTTACAAAAATGTTTTTTCCAAGTTACATGCTTGTAAATTCAATAAACTTCTTTCAATACTTCTGTCTTTTTTCTGTCAATTGATATAGCTCTGTCTTTTTTGTTCTGTTTTTACCACCATAAGATCAATATTTTAGACATCAATATTTATAGTACTGTGTTCGTGCTCGTGATACTAGTGGTATCGCGTTTAAACTGTTCCTCCGTTAATTAGTGTTGTCTGTCAAAGTTCGTGTTTAAGAACTATAGTTTTAAAAAAGGGTTCTAAAGTTGAAAAAACTAATAATAATGATAATAAATATGTATTCTCTCTAACTGTAATGCGCCCTTGACCTTGGTCAAAAAATTATTAAAACGAAAAGCGTTACATGGGTAAGCTCTCTTATCAAACATCTATTCCGACAGTCTCCTTTAAGTCCGCAAACATGAAAAAGATTAAACTTTCAGTTAAAGACAACCTGCCCAAACCTAAACCCTCAGTCGATGTATGCACACTCACTGTGGCTATGGCTATATAAATCAGTCAATGTATGTTCACTGCTATGCGCCTCTTCCTATATTTCCTAATTTCGATGCGATGCAATGTTATTAATATATTTTATATATAACTTTTATTTTACCGGGAAGTAGAAATATAAGGTGACAAAAAGTCTCATTACCTTTTTGTTATTTTTTTATTTTTTTTTAGCAAAAAAAACAGTCCAAAAACTTCATGTTTACGACAAAAGATAAATTGTAAAAAATAATTATTTGTATATTTTACAATATACGTACTTTGCATTATGTTTAGAGTGATTACCAAAACAACATTCAAAAAGCGTTTGGTAATATTTTAATCTGTTAAAGTTTTACCTTTGCTCCAATTGAAGCGCGGTGTTTCGATTGATGGCAACAATATTACAAATTAAAGTTTGTAAAAAGGATATGTTTAAATATTTCTTTATACACACTGTACAAAATTCATTCACTAATTAAAAATATAAATGAATCTCCGTCTTAAACAGAAAAATTACTTTAATAAAAAATATGATAAAAAAATTTACGAGATCTTAGTACTACTGAGGTCTTCTGGAGTTTTTTAGTCGATTATTTATAAATGATTGTTTTAACATTTACGTTGCTTAACAGAATCAATTTTTTAAACTTGACCTGCTGTTGTCACCAAACAGCAATGCATTCTAAGTCATTTTAGACGGCAACACCTTTTGTGAATAAAAAGTAACAGCGGGTTTGTTACATTAGGCCGTCAAATGTCTTACCATGGTTTTCGTGGTTGTATCGTGCTTTATTTATTCAATTCTGATCAAGAATCGTTGCTAACAGGAATATAGTTGCGTTTTACCGATGACCTAAAATGCTGGTTGCTCTCCTCAATTGGCTCCTCGTCATCGTGATGTGCGTACATCTCTGCACCTGGGATATTTCCAATATTGTTTGCAACAGCTGCAAATTGCTCTAATGATGAGTAACCCGGCTCTCTATTTTGTTTGTTTGTAAACGCGCTCCATTGATCCGCTGTTTGAATTGGCTGAAAATTAAGTGATGAATAGTCTGTTGGTTCTGATAAAGAAGACGGTTGCGGAGCAACCACTGGTTGTCCGAAAGGTTGATTATATTGCGCAGCAGAGGGCTGTGCAGAAAATTGTTGACTTAAATATTGCTGATGAATCTGTGGATTTAGCACAGTTTGTTCAGGTTGAGGTAATAAAACACTTTGACCAACCTTCCTTGTTAATGCATCTGATGACGTATCACCTATAAAATACGTATGAAACAAAGTATAAAAGTTTTCTTCAAAAACGTGTTTACTAAATACAACGCCGCAGATATATTTCATAACTATAGGGAAGTAGCAATAACTAAACGCATACATATATTTATGCGTTTTTTTGTTGTTGCTGTAAAATACTCTTTACATATTGTTTACATTAGGTTTATAACTATACAATCCAAAAACCTTCTAAATTATTTATAAATGAAATGCATTTTATACTTTAAAATATGTTACTTAAATTTTTTTTTTAATTTTAAATAAAAAAAAAAGAACAAAAATATCCAGTCCAATAAGTCCAGGCAGAAGAATAAACTTTTCCCGCCCACTTTGTGCACTAACCAGATTTTGCGCTTTTTTTTTTGCTCGTTTTGATTTAACATCAGAACTCATTCTGTTGTTTTTAGATAGTAAAAATTTTTGATAGTAAAAAAATTATTTTTACCTAATTTTTGAAGAAATGAAAGAGATATACCTGGAACAAGATAGAGGTTTTTAGATATTGGAAGGTCAAGTTCGCCACCTGGTAGTTGCACTCCAACGCTTAAATCGTCACCCCCAGTTCCTTCCTTCATAAAACTCTCCATAAAGTAGTACTGATCTTTTGCCAAAAATATTGGGCGAGAAGTTTGCTCGGCTGGATATCTGAACAACAATTTATAATATAAAATTGAAAAATGAATAACAAATCGTATAGTTACAAAAGATTTTTTAATACTAAAATATAAATAATACTAAAAAGTTTTTACTTATGCCATTGTCTATATGACGTATAATGACCATGCTTCAACTCTAAGATTAAGTTGGAGTGAATTTCTTCAGTATCTGGACTTATCCACAACTCACATTCATTGTCACACGAAATGTAAAAAATAAACTCTCCAGTAGTGGGTGCCTACAATAAAAATGTAAAAAATAAACTCTCCTCTAGCGAATGCCAACAATAAAATAAAAATAAATAAAACTTTTTTGTTTTACTGACCATTAAAAAAAAAACAAATACGTATCATAAAATTCAAAATTTTATGATAGAGATTTTTTTTTTAATAATCATATAAAATTTAAAATTTTATATGATTATTTTATATGAAAGGCAAAAATTACATAATGAAATAAATTTTTCATAGAAACATTTATATAAATTTTAACATAAACGTCACCTTATAATAAGTTGATAGCCTCTGTCCATACCCATCTCCGGCATTTGGTGGCGCTTCAAACTTGTCTAGAACTATATATTCATCGGGATTAGTTGGAAACCGTGGATTGTTTGTAAGAAGGGTCAGTAAAGGACTTAGTCCTAAACCAAACCATACTTCTCGTAACACACCATCATCATCTAAAAACATAAAATTTATATATATATTGTTGGTATGTATGTATACATGTATATTTGTATGTATGTATGTATGTATGTATGTATGTATGTATGTATGTATGTATGTATGTATGTATGTATGTATGTATGTATGTATGTATACATGTATGTATACACTGATATTTTTAAACATTGAACAAATACCAGAATGCGGGCGATTAACTCTAGGTTGAGCTGCTACTTGCTTTGCTGTGTCATCTCTTAAAGATGGAGCAACTTGAAAAACGGGTGCAGCCAGTGGATTTGTATTTGCCGCAACAAAAGGAACAACTGGAGGAGAAATAGTTAAAGCTTGTGGTTCTAAAAAAATTTTTTTCATTTGGTATAAGATCAATATAAAATTTTTACCGCGATTGTATGGAACTTTAGAATACCTATATACAACATTAGAATATCTGTATGTATTATTAGAACACCTGCATGTAACATACCTGCATTATTATTTAGAAGTGTTGTTTCTACAACAGAAGGTATTGGTGTTGCTTCACTTGAAAAAGGAACTATTGCTTGTTGCATTGTTAAAGTTGTTATTATAGATGGTGTAAGAATTGATAGTGGTGTGGTTGATGTTGTTTGTGCATTATTTTGTGTCAACACTACATTTAAAATTATGAGTTTCAATGAATAAAAAACAATAAACTAACAGTAATCAACAAGCTATATCTTTAAAAAAAAACCTTAATTTACCTTTTGTTGAATCACAATCTACATTTCTAGGGTAGTCGCAAATATTTGTAATTGGATTAAACATTTTACCACGTTCGCAACTTTTGTAGTTGCCATGATTTCCATGGCACTCAATATAACCAACACAATCTTTAGGTATCGGACAAACACTATCGGGGATTGCGCAACACGATCTTGTCATTTGTAAAGACATACCAACAGGATGCACCTAAGATTCATTACAAATAGGTTGGTTTTGTTTAAAAAAACTCAATAGTTTTAATTAGATAATATTATACTTACAAGTTGTGGAATTTTTTCTGATTGAGTTGTTTTTGCTAAACTTATTCCTGGAGATAATATAACTTTGTGAAGGTTAACTTTAGATTTTAAAGAAGATTTTGTAGGTTTTAATGTTGGTTCGGCATGAGGAGCTGCGAATGTGTGCTTGACCTCAGCATTGACCGCAGTTGGTGGTAAAGCAGTAGGTAAAACACTTCCTGAATGAGCTACAACGCGCTGACCTAATGGAGCAAATTTTGCATTTCCAGTCAATGAAGCTGACAAAGGAGGAGAAGGTGGTGGTGGTGGAAGACTGTGCACCCAGTTTGAATGTGTATTTGTGATTAAGCTAAAAGTATGAGGTGTTGCTTTAACAACATTTGCAACAACAACAGCATGGAAATGCGGTAACTTTGGTTGAGGATACATCAATTTTGATCCAGAAGACCTAGAGTTTGTTGTTTGCATTTGACTAGTCGTAGGAGTTACAGAACTTGTTATACGTTGTGTAGTTATAGTTTTTACTTGTTGAGCTATTTTAGTTGTTGAAGCTGTTGTAGTTGGCTCATGAATTTTGGGATCAGTTCCATTATTTTCTCGCGGAATTGGTATATCAGATGATGTTTCTTGGCTAGTTGCTTTTGTCTCTAATGAAGACTTTGGTTTGTTTTCATCAGTTTGATGAGAATCTACCATCACGGGTGCAAAGTGTTTATTTAATACATCAAGAGAAGCATTTTTTGCAGGCATACGTGTCTCAGCAATACCAGGTGGAACATTGAGATCGTCATTTTTTTCTAAGACTGTGTTTAAAATTTTGGCTGATGAGTTTCTGGATAAAGCTGCAGCAGCTGCTGCTGCCTTGTGAGAATCTTCAAACTGATTGCCTTTTTGTTCAATAAGTTTTAAAATTTTAGCTGCCATATCTGGTGAAATATGAAGCTGCTCCTTATCTATGGGCGTTCCTGAATTTAATAAGGAAAGTGCATTAGGATTTAGTTGTTGAAGAGAGTTGATAGATTCTTCAAGTGTCTGAGATGTCTCGGGACTAACATTAGGAAAACCTAGTAAAGGTCTTGGCGATGTAAAAGCGTCTAGTGGTGACTCTTGAGAGGGAACCAATGGAAAGTTTGTAGGTGGAATAGTAGGCATTTGGTAAACAAAACTGTTGACATCTAAATTATAACGTAATATTTTTTAAAACTAAAATCAACATTTTACTTATAAATACTATTAAACACTTAGTACATCCGGAAAAGTAAGCGTATATTATTTTATGTTTTAAAATTAGTTTATTAAACTTTATATCTATTATTATATCTGTTAAACATTACAGTAAATAAAAACTTTTAAAACCTCGATGAATGACAACAGTGCCATCAGGTAAAATCCCAATAATTCCTTTATTACCAACTGTAACATGAGCAAGTCTAAGATCTAGCTTTACCCACTTTACACCTTCAGGTTTAATTGCGGTGACACCTTGACGTAAAAACACATCATTTGTGTCACTAAGACCAACTGTTAAACCTGCTGGACCACTCTCCACCATTCTAAGTTTTCCTGGAACTACCGTCCACTGTATTCCTTGCGGTAAAACTTCAGTTATTCCAACACGAAAATAAACATTGTCTCGTTTATTCACTGCCCAGCAGCCAAATTCACCACACGAAACATACTTCATGTTACCCTCAATTCTCATCCATCCAGTTCCCTCGGGTCGATCGCTAAAAAATAATTTAAATTGAAGTTTAACCAATAAAACATACAAGATTGAATAAATGAAACATACAATTTAAAATGAGTTGTAGTACATTAAAGGTTTTTGAAATTAAAATATCCTAAAAACTTGATGTATAAAATTTTTATATAATAAACTCTTAGTACTATTTCAAAGTACATAAAATTCTTTACCACTAAGTAAATCCTGTGAAATTTTTATTGATTATTATATTATTAAAAAGTTATATTATTTTATACATTATAATGGCCAACAGCAAATGTAAATTGAGTTAGACTTTCCACTTTCTTAAAAGTTTTTTTTGTAATCTGTTTAAAAAAGATTTTTTGATTCAAATGTCTTAAAGAAGAATGTCCTGGAAAACTAAATATAATCTATTAATGTTAACATTAAGAGCTAAAACTAAATATAATCTATTAATGTTAACTTTATTTTCCCAGCATTCATTAATGAAATTTTTTGTTCTTTATATTTTACTTTTAATAAAAGAATGTTTTATTTAAGCCAACATTTGATCAACGAATTCCGTATGAAATGTCTAAAATATATGTGTTTGACAGAAGAGTATACAGTTGTATACATACATACATGAACTTTAGTTCGACTTTTTTGTAAAAAAATAAACCTGTCCGACTACTAAGTAAAAACTGTGTATCCATTTACATATAAATAATTTTTATTCATAATTCAAAAAATATTGCCATTATTAAAATTTTGCGTTTTTTCTGATTTAATGATATTATTAAGACTAATTCAGAAATTAAAAATTAAGCATTTTTAGAATCCTGCATTTTGAAACATGTGGGGGAGGAGGGGGAGGGGTGGTTTTAAAAGATAATTTTAAATCTAGCAGCACATAACTTTACTGCTAAAAATATGTCCTTTATTATCAACAAATAACAATAAATATTGACTAAAAAATAAATATTGACTAAACAATATTTAAAACCCAAAAACCCAAAATATAACAAAACAAAAATATTTTTCCTTTTTAATAATTTTTAAACCATGAAATATTATAAATATAGACAAAATATAGGTTTTTTTTTACATGTAACATTTAATTTTATTTAAACTATGCGGTAGTGGTTTTTATTTAAACTATGCGGTAGTGGTGTAGTGGTAGAGCGCTCGCTTCATAAACGAGTGGTTCCGAGTTCGACCCCCACCACATCCCTGGTAGTACCGCGCTCAACTCGTTTCTCCGCGCAGCGGCCTTGTTCATCAAGGTTTGTGTTTCGGAGTTATAGAGTTGAGAGAGGGTTATAACCACAAATAAGTAGCCTCCTCGTCTGTAGTGGCCTTCTCGGCCTTGAGGAGGTGAATTAAATAAAAAAATAAAAAAAAAAAAAACTATATTTTAAATATTTTTAGGTGATTAATTCATTAAAGTTTTAATATTTCTACTGTTATCAATATAAATAAAATTTAATAATGTAATATTATGCTCATTAACAGTATAATACTGTTTTAATTTTAGAAAAATTAAAAGGAACTTACAAGGTTACTATTGGTTACTATTGTGTTTACTGGAAGAAAAAAAATTGTTTTTAGTCCAAGGTACCATTAAAAAACTGGTGTATACACTACCCAACTGGCTTTGGTCCTAAAAAGACGTCTTATGAACCTTCATTCAATGTTCTGAACATCTTTTGAACATTCAAAAGACATCTTTTTAGGACCAAATGCCGGCTGGATAGATGCATCAAATAAATTGCAGCCTATCCTTTTTTAATACATGAAGTTACAAAGCTAAGTTGTACATGCTTGCAAAAAAAAGCCAACTGAATCAGTTGGACACAAAAGCTAGAAAAGTTAAGTTAATATTGTATGTTAAACATTTGCATATATATAAAGATGTATACCAAATGTCAGTTATGAATTAATAATATTTAGATTGACTGGAATTCTAAGTAGTAAAAGTTTGATACTATTACAGTTAAGATTTTTCAGAGGTCTTCTTTATCTCCAGAAAAAAACGTTAAAAAATTCTGTCTGTATATGATAATAAAAACAGAAGAATTTAAAATTTATAATATAACAGAACATAATAAAAATATATAATATTAAAATACTTAAGTTATCATTAAAGTTATATCAAGAATAAATATACATTTAGGGTGTGGAAGTTTAGGGCACTGCTTATAACATGAACGATGCAAATCAAATGCTGTAAAAAAACTTATATAATCAGTTTCTTCTAAAATAAATAATATAATGATTGCAGTAAAAATTAATTCAGGAGATTGATTTAATTTAGCCACCTGTGGACAGTCTGATAGTAAGAGTCGGTTGTCCTGAGAATAAAGGAGAAATCCATTAACTCTCCTTTGAAACATCTAAGCAATAAATTATGATCCTTAAAACAAAGGACATGGAAAAAAATTTCTTTTTATACAATTAGAAGTAATAAAGTTACTATCAGATCAATTATAAAAAATTATTACAGTGTTCAGTTCATAAAACGTGAAGTTGGTGATAGAAACCAGATTTGTGTTGAAAACTTTGCTGACTTCATATATTCATACTGCATGTGATTTGAAATTGGAATATCTGGCCATGGTGAAATTCATTTGAATCTGGCCATGGTGAAATTCATCTATATTTATACTGTGAAACCAAAAGAATGTAAATATAAAATTTTAAGAACGTTCAAAAGAATTGATAATTATGTTACTGAGTACCAAGAAGAAGGGGAAAAAAAGAGCTCAGCTAAATAAAAATGTTATTCGAAAAAGGCTTATCCATCTAAAGAACAGGAAGTTTCACTGATAACCAAAATTCTTTCATCGTTCTCACATATTACTTATTGATAGGTTTTGTCTATGTTCTAAGCAACCTAATTTTTGTTTTCTAACTAAACTTTAATCAGCAGTTGTCTAGAAAATACATTTTCCAGGAGTACAGGAGTAAACTATAAAAATAAAATACACAATCTTGGAGATCTAAATATATTTTTAAATAATTGTCTATGGTTAATACCTTTTAATAAACGTTTCAAAGATTTAAAATTGAGGATATGCGCTTTAGTAATTTCTTTGGTTCTAATGTAAAGCATTTTATTGTTATATTAAAAGACATATAGTCGGGGAAAATAAAATTTGCATAACTAGCATTGGCTACTATAATTGTATATCAATAACTTTAACACTAAATAGCTGTTGTTAACATTATAAAGAACATGAATAAAATTCTCTATGCTAAAATTAGCCCAAAATCTATTAAAACAAAATAAATATTTTTAACCTTCTCATAATAGAGTTTGTAAAAGACTGTAACTACTCCTTACCCATAGAAAGCCTACATCATTTGGATCCAAATTTTTCCTTTTTGTGAAAAAATCAATGACTTCTAAGTAGATTTGCAAAGCAAACTGGAGAAACCATGTATTCTAAATTTAAACCAACTTCGGTGAGATATAAAAGAGCCGTATGTTACGAGGATCATGGACAGAACTAGCATAGGGCAGTTTCTGATTTTTCATCAAAGTGAAGATAACTGTGTAACTTGAAAAGAATTATAATTAACTTTGAAAACATGATTTAATTATTCAATTAAATATTGATTTAACTCAGTAAAAATTATTAGCATTAATATAATCAAATTTGTCTTCTTCCAGCAAATAATCGGGAAACAACAGCGGGGAAAAACAATGGACTATGCCTTTATAAATTCAAGCATTCCTCAAAGTTTGAAATATCCGAAAAAAAGATAAAAAAATTTTCCTTGGAATTTTACTTAATAAAGGTTATGAAATAACTGCCTTCTTTGAGCACTACTGGACTACCAACACTTTTTAAAGATTTCTTTTGCTTTTTAGAATAATTTAAGAAAATAAATTACAGCTATTGCTGTGGTTCTGACATTTTGTTAAATATAAAGACAAAAGACAGCATTTAATTTCTTGATTAACATATTTCAATTGACGAATCAACGGTACTTTGGAACGGATGTTTCGTTTTCTAGCAATATATAAAAAATAAAACTTAATTTTAATTTTTACTCTTACGAGAAGTATCACAGAGCACTGTGGAGAAACATTCTTGTACTTCTTCCTCCTTCCTTACCAGTTCGCTTACCTCCTTCCTTACCAGTTTGCTGGTAGGACTGGAGACGGTATCAAACCAGAACTTTAACCACTGCTTTTTAACCACGGCTGCATTTTTAATATAATATTATAGTGCTTAACATTTTGACACATTTTAATATGAAGTCATATGTTTGATGATGCGATGGTGTTCGGTTTAACAACGTGATGGTGTTTAGTATGATGACAAAGCATTTAAAAAAAAGTGTTTATTTTGGTATTATATATTAGTACTTAGTCAAAGTTGAAAAATTTAACTTTGGTTTAATTCTTGGTTTAGATTGGTGTATAGTTTAACGTCATATTTAACAAAACGGTTTTGATGAAAAATAATGAAATAAAAATAGTGTTAGATCTTATATGTAGTAAAACATTTTAAGAACATCTTTTTAAAACAATCGGTAAGTAAAAAAACAATATTTGATAAAAATTTTACCGAGTAATGCCAATCCTGCAAAATATTCTATTGTATCGATTAACTCCCCAGACGACACCAGTTATTCCAGCATCGATCTGTTTTAAATTGCCAGGAATTTTTTCCCAAAAAGACGTTAAAACTAAACATAATGTTATGAATAATAAAGATTAATGAAAAAACACTGCGAAAGCTAAACAATAGGCGGTTCATTAGAGAAAAACTTTGCAGCATATCCTAAAAACTAAATATTTTGTTCAAAGTAGAGCTAAATAAGATTAATTTGGGTACTTACTGTTTTCTCTGCTATTTAAATCTAAAAATAAGAAAGAATAAAAAAGTCTAAGAAATGAACTATTGAATTTTTTTTATATAGATATATATTAATGTGTTTTTTTGTTGTTGTTTTTTTTGTTATTAATTAAAGACTAATTAATGAAGTTTTAAAACAGATCTTTAAAAAACAAGTTTTCAAAAATATCAAAAAAATTTAAACCTAAATCCCAAAAACCTTCTTTAAGCATACCTTCTGCGTCTGGTTCGGTTCCTTTACGAAAAAATACATTTCCCAATAATCCAACTGACCAAACTCCCGACTGTCCAGATGATACATGATGCATTGTGCCGTCAATTTTTTTTAATACGTTGCTAGCTCCAAAAGAAAATACTTCGTGTTTGCCATTAATTCCAACTATATAAGGCGATATACCAGAATCAACTTGAGATAGATGAAATGGTAGCTCGCTCCAACCAGAAGGTAACGATGGCAATGACGGCAAAGAAGACAACGATGGTAATAAGGAATGGTCGTTGTTTGCAATAGCCATTACTAATATATATATATATATATATATGTATATATATATATATATATATATATATATATATATACATACATATATATATATATATATATATATATATATATATATATATATATATATATATATATATATATATATATATATATATATATATATATATATATATATATATATATATATATATATATATATATATATATATATATATATATATATATATATATATATATATATATATATATATATATATATATATATATATAAAGAAGAAAGTATTACATTTTAGGATATGTAAAAAATTTTTTCCAAATTTAAAAATAACTTTTATAGCTAAACTTAGAGCTTGAACAAAAAAGTTAAAAATTTGTGACAGATGTGACACGGAGTATTAAACTTGTGACACAGATGTATGACTTTTATCAATTATTGACTAATTCTAAAAAAAAATATGGATTAAATAAACTTTATTTCAGTTTTTAATACTTAGCCAATTAATAACTATTTTCAATGCAATTTTAGTTAGAGTTATTAACTAAATAAACATTTTAAATTTAGATTAATTTTGTATTAAAATTATAACACTATACATATTACTTTTTTACAATATGATTAAAAAAGAAATATCAATAATGAATGAAAAAATAATGAATAAATAAAAATTTATAGCATTCTTTTTTATTGCAGGCCCTTCTGGAGCCTTTGGGAATTTTATATTAAAAAAGAAATAACTTCAAAACTCATCGGTAAATTATTATTTTAAACTGGTTTTTAAAACTTTTAAATTTTTTAAAAATTAAAAAAAAAAAAAAAAATACATATAAAGCTGCTCCAAGAAGAGGAATGGAGCACCGTGATGGAGCTTTAATGAAGTGGTTTTTGTAATCCTACTTGCCGATATAATTTTTATGACCATACCGCCGAGTTTTTTAAAAAAAATTCTAATCCCAGTGCTTTAACCACTGCGCCACGACCGCTAAAAAAAAATAAGTTTAAATCGAACGGGTACATACTCTTTTTTCATTATTATTTAACTTTTGCTTTAGGGACACAACGAAGACCTAACGTTCACGCCTAAAGGAAGGAGGCGTGAACTTTAAGTTCACGCCTCCTTCCTCACCAACGCTGCGAAAAATGCCCAGAACTCGCTTCGAACCCTGGATCTCTTCTTGCTTTTAAAGCAAACGCTATAACCACTGCGCTACGGCCGCTTTATAACTCTTATAACGGCCCGCTTTATTACTCGAGTTATGCTGCTCTTAATATCTTGATATTTTATAGCTTAATAAAAATTAATTACTTGATTATGTAAATTTCTAATAAAAATGGGTTCCTGTAAATACTTTTAATAAAATTTAAAATATGGAAGAAAAAAAAATGGAATTGCAAAAGAAAAATGGTGCAGTTAAGCTTCATTTTATTGATTAAACCTCTGTCATATCTAGTTTGTAATGGGCTAGTCTTATCATAACCTAAATCCATGAAATTAGAAATAGTCAGGTGACAATAAATTTTATTGAACTTCTAATAACATTAGAAGTTCATTAAAATAAATTCACAAAAAAAGGTTTCTGTTTTTAAGTCGCCTAACAAGTTCAAAAATTTTATATTATTTTATATAATTATTTTTATTTTTATATCTGTGAATGTTGAAATGCAATCATAACAAGAGTATCGATAGGCATCCAATTTTGTGATTTTAATGTAAATTTAATGTAAACAAATTAAAAAGTATTTGGATTTGAAAACTAAAATTTGAAAAAAAAATCAGTAAGCTATTTATCTTAATAATCCTCATTAACTTATAGCAAAAATTTTTTAAATAAGTTTTGCAAAAAAAGTTTTATAAAATCTCAAGAGGTTTTATAAAACTTTGTAGAATAACTAAACGATGAAGGCACAATCTGCTTTTTGTCATTTTAAATAAATTTTATAAGACAACTTGAACACACTCAAGTGCATAATATAACCAATTAAATAAAAATTTATTACTCACCAGGAAGATTTGCTGGTTCAACTGATATTGTTGTTTGACCGCGTAAATTTGGACATAAGAGAATATTTACTCCAGTAGACTGTTTTTTAGAAACATCTCCTTGACATTCAGGTTTCGAAATTGTTTTTTCCGTTTTTGAACTTTCTTCAGACTCTGATGGATTTGTTTCGGTTTTTTTACTCTCTGTACATAGGTTATCCTCGCATAAAAGCCCGCTTGGACATTCGCTACACGATTTTCCTGTTTTATAAGGTCTCTGACCAACATAATTACCACCTGGAGCGTAGTTACAAACAAGAATGGTACGATCTCCACAACGTTTTGCACCACAACCAAGTTTGTTGCTCTCCCACCATACCATTTGAGTATACAATGTACATTTTCCTGAGCATTGGCCTGTTAAAAAATTATAGCTCTTGCTTTCACTGAACCATCGTTTAACTCCCTCATATACATCGCCACATTCTTTATCTCCACAGGTTCCTGTACCCCATGCTATATTTTCTCCGACCCAATCATAATTTTTAGCAAGCTTATGCCTGTCAGGATTATGAGCGACAATGCATTTACTTGCAAAGTTTGTAGATATTTTTTCTAAATCTTCGTCCCACATCATACGCAACATATTTGATGCAGTTGGTTTGACCATAGAACGAAATGCATTATGTAACTGTAGAATTGCGTCTTTTTGAGACTGTGAGAGCGATGTTCCTGACACCGATCCTGGGTTTTCTGAAAAAAACAACTGTTATTTAAATTTGAGAAGCAGTGTTGATGATAACACAACCAAGTCACTGACATAATTAACTCCAATTAACATAATTAACATGTCACTGACTAAATTAACTCGTCTAAAAGATCATCAGATTGCTAATCAATCATGCAAAAGTTCTAGACACAAATTTAATAAATTCAACTTTGTAACGTTGGACCTAAAATGCATCTATAGAAAAATTTATGATTTTAACAGCTTATTAAATATACGTTACATTGAATGAATGAATACGTTGTATTCATGCAACTAAACGTTGTATTCATGCACAATACTAATCACTTTATACTTTGTAACTACTCGAGTTTTAAGTATTAGTAATCAGATATTTAAAAGACACTTTGTATTTGAAAATTAGTCCAAGATGTATTTTAGGCATTATTTTAATGGCAGGAAATAAAAATCATTTAAAAATTTAACTAATCCAATCACAAAAAGAAAATCAACTTTTTTTTCTAACCTGAGTTTGATAACTCGATTGTATCTCGAAGAGCAGTTAACACTAAACCCAAAAATAAACTGATCATGCATTAAGCTTCCGTGCAAATTTAAACATCTTTATATTTACATTATAATCGCACTACACAATTAAATTAACAACATGCAATTTCATAGCTACCATGCAAATTTAAACATCTTTATATTTACATTATAATCGCACTTCACAATTAAATTAACATTCTTGAATAAAAGACCTCCTTTTTACCTGCCATGTCGTTATTGGATGTCGCATTTTGACAATATAAGTTCACAATAATCCAGAAAACCCAACCCTTAAAATGACTCATAGTCCTTAACACCATCTAATTTTGAATTATACTCTGACTATTGCCGTTCATCGGCGTGTACATTTTCAATTTCAATGCGGATATATATTATTAAATTTATTAATTATTAAAAAAAATTAATTTTTTTTAGAAATCCGCTATACGAAAAGATAAATTCAAGATGGCTACTTTGATCTTTTTTCGCTTGATAGGTTTGTTTACAATAACGCATTAACTCTTACTTCAAAAAACTAACGCTCTTGAGCATGCTTGTGCAGTGCGCAGCATCTGTAATGTGTTTGCTTGCACCAAACCGAGAAAAGCACCATTTAGCTTTTTTGCAAAACTTAAAAGTTTTAATAGAGAGTTTAAAGCGGCTAACAAAATTTATACTGATGGGTTCTTTTTATTTTTGTACTAACTTAAAAATTGTTCTAGAATACGCTACGCTACGCTACGCTAAAGAAGATAAGAGTAGAATACACAAGATAAGTGTAGAAAATGACCTATTACTATCTTTTTAAATCTTTTATTGGTCTTATGACAAATAAGTACTCTCCTTGATAAACTGAAACAAACAACACAAACAAACGCGCAGATTCGCAAATAATAACATAAATGTAAAAGGAGTAAATCGTATTTTCAATTATTTTTTATACAAATTACAAAATCTTGCAATATTCAATAAAATGTTTTATGTAATAACAATTTATCCTGACATAATACTTCGACTAAAACCAAGTGATAAACGTTGATTGTTCAAAGTAAAAGCTGCAACAACAATAATTCAATCAGCAGACTTGTTTTAAAGCAAATATGCTTAAATATATAATTAACAAATTGCGAATCAAATTTTTGTCATTTATCTTAATTGTTGAGGTTGATATCCTTTATAGTTGGTGTGAGATACGACTTTTTCGTGTAAATTTTTCTTTTGCTTCTTCGCTTCGGTCTAAATAATAAATGAACTATTAAATAAACGTTAAAAAATATTTAACCATAATTGCGGCCTCATTTTACAAACAACTTTTTTTGAGAACAAACCTACAAATGTGTTCTGTATTATAAACAAACACTCTTAAAGCGTAATACTGTTGTAAAATTATGCAGCAATTTTATTAAAATAAATTGCTACTACTACTTCTACTAAAGGCAATTAATAGAAAGAATTTTCAAAACTAATAAACTTGAATAAAATATCAGTTTCACATTTGTGATTTTTTATAACAATTCTGAAAAAAAAAATTTACCTGTCTTGGTTTATAAAAACAACACATTTTTTTATCTATAAGTTTCTCTACTCTAAAAACTAAGTAATTATAAAAAAATACTTTACAGTTAACTCATTTCGTTAAAAATGATGAATTATCTGGTTGTTATCTCTACTTTTTTTTTTTAACTTTTTATTGTTCTTATTAACAATATTTGTACATAAAAAATAAGTAATACACGAAAATACAAGTACACAAAAACTCGAAGAAAATTGAAAGATTTTGAAACCAAGAACCGTTTAACAATACAATAAAAATATAATTAAATATTAAAAAGAATAAATATCGTTTAAAAATGCAAAAAAATATTAGTAGTAGGGTCGTCGTTGACTAACATTTGCCGTTTTGCAAACTAAATATTGTAGGGTAAACGAAAAAACAGGGTTCGCAGGGTCAAAAAAATAAAACTCATTATATTGCGAATAAAAAACAGCCTATATAAACTAATTTAAGTAATACCAAAAATAAATATTTGCAGTTTAATAAATGTGTTTATACTTTAATTTATTTTAAGTAATTTAACTTTTTATATTATTATTAATTTTTATTTTTAACATTTTATGACTGCATACTATATTTTTGCAACACTACAAGATAGCAATTCAATATAAAATTTTATTAAACAGAAGATTTTATTTAACAAATATAACTAAATTGATTTAATACAATTTTTTGACTCTCTGCTAAAGCCAAAATCATTTTTGTATCTGCTTAAAATACATTTAGACCTTGTAAATAGTTTTATAAGAAACTTTTAAAACTATTTATTCAGGAAAATTTTGAAATCATAAAATTTGCTTATTCTTTAATCATTATGGCTTTTTACTATTATTTTACTATTACCTCTTTATATTCTTTCTACCTCTTTTTATTCTTTCGATTATTACTAAATAGGAAATATGTAGTTTTTAACTAATCAATTTATTTTTGTTTACAAGTTAGGTCCAAAGATATCAAGTACAGCGTTTTAAACTGCTATCTTATTGATTACCTAGCAACAGACGGAGTAGATCAAATAAATAAAATTGCTGAAAACAATTGAGAGCATGGTGGTATCATCCATACACAAAGTTACAAGATAGGAATTTAGAGAATTTGCAAAATTTTTTTTCTTTATGTAAACTTACCTCTCCAAGGCCGAAAAGACCACTACAGACAAGGAGACTACTTAATTGTGGATATAACCCTCTCTCAACTGTATAACTCTGAAACAAACTTTGACAAACAAGGCCGCTGAGCAGAAAAACAAGTTGAGTGCAGTACTAACAGGGACATGGTGTGAATCAAACTAGGAACCTCTCGCTTATGAAGCAAGCGCACTACCACTACACCACTACCACATTTTATAAGTTTGTGTAAGCAGTTATACTTCAAAGGACCATATTAAATGCGCAGTGAAGTAGAAAAGTGAACAACAGTTTTAAACAACTAGCAGTAGGGAACCCAATCATACCAGATGATCCTGAATGCTTTTATTTTCTTGTGTCACTGTTTCTTTTGAAAGCAGTAATTTCTGCCATTTGATCCAAAACACCCGGAACATTAGAATAATATCAGAGTGCAGAACATTCATGTTTGCTAAAAAAAAAAAAACATTAATGTTTTCTAAAATCGCAGTGACAAATAGGGAGATAAGATTCGCATCTGTGTTATGGAAGCAACAAATTATCTACAAGCATTAGATAAATGATATAATCTTTCATGCCGCACAAAATTTCTGGCCGCTCAAAATGTTATGAATTTATAGAAAAAAGGGGTTGTTAGTGTTTCAAGTAAAGAGGATGAAGGTTTTATTACTGCTACCTCTAGAGTTTTATACTCTATAGTAATGGTAGTTGTATGTAGAACCTTGAATGCTACATACGTGAGCCATGATGTACAAGAGGCTAAAGAATTTTTTTTGATTTTTCAGACTATTTTAGAAACCATCTTTGAACCTCAGCTAATTGGAAATAGATAATTTGCTTCCAAAAGGAAGCAGCGCTCTATATAATCATACAAATATATAGTAAACAAAGAATTTGTTTAATATATATTTGAACAACTGCACACATTTACACCAAGGATGAGGTTGCCTCCTAATGCAGCTGATACCAAAATATTTGGCTGAAAATTCAAAACATCATAACTGGTATTGTGCCAAAAAGGTATACCCCTCAACAAGTGTCTCTTAGTGTAATTCTTCGTCACAATTATGCATCAAGACAACTTATTAACTCACTGTATAGTTTTGGAGTTTGTGGCAGCTATCCAAAGTAATAAGGTACAAATCATCAGATGCAACTACAGTTTGCTATTCATTAATATGTTTAATACAGTTAATGTCATAATACACCTTGATATTTATTAACATAAAATGTCAAAAGTATTGCAATAGCTGTTTTCAGTAAATAACTGAGTTTTATTTGAATTAAAATTCACATGCCACTACAAGCCCCAATCTGTTACAGAAGTGAAATCATATTTAAGATTCGAAAAGAGAAGACTTTGTCAAGACAGGAGTATAAAGTTGAGTTGTTGCAAATTGAGCCACTTTAGATGTAAGGTTGTCAAGAAGATCATTAATATAGCTAAGAAACAAAACAGGATCAAGGATAGAACCTTGAGGCACCCAGAAATTACTGGAAAGGAAGAAGAACCTTTAAGGTTGACTTTAATAAAGCAGTTAAAAAGAAATGATTTGATGATTTCAAAAACTTTCCTAGACACACAATATGAAGCAAGCTTATGGAGAAGACCCACATGCCAAACCTTATTAGAAGCTTTGAATATGTCAAGAGTGATAAGCTCTTGGTTCACTTCCTCCATCTAATGCACAACAAAATCTTTCATTCACAGCAGTCAGCTTTAAAAAAGAAGATTAAAAATCGTGTTGATTGTCTGACAGTAAGTTATTTTATTATTATTATATTATTAAGATGTTTGAAATTTGTTGATAAAAGACTAAAAAACCTTGATAAAGATGAATAAAGACTGATTGAAAAGAAAACAGCTGGAGGGGTCAGAATGTTTTTGAGAGTTTTTAAAATTTGGAACACAGACATTTTCCAGCAGGCAGGAAAACAAGATTCAGTCAATTCACTTATTAAATAGTCAAGAGAGAATTGAAAAGAGTTCTGGAGAACAATTTTGTAAGACTAGGACAGTAATGGTGTTTGGACCACAAGCTGTAGTAACTGGAATGATTTAAATGTCTAACAATGGATTAACCTGTTTAATTAAAATGACAGAAGGAGTATGGCCATAAGATTTAAGAGTCAAATTAGAAGAAAAGTTCCTTGTAATAGTTCTGATATATAAAAATAAGTGAATACAAACCAATATTTATGCAGTCTCTTCCGTAGAACCGGGCTTGGCCACGGTCAACTACCAGCCCCGGTTGTTTACTACTTAATGATACTGTTGAAGATTTTCTAAGTCTCTAGAGCCTAACTTCTGATATAAGATACGAAACATAGTAAACTAGAAATAATGTTTAGCATTGCTACAATTAAATTGTTAAAAAGGTCAAAACTCTTAAGCTACCTGACAAACAAATCCAGCATTACCAGGTTTATAACTAACTATCCGTGCCTGACAGGGTTGGCAAAAACCCAGATTTTTTTTTAAAAAAACCCGGCCCAGTAGGTTTTTTTAATAATTTTGGGTTTTATTGCGTACATTTGGGTTTTTTTAGGTTTTATTTTTATTTTGTATCTGTAAAATTTTCTCTTTTTTTAATGATATTAAAAATTAGTTTAACTTTCTACTTTAACTTTATTTAAAATATACTACTCATTAGTATTTAATTTAAATGAGTAGTCACTACTACTCATTTAAATTCACTTTGGGAGGTGAATAACATAAAAGCTAAAAAAATCTTAATCTATAAAAATATTTAAATAAAAATTACAATAATATATTTCCAAATAACGATTTTCAAATACATACACCAGGCTCGGTCAGGAAGATGTATATAAACCAGGCTAGGTCGGGAAGATTGTACTCTATTCCTGACTTTGCATATAATATTTAGTTGTGACAACCTGGTCACAGCTTTTTAAATGTTTTGAGAGCATTTCAAAAATATGCAAAAATAGGCTTTAACTTGACTGACAGAAGACAATTACAAAAAAAAAAAAAAAAAAAAAAAAAAAAAAAAAAAAAAAAAAAAAAAAAAACATAAATAAAAAAAAAGAAAAGAAAAAAAGAAAAGAAAAAAAAAAACTTAATTAAAACAAAACATATTTAGAAATAAACTTTGCTCTATTATAATTTTTTTTAATAAAATTAAGGAACACTCTTTTACATAAAGTAACAACTTACTTTAACATCATTTAACAAGTAAACAACCATTCTTCAATTTATCAAAGAGTATAATACAATTTCTTTTATTTATGTACTTACGTTTTATTTTAACAAGATTCCAATAAAAAGTTTTAACAAAAATACAAGATTTCTTTATAACTCTTTCATGCTGAGCTTAGTTTACAAAGTTTAAAATATTTGAAACAATTCTTCTTAGTAAGATGAATAAAAAGAAATAATTAAAACATTGAGTTACTATAGGAATATTAAAATAATCTTTATTATTTAGCAAATCTTTAAAAGGTTTAAAAAAATTTTACTATGAACCAGACCCCTAAATCAGCAGTCTATAATGAATGATCATTATAGACACTAACTGCAGACTAAATACAAAATGCAGACTAAGTATACATTTAACAACTTTATATTTTACTTAAGTCCATCAGTTTACATTTATTTGATTATTAGCTTCATTAACTTTAATGGTTAATAATAAAATTTCATAAGAAACACAATTGAATTGTTGAGAAGAAGAACAGTGCTAGTCCATTATTGTTATTTTCACTTTTTTCCATAATTTTATTTAACTTATGTCGATCTCCATATAATACAAAAATAATATTAGTCCATCTTTCTTTCATTATTTTTTGCCATGAAGTAGATTTAAAGTAGTCGAAGAACTTAAACATTGATTAGATTTAAACTAGTCGAAGAACTTAAACATTGATTAGATTTAAACTAGTCGAAGAACTTAAACATTGATTAGATTTAAACTAGTCGAAGAACTTAAACATTGATTAGATTTAAACTAGTCGAAAAACTTAAACATTGATTAAATTTAAACTAGTCGAAGAACTTAAACATCTTGAAATGAAAATATTGGACAAGTACTGTTCTGCTTTTTACAGATTCAATTGTTTTTGAAGGTAAAATAAATTGTACAAATTTTTTTTAAAGATTTAAATTTTATATAAAAAATACATACGTAAAATACATTTTGAATAATACAAAATTAGTCTATACTCATATAATTTCCTAAACTTTAAATAATTTTTAATAAAACTTTCTCAACTTTATATAACTAAAATATTTTTTTGCTAAAAACTTTTGCTAAAATGTTAATTTAAAATTCAACTCAATCAATTCAAAATTTAGAAATTCAAAAATTTAGAAACATTGAATGCTTTTGCTTCTGGTTTTTTAAAATACAAAATAATTTCTTTCTACAATTCTCTAAATAATAAATTTAGTTTTAAAAGATATTTAATCAAATCGACAAATCAAATTTACTTACACAACAGGTTTCCTCGGTTCTATTATATTCCTTCGTTGTAAACTTTTAAAATTATCAATCAGAAGATTTCCATCAGGCTATATAAAATAAAAAACGGAATGGTTTCAGCTTTGAAATGCAAAAAATACAACAGGGGAGACTTTGAAATAACCACTTGCAAATACCTTCATTTCTCGAAGCGTTGGTGCAAGTTCTTCACTTAAGTTAAATGCAATTTCTGGATCTTCAAACCTAGTTGCAGACAAAACAACTTCAAACTAGTCATCAAAATATATTAACTGATGACATAATAAAGACATTAAACATAATTAAGAAATAACTAAGACATTAAACATAATTAAGACATAATTAAAACATTAAACATAGTTAAGACATAACTAAGACATTAAACAAAAAGAGCACACACAAAAAAATTGTTAAAATGTTCAATATTTTTGTTTAAATAATTTTTTGAAATACCATAAATTTCAAAATTTGTTTAGGTATATTATTTTTTATGAATTTAAGAAACTTTATGTATTTGAAAATTATAATTAAAAAAACATAGTTAAACAACTTTTCCATTAAAAAAATAAAAAATGCAAATTAAAAAAAAAAAAAATTAAATGTTATTCAAGATTTTCTAAGGGCTGACTGGGTCATTGGAGTGAACTTTTTAAACTAAAAAGTTTCTAGGGTAAAAGTTTAAAAAAAAAACTTAATTAAAGTACTTCTTAAGGTAGGTTTAGTTTACCTACCTAGGTTGGTAGGTTTTAAATATTGTATTAAACTACTTTGTTAACTGAATTTTTTTTTTATATATTTAATTTCAAATTGTTTTTATATTTGACACAAAAAAACTATTAAAAATCATAAAAAAAAATATCTAAGACTATTACAATACTTCAGATAGTCTCTGACTAATTAAAACTGTTCCACTTTCCTAAATAATAAAATCACACAAAAAAAAAAAACTCACTTGTATTTGCTTAATCTTTTAGTGCGAGTAGCTGTTTGAAGCATTTTTTCTGATTTTTGTTTCATTCTTTCAGCTATTTTTTTCTCTTCCTCTCTAATTTCTTTTTTCAGTGTTTTGATTCTATATAACAATAAAAATTTTAAGATTTAGTTTATTATAGATTCATACTCTTTTTGAAATTTGTAATTCTTAACATGTTCTGTCAATCTTAAAGTGTTTTTTTTTTTTTTAAATTAAAAAGATGATCTGTAATTCTTAAGGTAAAAGTCTTCGAATCTTAACATGTAATTTCTTAAGTTTGTTATTACAAAGATAAATTTATGGTATTCTGTGATTTTTAACATAACCTATAATAATTAATGTTATCTTGTACAAAAAGCAACATTTATTAAATTATCATTAATATGTATTTTTCCAACATCTTCACTTCCAACAAGGCTGCAAGCAACCACTAGTAGAGTTAGAAGTTACTGGAAGAGAAAAGATGAAGTTTATAGAGTAAGGTAACGATTGATAGACAACTAATGAGAAAATTATATGAATCAGGAAAACAAGATCAAGGAAGCAAATTCCAAAGAACTGATGTTAGAGGGAAAAAACTAGAAGAATAAGAATTTTCGGAGCATATAGGAATAGTCACAATAAAAGGATGAGACTTAATTGAATGACGAGTAACACAAGAATGAATTTTTGTAGATGGCACAAGAGACGCTAGCTCTTTAGAGCAGTGCCCATTATAGTATTTATAGAAAAGAGAAAGAGAAGCAACATTATGACGATGGGTAATGGAGGTTTGGCTGCAAGAGCAGGTTCAACCATGTTTACAAAGCTTTTTTGCACCTTGTCTAAAAGAGAAAGGGCATCATTCAAAGATCTACCTCAGATGGCAACAGTATTCCATACAATGATGGATTTGAGATTTATAAAGATAAAGAATACAATCCTGAGTAAGAAAGTGGTGAGCACAATAAAGAGATGCATCTATAGCAGATGCTAATTTTACAATCGATTTGATATATGGTTTCCAAGAAAGACTGGAAATAAGAGTTAATCCTAGAAGATGAAGAGTAGACTCATCAAGTACATTACTGTTCATAAATATAAGATCTAGATTATTATATAATAATCTAGATTAGCAATAATGATTAGCTGAAAAAAAAAGAGTTTTATCTGAGTTAAATTTCTCCAGCCATTGAAAGCTCCATGCTGTAGCAGAATTTTTTTGTCAAGCTCAAATGCCCCCTTCAAGAAATCAGAGAGTAATGGCTTCTTATCAAGACAAGAAAAAATGGAAGTATTATCAACCAATAATGCAACCTTATATGTGAGAGTTTCTGGAAGATCATTAATATAAATTAAAAAGAGTATAGAGCCAAGGAACCTTGAGGAACCCCTTGTGATATGCAGAAGAGTTCTATCGAATTTCACAATTTTTTAATTATTACTTCTATTTTTATTCCTATTAGTAAAAAAATGTCAACTAAAAACTAGATAACTTGTGTCAAAAAAAAAAAAAAAAAAAAAGCATCATTAATGGTTGTGGAATAATAAACATAATTAATGGTTAGGAAATAATTAACACAATGGTTGTGGAATAATTAACATAATTAATGATGTTGGTATAATCAGTACCTGAATACATCATTCATAATAACTTTTGCAACTTTCATTTCAATTTTTTTTCTATCCTAAAATTGGTAAAAAATCAATCAATTTTAATTTTACATTCAACCAGTCAAGTTTTAAAAGAACTTTTAAAATTTGACTGGTTGAATGTAAAATGAAAATTGATTGATATTGTAGATAACAATAAACATAAAAAACCTCAATTTTATTAAGTTTTTCTCTTTTACGCATTTTTGAAGTTTTAACACGCTTCTTCGATGATAATTTGATTGTACCTTGATTGGAAGAATCATCAAGATGATCATCATTATCTTCTGATTTATGAAAATTGAGACCTTCAGACATTTCCTTTAACCATAGTTTAGTCTATATGAAAACAAAATATAATCATAACTTAAAAGCTCAAGTAGAAAATTTTTTAAACTAAGGCAAGTAGCTAGTATATTAAGTAACCATAGTAACTAGTGAATTAAGTAACTAGTAACAAGTAACTATATATTAGAATGGGGTTAACAGAAAACAAAGAGAGTTAAAAAGTAAAAAATTGGTTGACAAAAGACCATGCGTCAGATAAACACAAAGACAGTATTCCAAAGCATTGATGCTTTAAAATAAAACAAGATGAATAAAAGATTTTTGGCATGAAAGTACAGTTATATTAAAAAATGTTACTCAGCTGAATGACAACTCCTAAGTTTTGTTAAATCAAAAAAGTAATAATAACTCGTTTAAGCAGACCGTTTAACCATGGTAGCATTTGTAGAAAAGACAGCTATCGCAGGTCCAATAAATCAACAGTTTGTTTTTGACTTTGCCGATAAGAAAAAGGGCCACATAAAGTATAAAAAAATCAACAATATTGCAACAATTATTAGAAGTGAACAACTGATTTTTTTTAATCAAAATTTAAATCAGATCAGCACAATATGTCCAAGGATAAAACCTTGTGATACCCAGAACTACTAGAAATAAAGAAATTGTCTAACCAAAGAAATGATTCACCAAAGAAATGATTCAATAATTTTAAAAACTTTCGCAGATATTTTTATGAAAAGAGCTTATAAAGAAGACTACCATTTCAGACATTCCAGATAATAAATTCCATTTATTGAAAGCCTTTGATATGTCAAGAGAAGTAGCTCTTTGCCTCACTGATTGAATTGTTTCATAAGTCTATTCCCAGCCAAGCATGTGACTATTGGTGTTTTTGCAAATTAAAAGATAACAGCTATAAACACTGAGATGAAACAGCTGAATTTAAATTAGTCTCACAAAATCAGGTCTTTGTGAAAGCCTAAAGAAAGATTCAACAAATGAAAAGTTACTTTAAAGTATTTGTAAATATTGGAACAATTTGATTGTAATTATGTTTTTTTTTTCATCAATATTTTTGGTACTTTATTCCTTTTTTTTATCTGATTGAGACCTTGAGTCAATCATAGATAGTATATGACACCCTAAGGAATAACTTATAATATTGCCTCATTTGTGCTAAGTAACCTAAAATTGTAACAAGCAGCTCAATTAAAGGAACCAGTCTATCTGAGATCTACTGTAGAGTTCAAGAAACCTTACTACCAACCAGCCTTAGAATCATTAAACTGAGTTTTAGAGCTGTAAAGAGATAACAGAAAGAATTGCATAGTTACTACCAATAAGCAAAAACTATAAAAAAACCAAAAAGCAAACTAACTTTCTCTAAAATTGATAAAATTGATATTAATATATTGCTTTTTTATATTATATTTATAACAAACTTTTAATTTAACAACCATAAAAAAGCCAGTGTAATGCTAAGTAGTGCTTATTTCATAGACACACACAAACACTTGATTATACATAATATTTAACAAACAAAAAAAACCTGTTTTTTAAGTTCATCAACAGAAACCATTTTCACTTTGTCATTCAGTTTTTGTTCTTCAATCATCTTTTTCATCTGTGCATCGTAGGCTTTTTTGAGCAGATTCTATACAATAAGCTTATTTCAAAATGTGCAATTTATTCAATATATTTCAAAACAGTTACTCGTCAACTTATTCAGAAAATGATCGATTAATCATGTTATGCAAACAATAGATAACTAAAAGTCAGTTAGGGGATATAAGTAACTGGTGATGAGTCATTAAAAAAACAACTTATTATCACATATATCAATATTAAAATCTCACCTGATGAGAATCATAATCTGGATTGTATGAGGTACCGGGTTCAGGTGTAAGAACAGCTTTTATGTCAGCTTTTCCTTTTCCAACAGTTTTAGGTTTCTATAGAATAATATAGTGATATATGTTTTATTATTGTTATTATTTACTTTATATCTTACTCTTATTATTATATTAATGTTGTAGTGTTAGAATACTCACTTTATTATATCTAAATATAATTAGCACAATGAATATTATTATTATCATTAGTGCGCATAGTTACGCATTGTTACGCCTATTGTTCGTTTTGTTAATTATGGTTCTGTATTCTGTAAAATACACTATTTCTTAGTTTTTAAGTTAATTCTAGACTTTCCTAAGCGCGGTTAAATATTCCATTTTAAGGTATCTAAATATGTATTTATTTTTCATTTTTTAGAAGAAGTTAGAACTAAATTGACTGGTAAAATAGTTTTTTTTAGTACAATGTTTCTTTTTTAAGAGAACTGTTTCTGTATTGTCATTAGTCTTTTTAAAACATTTTAAGCAAGTATTTGTTTTATTTTTTAGAGCAGTTAAGAGGAGCTGATCGCTTTTTTAGTAAGTTCAATTTATTTTCTCATACATAGACTAAAAAAAATTTTTTTATAGAAAGAATAATGAGAATAAAATTTTATTTATGTATTTAATATGAAAAGTTAAATAAAATAAGACTGTTATTTGTGGTCATGTAAGTTTATATACATAAGTTTGCGTTTATTTCAGTCTATTTTATATTTCTCTATATCTATATGTATATTTTCTCTAAGGAAAAATAATAAGGAATAGAAAAATTAAGAAAATTTTTTCTGGAATTTGTCAAAAGAGAGTTGTGTTATGCTTCATTTTAAGGTATCTAAATATGTATTTATTAGAAATTTTTAATTTTGTTTTTAAATGGTTTCTTCTTTTTCATTACTTTAGATAAATTATACTGACTGACACAACTTCATTTTTATTAACAATGTTGTGCATTGTAGTCTGCATTCTTTGTTACATTAATACATGCTAATAAATTAATACATGCTAATAAATGTTGTTTTATAGTTGTTAAAAGTTTGCATATATGTTTCCATGTATATTATGCTCAAAGTTAAAACTTTTTTGATAAATACGTGTATGTGGTGATATGTTATAAAGTTTTTTTATAAATGTGTTTATATAAATGTGATTTTATAATAGTATGAAATGTATCATACCTAATTTGTGCATTATTGTTAAATGGGGTGTTTTTATATGTTAAGTAGCATTAAAAAAATATATTGTGTTTTATAATTAGTATATATGTTTATATAATGTTGTTTCCATGACTTCAAAGTGGCGTGACTTGGCAAACGTGTAGAGCAAGATTTGTCAACCTTACCAGTCAATCGATGTTACTGCTTTAGGTCTACGTGTTGCCTAGCCTTTAATATAACTATTCTGAAAACACATAGTATTATCTTTAATAATTTTTTGCGTAATGTTGTTACCTTTGGCTTATCTTTACGTTGGTGTCAGCTGTTAAAAATGATTAATAAGTAGTTTCATTATTAGAACTCACTGCTTTTATTTATTTACTAAAATTCATTCAAGACATCATTTTGCTATAAATACATTTTGTTTATCGTGAAATAATAATATTTAGCAACTACTACTCAGGTATCACAACAGCTTATCTCTATCAGGTACATTGATTTCCAATTCACATATGATGTTTTTCTTTGTATTTACTTATTCGTTACATTTTTAACTTCAGATTTATGGTGTATTTATTTGCTATAGAAGAACAAATCATTTTGAATTTTTATGAATTTTTTAAAAATATCTACTCCAGTCAACATGTAAAGTTCAATGTTGCATATACCATTTTTAAGTAGCTTCTAGGCTTTTTTGATGCTTTTCTTATTCAAGTGGTTTTATAAGGTCTGCAAGCAGATTTGAGCTGAAAAGTTTTTCAGCTTTCAAGGAGAATCAATGTTGTTCTCTGTTTAATTTAATTTGTTTAAATAGAGTAGTTTTAATAAATAAATGTTTGTTTGTTCTTGGTTTTTTACTTATTTGTTTTCAGATTCTTAAGAACTAGGCAACTTAGCAAAGCAAAATTTGTTTTATTTTTTAGTGCAATTGGAAAGAGCTAAAGTGCTTTTTAGTCACTTCAAATCAATTGTTTCTTTATTTAAATAGAAGGGTTAATAATAAAATTTTTTAGACAGTTGAACTGTTACTGATTTGAGTAAGTTTAATATTTTGTTTTATTTTATATTAGATATATATTTTATGTATTTAACATGGAAAACTAACTGTAATTTTTGACAGGTAAGTTTATATACATATAAACTTACCTGTCAAAAATTATGTGCCTATATATCAGTATATTTTATATTTCTCTGTATCTATATAAATATTATCTCAAAGAAAAAATTAAAAAGAATAGAAAAAATTTGCATATATATACATACATATATTACTTTAGACTAACATTGCTTCATTTTTTATACAAGATTCTGCATTTATTATTTTTGTGCATAAAATAACTTTGCATTGTAGTCTAAATTCTTTGCTAAATTAAAATAATGTAAATAAATTTTGTTTTATATTTTTCAGTTGTAAAAATATAAAACGCTAATTTATTCAGTTGTAACAGTAATCACTGGTAATATGTTTAATGATAACAGGTAATATGTTTATCACTGGTATCACTGGTAATATGTTTAATGATAACAGATGTATAATATTAGGCTCAAAGAAGTTATTAGTGTAAATGGCTATAGGTGACTTGAAATTGTTGTGATATGAAAGAGATAGATCTAGGCGTGATAAAATTAATTGTCGTTGAAATATAAGAAATTTTGCTTGATGAACAGAAAACTTACTTGCCAGAATTCAGTGTCAAGTGGTGCTGATGTCTATTATTTGATTTTACATTAGACACTTTAAATAAAGCAAAGTATGAATTTTACTATATTTTACTATATAGTAACATTTTACTATATAGAATTTACTATACATATTTACTATATATACTATATTTACTATATAGAATTTACTATATATATTTACTATATAGAATTTTACTATATAGTAACATATAATAACAGTTTCAATTTTAAATGATTTTAATTTTTTTTTTTTTTTGTTATCTTAAACATAATTGTGTTCATTTTTTTTTAGTTGTCTTTGTCATCACTTGATTATTTTGCTTACTGTTGAAACATGGTTTTAATTTTGTAAATTTAAGATGATGTGAAATTTACAATATTAATCATTTGTCAACAGTTAGAGAGAAGCTGGAACTTAATTAAGAAATGCTGGAAATTAACTTTTAGTTAAGGTAAAAAAAAATTTGTTTATTGGTAGCATAATAAAACCAGTTACTGTTATTTATTGCATGACTTTTTTACTTTTTCTAACATGCTGCTTTTAAAACACTTTCTCTCTCTCTTAGATGAGACTTAAATAAGAAGTAGTACAGGGAGAATTGATTAAACTCATGTAATTACTGAGCTCTTGCGTATTTTTTAATACTGCGATTGATAAAGACCATTTATAAGATATATTTACAAGTTACTTGCTATTTAAAAATATAATTCTTTAAATTGTCCCTTGGTTGTTCAAATATTGTAATAAATAAAATCTTTTTAGTTTCAAGTATTTTACTTTAGGGATCATCTATATATATTACGTAATGCGAAAGTAAACATATAGACAAAAGAAATATCTCAAAAACCGTGTTTCTCTAATGGTTAACTATATGTTGCATGTTCAAGAACTAGAGCATTTAATAGTTTGTTTTTCAAAATTGATAAATATCTTATTCAAGGTATATTAGGTAAAAAATGTTACATAAATATTGTTATATTTTCTAATGTTCTTAATTTATAGTCTTTATATTTTCATTTAGAAAATTTACTGTTAAAGGTTGTGAGCACATTTTGTATGTATAACTTTATCATTATTATTTTTTTTTTTCATAGTTTTTGATAAATATATCTGTCATTCAATAGTTGCAAAATGTGTTTATATGTGTTACATAGAGTCATATTTGTTTATAGTTGTATATATATTTAAATTATATTGTTTCCATGTTTTCAAAGTGGTGTGTCTTAGTATTATGTTAAGCAAGTTTGATAATCTTGCCAGCCAAGCGGTGTACTTATAGCAGAGGTGTGATTTGGCAGCATTTAGTGCCAGGCCATGTTACTGCTTTAGAGCTAGGTTGTGTTGTCTAGCTTTTTTTAATTATTCTGGAAACACATAATAATGTCTGTTAATGTTTAGCGTAATGTGGATGAGAGAGTATGCAACCTTAATCTTTAAATCTAGGGTGCTTTAATGTCCTAAATTTGAAATAATTGAATAACTAATATTGAATATAAAAAAAAAATACTTTATTAAAGTTTAGTAAAAAGATAAATATAGTTAACTTTAGTTTTAAATTGGTTTTTTACCTTTCATATTTTAATTTAGTTTATTATTTTCATTGGATCTTATTGTTACGTGTTATTGTAATGTTATTGTTGTAATTTTTTGTGTTGATAAACAGCTTACCTTCATGTGTTTTCTATTGTTAAAAATGAATAATAGATAGTTTCATTATTGGAACTTACTGCTTTTATTCATTTACTAAAAGCCAAGACAACAATTTATATATTATATCTTAGTTTGATTTTTTTTTTTTAGTATTGTTAATGCTTTTGTACTTCGAAACAGATTTTATAGTTACATTTTGGATAAATCTTTATATTAACTGCATTTTCAAAATAGGTTACTATAAATAGGTAAATCGATTTTCGGAAATTGTGTAGTGGTTTTTTTTTTTTACTTTGTAATTATTATATCATAATTTCATTACTTATTTATTTTAGGTTTACGTTATGACGCATTTATGAGATTTATAAAATAAAAAAACCTGATTTCCTTTAATTGTAAATTTTTTTATTAAAAAAGATATAAATATATGCTATTAGTTTAGTATGCTATTAAACTTTTTTTACATTTAATCTATTTTATGCCTAACAATTTGTTGTATGTATTTTAGGGGATCTTTGTAAAATGGGGGGTCGTAACTAAAAACTTTTAAAAACATGGAGAATATTGTAGTTTTTGTATTTAATATCGAGTTTTATTTATGTGTTTAACTAATAAGTTAGCTTAGTCTGTATTTGCAACACTTTTGAGAAAAAAAAAGAAAACATTCTTATATATGTAAATCATTGTTTTACATTTTATTATTTTGGTAAAAGGTCTTCATTAAAAACATGATTACTCTTAATAAAAAAAACTCTACTCACCTGGCCACCATTAAAGCAAAAAAAAAGAGAGAAACCTCTTTATTAGTGTCAAAATATTTAGGAAAATTAAATTTCGAGTTACAAAAGGAACTTTTAGTAAATTGTGGCAAATTACCGTTTACTAAAAATTAATGAAATAAAGAGGCAAAACAAATAATATAGAAATGATCTGTGTTGAACAGACTTAACAAGATCCGGGTCGGGTCAGCTTGGTTTACAAATTTTTATGTCTACTTATCTGTTATAATTTTTATTTTAGGTTTGTCATATGATACATTAAGTTTACATATTTTTTCAAATTTGTTATACCCATGTTTGATTGTAAATTAAACTTTTTTTATTTGAAACGTATTTGTACTCAGTTGCTTAGTTATTTCTAATAAACTTAGTTATTTTTAATAAATTATTTAGTTGTGTGAATAATGTTAATCAAATTATGTTAAGTAGTAATTGTAAATTTAAGTAGTAGTTGGTAAATTTTTTTTACCTCCTCATACTTTTTATGTTCATTTTACAGATGGATTAATTTTTTCAAGCTGAAGACATTTTTCTAAAAGGGTATTAGTTAAGGTTTTGCAACATTAAATTGTGGAAAACAGCCACTATAAATTAGAACACTTTGTTATATCTTATATTAATATTGTAGTGTTAGAACACTCACTTTGTTAGAGTTCAGTGTTTTCTACCTAATCCCTGGTAGTACTACGCTCTCTGTTTCTCTGCACATTATCTTGTTTCTCAGCCTTATTTATCAAGGTTTACGTATTCGTGTTAAAGTATTGAAAAATCATAATAAAAGATTTAAAATTAAAAAAAGTCTTTTTAACCCCCTCGGCCTCCAAAAGGTAAAAAAACAATAATAATAACTTTCAACACTTTTTACTCATCATCTTTTGACCAGCACTTCTTAACTAAACTAATGTTTGAAATTTAATGCTTTTAAGGTGCTTCAAGAGTAATCCTAACGGTTTTATCACAGAGCACTGTGAAAGAGAATTTAACAAGAAGTTAATGTCACCTTTCTTACCAATGTCGCTTATCTGGCCAGAGCTTACATAAAATCGTGGACTTCTTGGTTCTGAGCCAAAACTTTAACCACTGTGCGATGCAATTATCTTTATTGGCTAACAATTTTCTTACTTTTAATTCTTTTTCTTTTTCTTTTTTTGTGTGTGAGGTTATTAAGGTGCTCCAAGAAGTCCTTACAGTCTTATCACAGAACACTATCACTAGGAAGTTCACAATTGGGTTAGCGCCTTTTTCTCTTTTTGAAACTAAACTTGTCATCAAACCATTTACTGCTGCACCTTTCTCTACTTCTGCACTGTTTACTAACTCTGGATTAAAAAATATAAAAGCTCTCTGCACTTTTAATTGATAATAGTTACCTTTTAGTTATGTTATGTTTACCTACTAGTTACATTTAAATAGTTACATTAGGATAGAACTATTTGCTTGACCTTCTAATAACTTATGTGCAACTATCGGTTTACATACTTGCAATTTAAACCACATTTTTCACACCTTTTAATATTTATTTATTTTATTTTTGAGTCATGCTATTTCTAATTCAGTAGGACAAAAAACATAATGTTGATAAAAAATTCTTTATTACTGATTTTTTTTCTTCTTTTCTTTCACTATACTCTTCTACACCAAAGCATCCACTTGCTGGTCAATTTGATACCAGAGCATCCACTTGCTGGTTAATTTGACACCAGAGCATCCACTTGCTGCCCAATTTTAATACCTGAGTTTTTTCAACACCTAAACTGTTTATGAAAATCAACTTTTAAAACTATCATAATTTTTTAATTTTTTTATTTATTTCCTATTATAGCAAAAACAAGGAAACTCAAACTTTGTGCAAGTCAATAAACAGTAATTTGCTGACAACTTTAATAATTTCAGTTTCTTTTGGTTTTTTGTTATTTACTTCTACTTTTTTTTTTTGTTTTACTTTTATTTGTAACCTGTAACTTTATTTTTCTTCTCTATAAAAATAAATTATTATTTTGTTATAAACAAATTAAAAAAATAATATGCTTAAAACATGTTGTTATTAATTATTATCAAATTAAACTTAATCATAAATAATAACAATTGTGTTAATTGTAATAATATTTTAAATTATTCTATTTTGAAATTTTTTTTTAAACAACACCTCAACCATCAGAAAAAGATGGAAATGCAAACTTGGATTCACAACAAAAATTACTGAAAAAACAAACAATTCCACTCACAATTTTAGCTTTTTTGATAGCTGGCTCAATGTATGCATCAACTACAGTTAGTTTTTCTATAAAATAAAAGTCATAAACTAAAAGCCATGCAATATAAACCAAAAGCCATGCAATATGAACAATAATTAAGAAATCTCATTACTTTATATTTACATTTTTACCTATAGTAGTATTAAACTTAATAATAGTAGTGTCCACTCATGCGTTTTGATATGGAATAGACTTATTAAAAAAAGAAAAAGGCTTGAGTGCATTTTTTTATTAAAAAATATAAGAAAATTATATAGAAATGAGTTAACTTATGTAAATTTAAAATTATGTTAATGTAAAAATTCTATATATGAAACATATACCTGTAAGAGTAAACATCTGTATGTTAAGTTGAGTTTGGATTGTACTTGTAAGGATTGTGTATGTAATATGTTTAAATAAGTATAATATATAATAATATAATATTTATAATACAAGAAAACTTTTATAACAATTACAAGTCTTTTTTGCTTAAATGGTTTTGCTTTATTTTCTAAAAAAATAGAAAGAATAAATAAAAAATATATATATTCCATTAGGTTGAGGATTAGGAGATTTGGAGACCTTTAATTCTTTGGACAGTGAGCAGCACATTTTCTCATTAAGCTTTTTATTACTACAACATATTTGAATGCAAAAACAAAACTTTATATAAACATTTTATGACAATAGTAATTTAGTTAAATTAAATTTTATCATAAAATTATTTTATTTTTATAACTTAAGACAAATAAATTTTATGATTAAATTTTTTTTTTTTTGTTGTGCCGAGTTCCATTCAAAATTATTATTTTTTTGTTAACTTTAATTTTTTATGTGAAGGTATATCTAAACCAAATAACCTATAATCATCTTGGTGATTATGTTCTATTTATTTTAATTTTTTGATTTAAATAAGTCAATTTTATATTGATTTATGCTTTTCATTTACAATGAGCAAATATTGAATCTCTATTTACAAAAAATAATTGCTATTGATTTTTACAATATTTACAATAAGTAATTGGAAAAATCAATTCCAATTATTTTTACTCTTTAACTAAAAAAATTAATTTTTTTTTATCAATGATTGACAATTGACTCAAAATTCGAAATGGGATTTTTTTGAACTTTTTCCCTGCTGTTATAACAATTTAAAAAAAAATCTTTATAAGAGAAGTTAAGAAGTCATTTTTTAGAGTCAAGAAAAAGTCTTCATGCCATTTACTAAGAGTTATTTAATCATTGTTAAAAATTGTTATAAAGAGCTATTTGATAATTGTTACAAATATTATAAATAAAATGTTATAAATTAAACTGCTAATATTTGCACATTTAATGAATTTTATGCTATTATAAATCAAAAATAGTTCAAAGTAGAATAACCTAAATCTATATAATGTCCTCTTATAGATTTGAATTTTTTGTTGAGAGATTATTGTAGATTATGCGTTGCTCATTTTTGTTGTTAGTACAGAAAATTGTTACAAAAAAAGTCAAATTGATAGTTAGAGTTACTATACTGAACATTCCTGATCAAAAAACCTATTTAACGCTCATTTTTAGTATTTAATTTTTTTTTACAAGAGTTATGCTTTTATATATCAATATGTTAATGTCTATAATCTGTTTTAAATTGTTGACATTATTTGTTGACAATCGGGTTAAAAATCAGGTATCACTTATTTAATCAGGTATCAGAACTTATCACATGATATTATAGCAATCTAACATTTACCTTTGTCATTGTTTCTCAGCAAAAATGTTAAAGTTTTTATCTGAGGATTGTAATTTCAATTATATTGGTTTTTTATACTTTATATAATGACATTCTAAATGTTGCTTCATGTTTAAAATGTTTTAAATGTTTGTTTTTCTAAAAGAAAATTTGTAAATTTTATATAAAAAATTTAGCCTGCAAAAAGAGGGGTAAGAAAGCATTATATATAGGAGCAGGCCTTGTTATGAAATTCTGTTGTGTAACAGAAAAGTGTAACGCAAGTAAATGTAACTTTACTCAATATACATATTTATATCATTAAAAGTTAAACTACACCAGTTGCGTACCATATTTTAATTAAATTTGAAACTGCAGTAAAAATAAATATTTTTAAACTAAAAAATATTGTTATAAAAAATTATCAATGAAATTTAAATATGTTGTTTGAAAAAAATATATATATCCTTATTTTAAAAGACTTATACTTTTTGAAACTTATACTATTCATTTCTTAAAACAATTATAACACACAACATTGTCTTATGTTTGCTTCCTCACAATTAACTTGTGTTTTTTTTAAAAAAAGGGACAATTGTTTATGGGTGAGTTTGAGTTTATGGGTGAGATCAATTTAAAAAAAAAAAACTATCAAATTTTTTTTGTAACATCAACTTGGTTTTAACAAAATTTTCACCTTTTAATCATAAATTAGTTAATCATTTCTAATTGACGTTCTATGATCAATCTAAAAAATTATTTATAATGAAAATGTTTTTGTTAAAAAACAATTTCAAAACAAACAAAAAATCATCTTTTCATAAATTTGTTATATAAAATTTACTAAAAATATTTTTAGAGGCTTGATTGTGGTTTACCCAGCAATGCATTTATATATAGTTATAAATGCATTAAGCACTTTTGTATACAAGCTCTTTCGTTACAGGATGAAAAAAATTTATTGATTTGAAACTATAAATAAATAAACAAAATAGTTGGATATAAAACAAACATAAAAAAGTAACTTGCATTAATTTGATAAAAAGAATTTTCTTTTCTTTAATTATATATTATAATAGTTAAGAAATTTTAAAAGTAAAAAAAAAAACCCTGTAAAACAGAGTGTTTTAAATTTAATAAAAAAATTTAATTTAATTTAATTAAATAAAGTTAAATTCATGAATACTTAATAATAAATTTAACTTAAGTATAATAAAATAAATTCAAAATTAAATATTTTAAAAAACGAAAAATAGAAAAAAATTAATTAATTAGAAAAAAACTGTTTTTTTTTTTTATCAAAAAACCGCACAACTGCAGTGAAAATAATTTTCACAACAATTAATTACTGCTTATTGTTTTCAAACAAATTATTTCAGATCATTTTTCATAAAACTGTTTTTATCCTATTGAAATTCAAAAGACTGATTAAATCCAATTGAAAAATAATTTTGCTTAATGATTTTAAAACTGTTTAAATTCAATTGAAAAAAGATTTTTGCATAATATTTAGTGTTAGGGTTGTATTTAAAACTTCAAAAAAAATTGCTTGGTATTGTAAAATCTTTAAGTAAACTTACAAAATTTTATATTTAAAATTCTTATTCTGTATTAACAAAGTTTGTGAATCACTTTAAGAGAGGCAGAGCTAGGTAAATATGATCTAGGTCTGACCTTGAAATAAAAAGAACTGATGCCTAAGAAAGAAAATATGCCTTTAAAATATTACAAAGAATAACAACATAGAGTGTTTAATGTTAATGTCGCTCAAGAATGAGAAGAGTACAAAGGGTGAACTTTTTACAAGGTACAAGAAATTGAGGGTAAATGAAGAGAATAAATAAGATATTTTACATCTTAAATCAAATCAAATATAAAAATACCTTGTCCCCATATTGAATGAATTTGTTTGTTTCTTTCCTTTTTTGCTTGTTCTTCTTCTTTTTTTGCCTCTATATCTTGCTTTCGCTTTTGTCTTTCTTTTTGAGAAACATAGGTTTCTTCATCATCATCTTCTTCTTCATCATTTTCTGCAACTTTTTTTTTTACACCTAATGTAAAAGTTACTTGTTACTGCACAAATTCAAAAAAATTTAATGTTGCTGACTCCACATTGTTTAGACAGCTTTCAATTATGCTGTTTCCCTACTTATATATGACTTTATGGTAAAATTATATAAACTTTTAACTAGATTTCATTCCTGCTAATAAATTTTTGTTTCAAAACCACCACAGAGAAGATTATCTTTCAAGCACCATAAGCTTTATTTACCCTGACCCACAATTCAATTGAAGTTATATTTAAAGTTTTTTTTTCTGCTAAGTAAATTGTTGTTTTTGTATTTAATTGATTTTTAAAATTAAAATTTTACAATACAAAAGTTCTAAATAAGCATTCATTACTTTTATTATTAGTTGTTTATTTAGTTTAATATAAAATAAAGTTTTGAAATTTATGAAGTAGATTTAAATAAGTTATATAAAAGAATGTATAGAAAATTTTTAAAACTACCTACATTTTAGACTAAAAATTACATTTAAATAAAGTTTGTGTACAGAATGTATTTTACAGTTTGTGTAAAGTACTGAAAGATTTTTTAACAATGTAACATTTTGCAGTTAAAGAAACCAAAAAATAGACAATAAAATTTATAGTCTTTAAATTTATTCTCAAAAATGTAATTATCATTGTAACTAAAATAAAAACACAAAGTAATTTTTATAAAAATAAAATAAAATAATAATTGCATAATAAACTACAATATTTTTTAAAAGACACGGCTGCTGAAACAACAAAAAAATGGACTTACTGATAAAAATAAAATTATTACACTCTAAATTATTGTAAAATAACTTTTTTTTTATGCAATGAATTACATATTTTATATATCAATTACTTGAACATATTATTCACTTTTATTGTGGAACTTTTAATTGTTGTAATAATTCTTAAATTGCCTGCATTCCTAATACAATAAGAAAATAAAAAAGTTTTTTCATAAATATTTTATATCTCTCTGTCAAATTTTTTATCAAATAAGTAATGTTGTTAATAAATAAATGGATAGCTAATGTGTAAACCCAAAGACAATGCTTGATTAAAGAATTTTTCAAAGCGTAATAAATGACACTTATGTACATATTCTTGTAAAATTAATGTTGCAAACATATGCTTGTAATAAGTATAAAACCAAACTTTGTTTTTAATAACCAATTTTTTTAATGACACATAGCTTGCGCTAAAACCAAAAGCTCTCGTAAGAAGCTATTTAGAGGAGCAGCACACATGACTTGCCATGTTTGTTTTAGGAGAGCTTTTCTCTGCTCTTGCACTTATTTATTCCTGCCAAGGCCTGTAATTGTAATAATTGTATATAATATATAATAATTATATATGCCTGTAATAATTATATATGTAGTGTAGTTATATATATATATATATATATATATATATATATATATATATATATATATATATATATATATATATATATATATATATATATATATATATATATATATATATATATATATATATATATAAATATCACTCTCACAAAGATGTATGCAAGCACTAATACATTGAGGCAATCTTGTTTCTGAACAAATTGATTGAACTTGAATTAATTATATCTTGTATCAAAGTGTTCCAATAATTTTATATTCTGTTTGTAAATAAGTTGTGTCTGATTGCTTCATTCTTTAAACCTTTGTTTGATATTTCTCTTCTAACTCTCATATTATGCCTTCTTGTAGTTGTTACAATATGATTGATGGGGCTGTAAAAATTTACTTTACCGAATCCTTTGGATATTTTTAACATTTAAATTAGATCTAATCTTATTCTTCTATTTTCTAACATTTCAATTTTTAGATAAATAATCCTTTTTTCATACAATAAACCCTTTAAACTCTCCATTTTTGTTGTATTTTTTCAATTTCATCAATTTTATCTTTTCTAAAAGGGTTCCATATTCCTGCACCATATTCGAGAGGAGGCCGTACTAATGTTTTATATAAAAGTTTTACTGATCTTTCATTAAAGTAATTAAACAAGTGCTTATTAATTCAAGCCAAGTTGTTTATTTGGTTTATTTGTTGCATTGTTAATTTGAGGTTTCCAGTTTAGGTCATTTGTGATGGTTATATCGTGATCAATTTTTAATAGCGTAATGTAATGTTTATACTGAGATCAATTTCTAAGAGTTTTTAATAGCGTAAAATCATTTAGTTCATAATCACTTTTTCGATTACTTTTACAAAAATGCATTATTTTGCATTTATTTTCGTTAAATTTAATTGACCATTCATTTCACCACTTAATTCATCTAAATCATTTTGAAAATTTTTATTGTCCTCTTGATTTTTTATAACAAAAATCACTTTTGTATCATCAGCAAAGAGCTTTGGATCATTCCATGCCAAGTAAACCATAATCCAACATGGACCCCCTGAGATTTTGATGAAACTTGGTGGTTTAGTTTATATCAATATTAAAAACAATTTCTAAATATTTCAGCTTACAATTTTTTTGTGGTTCATGAGATATTGCCATTTGAAATTTCTGACTTTTCCAAAAATTAACTCCGTTAGCAAAAACATGTTTTGTTCATACTTTGAAGCTCTGTATTTAAAAAATAAAATTTCAGAAAACCTTCTAGATTTTTTTATTATATACAACTGTAGGCTTACTTTGTTAAAACCTTGATATTGAATATTTTAATGTCACATTTTATCCATAATGGCTGCCTAAAAAACCTAAAGAATTGTTTGCATATAAAAAGAATTGTTTGCATATAAAAAGTTGATTTTTGATGGGTCAATATACAAAATTAGCAACTTAAGAAGTGAAAAGACAAATCTTTTTAGTTTCTATATAAGGTAGGCTTCATAATTTTTTAAAAATTGCTGATAAGATACGATTCAGTAAGAAATAATGGACTCCTAAAAATGGCCCCGGGGAACACTTTAAAAATTGTGCCTTCCCTTTAAGCCACTGGTAACCTAGGATCAACACTGATTTTTATAATAAATTTTTTTTACTGATTTAACAAACTTAAATAAAATGAATTCAGAAAAAAAATTAGTGGGTACTCATGGGGAAGTGAGAGTCAGAGCAATGAAGTTAGCACAAAATGCAATAAAAAAGATAAAAATATAGATATTAATGTACTTTAGTTTTCATTATCTACTGCAATGCAAAAATATATATATATAAGTATATCATAATCATTACTAGAAATAAGCTATAAACTAAAACCTAATTAAACTCAGTTTTTAAATAACCTTAGTTGCCTTCCCTCCCCTTGCCCATTTACTTTTTAACACGCATATTTTTGCACAGAACATATTACAGGAAGAACTTTTTTTCTTAATTTTATTAATTATTGAACAAACAAATAAAAAAATGATTGGGAGCAGGAAAGGAGAAGAGGCAAGTGGAATCGTATAGTTCTACTGCATTGTTGAAATATTTACACACATTGTTGAAATATTTAAACACATTGTTGAATGACACCCGTCTCATCTGTAAAGTCGTTAATGATTTTGGTATAAAACAATAATGGTTTCTTGTTCCTGGAATTGTTGAACAAGTAGCATAACTTTCTTCTAATTTCAAATTTATGCAATGTAATGTAACTGTATCATTTGAAATGTATTGAAAATGTATTCCTTTAATATTTTGTCACACTAATCATACATATTCTCAGATGAATTGATAGGATCAGTTAGTGATTGTTAACTAGCCCTTGCTACAATTCTTTTGACAGTATCCCCAACACCATCACAAGCACTCTTTCCATGCGATGTAGCAAAAAAATACCATTCAGATACCTCATGATTATGTTCATGGTGACATAGGTTAGATATGTTTTTATAATTTTTGTATTGTGAACTTGCACCATTACTAAAATAAATGCAATGGTTAAAGTAGGCTATCAACTCTTTTAAATGTTTTAATACATGAATGAAACAATGAACTGAGTTTGTATTTTGTTGCTAAAGATCTGAGATGATGCAAATACTCTTACATTTTATCTTATTTTCTTATATAAAGTAAATAACAAAAGGATGCAATGTTGCATGGCTGTTATTCCAATGGAAACCTTGTACTGCATCTTGAATTAAAAAACTGTAATTTTCAACAAAGTCTAGTAATATTAAAATATGATTACTTGGTAATGTGATTTTTAGATGCTGCAAATATGCTGCTTGAATTTTGGCTATATAGTGTTGATCTCTAACTGGTTTATTTGTTGACAAGCTTTTTCGATAAAATCACCCACTTGAAGAGTTACTGGAACTATATCATGTTTTTTGTCACTGATAATATGTGATATTTCAATGCTATGTTTATCAAATATAGTAGTAAGATAGTCATTAAGTGTGTCAGCATCTGGGCAATTATCACAACTGTGCAGCATGCAGTCTCGATTTGTTAAGTTACATACAACTAATGTCAAAAGTTTTTATATTCTAAAATATCTGGTACAATTAATGCTAAAAGTTTGGCATTCTGGTGGTATTCACAAATGCATACTGAGTGGAGACCTGAAGCACCTCCAACAGGAATACACCACTTTGGTCTAAATTGAGACATACTGCTTTTTCCCCGGACACATTTGAGAGTATTTATCTGATTGGTAGAATTCATGAACTTGATTTTTTACTTTATCACTAATAGGTCTTCCTACTTTTAGGTCACTAATTGGTCTTCCTGTCATTATGCCATGTATTTGTTTTAAATGTCTTGCAGTTTTTATCATTCTTTGGGTAGCAGAAAAATAGTTTTGTGTATAGTCAATTTTCCAACTCTCAGGAACCAAAGTTAGTAATTTAATATTTTCTGATTTTGAAGAAATATCAAACTTTGCTTTAATTAATTCCATTAGTGAGTCCAAGTCTTATTTACTGTTACAACATAGCTCTTTTGTTTTTGGTTTATTATTTATTAAATTGGGAGAAACTTCTAAAACAGTTACTATTTTCTTTTTGGTAGCAGTATGGATCTTGATCATCTTTTTGATTTTGCATAGTTGACCCTGTCTTTATGAGCTACTATTATTAGGGGTAAACAACCAAGGCTATTAATGCTTAAATTAAAGTTTTCTTCTGAAATATAAATCTCATTAAAATCATTGTCTTTATTTTTACATCAATCTCTTTCAAAATCTTTTTTGTTAATTTTTAAATAGAATATTTTATGACATTCTGTACAAAGCTTATGACCATGTATTAAATCAAATTCCTTTGCAACAGCAGCACTGATTACTCTGAAAGATTCTAAAAAGAAACAAAATGATAAAACATTAAATAAGCCTTTATCTTTGAAAAAATTGCTTAAGTCAATTTATTTTTTATTACTTTTTATTTTAATTTTGTGTTTGTTAAATGGATCACGACAAAAGCTTCCATCATACGAAGACTCAAATCTATTCAAGAAGATCGTTTCATAGTCATAACAAACAGTTTTTATATGATCAACTTTACATCATAAGTGCACAAGCTCTTGATCTGTTTTGGTTAATTCGTCAAAACATTTAACTTTCTTGAATTTGGTAAATTTTCCTTCACGACAATCTTTATTTAATGTTTTTCCAATGCAACATTGAGTTAGATGCACTAGCCATTTAATTTTAATTATTATCTAATAAATTTATTTAGTTTTAACTTTTGAAGTATAAAGTAAAGTTTCATGAGTTTTGACATAATTAAATACAAAATGATAAATTTTATATGCAAAATAAAGATAAAAAGTACACCCAATAACTTGTTTATTATTTCACGGCTTTTAAATGTGTATGTTCAATTCTTATTTTGCGCATAAAGACACTTCATGCATTTGAAAAAAATCAGTAAAACCTTCAATAACAAATTTCTTTTAAGATAAGTTCTGTGCAAAAATATGCATGTTAAAGAGTAAATGAACAGGAGGGGGAGGGGGGAGACAACTAAGGCTATTTAAAGTTTAATTCAATCTTAATAGCTTACTTCTAGTAATGATTACGATATACTTTTATATATTTTTTGCATTGCAGTAGATAATGAAAACTAAAGTACATCAATATCTATATTTTTATCTTTTTTATTGCATTTTGTGCCAACTTCATTGCTCTGACTCTCACTTCCCCATGAGTACCCACTAATTTTTTTTCTGAATTCATTTTATTTAAGTTTGTTAAATCAGTAAAAAAAATTTATTATAAAAATCAGTGTTGATCCTAGGTTACCAGTGGCTTAAAGGGAAGGCACAATTTTTAAAGTTTTCCCCGGGGCCATTTTTTGGAGTCCATTATTTCTTACTGAATTGTATCTTATCAGCAATTTTTTAAAAATTATGAAGCCTACCATATATAGAAACTAAAAAGATATGTCTTTTCACTTCTTAAGTTGCTAATTTTGTATATTGATCCATCAAAAATCAACTTTTTATATCTGCAAACAATTCTTTAGGTTTTTTAGGCAGCCATTATGGATAAAATGTGACATTAAAATATTCAATATCAAGGTTTTAACAAAGTAAGCCTACAGTTGTATATAATAAAAAAATCTAGAAGGTTTTCTGAAATTTTGTTTTTAAAATACAGAGCTTCAAAGTATGAACAAAACATGTTTTTGCTAACAGAGTTTTAATTTTTGGAAAAATCAGAAATTTCAAATGGCGATATCTCATGAACCACAAAAAATTGTAAGCTGAAATTTTTAGGAATTGTTTTTCTTATTGATATAAACTAACCCACCAAGTTTCATCAAAATCTGAGGGGTTCCATGTTTGAATCCCAAAATTTCAGTCCATTTGGCATGGAATGACCCCTTTACAATATTTTTTAGATTAACACATATATCATTTATGAATAGTACAGATCTATATATATATATCTATATCTATATATATATATATATATATATATATATATATATATATATATATATATATATATATATATATATATATATATATATATATATATATATATTTAATTATTCACCTCCCCAAGGCCCAAGGGCCACTACAGTCCAGGAGGCTACTCAATTTTTTTTTTTTTTTTTGTAAATTGTGGTACAACCCTCTCTCAACTCTTTAACTCTGAAACACGAACCTTAACAAGCAAGGCCGCTGCGCGGAGAAATTAAGTTGACCGCGGTACTTCCAGGGACGTGGTGGGAGTCGAACTCCAAACCTCTTGCTTACAAAGCGAGCGCTCTTACCACTACACCACTACCGCATAATATATATATATATATATATATATATATATATATATATATATATATATATATATATATATATATATATATATATATATATATATATATTAAACTTAAAGAATTGATGGTCAATGGTTTTTTTTTGGAGAGTCAATATTTTTTTTTTGTTCAAGTTTTAGTAATAGTTCTTCTCAACTAAACTTTATAAATACAACAATAAGGGGTCGTCCATAAAGTATATACGCTCATAGGGGGAGGGGGGAGGTCTTCAAAAAGCGACTGAAAACTTATGGGGGAGGGGGAAGGTTTGATTTAAAAGTACGTACATTGATTTTCTAATTTATCACAATTAACCAGCTAATCAATAGTAAAGTTAAAAATCTGACTAAAGATCTTAGTTTGCCGACATAAAAAGATGTTTGGTATAGGGAGTAGAGGGTATAGTTTTGTTAATTTAAGGAACTTTTTATTTTGCTAAAATAAAAAGTTCCTAAAATTAACAAAAGGACACAAAATTTTCTGCCTTCTTTCTCCTCCCCCCTCAAATTAAGGGGTATGGGTAGTCTATCCTCGGCACTGGGTTTTAGGCTTTGTTTTCGGTATTACTGATCTCACGTAGGACTCTAAATAGGATTTATTAAATAGGGGTGCCAAAAAAAATATTTGCCTTAAGTATAAATTATTTTTATTTGACTCTTCATTAAAACAAAAAAAGTACCGTTTAACTCAACCAGAGATTGAACACGAACCTCTGACACCTTGGTTCACAGCACTAACCGCTCGACCAAGCGGACACTTTGATAATTATATTAAAATTAATATTTGCATATATATTTGAAGACAATTTTGAAATTCAGATCCTGTGCCGCAAACGAGTCGTATAAAGTATCTAAGGTACCTACTCCTTCTTTTTTTTACATAAACTTTTTCATTGAAAAAAAAAGTTTGGGGGAGGGGAGGGGGGAGTATTTCAAAAACGTCTGTACTTTTTAAGGAGGAGGAGGGGGGGGGGAGAGGACCTAGAAGTACGCATGGCAACACAGGGAGGGGGTCAGATTTCAAAATTTTTGGCCTACGTACTATATGGACGACCCCTTATTTAATGCTTGATGGGTAATGAATAAAATTATTTTAATAATAACAATTTTAAATAAAATTAATGTTTTTTTAAAAGCATGAACAGGTAATTGATAATTTTTAATTTATTTAAAAATAATTTTATTGCAATGAATTCGCAAATGGCGGGGAAAGTTGATCAAAAAATAATAGAAAAGATTAAATGAAAAAAAAAAGGACAGCTGAGGATTTAAAGGATTATGTTCTTAATTACATATAATAATTTCGAATAATAATAAAATAAATCTCTGAAATTTAAAAAGAAAAACTTTTGCACTTAAAGAGATTTTAAATAAATATATTGATTTTTTAATAATCCTGTTTTAAAAAAAAAATTGCAAGCACTCAATTAGTAATTTTTAACTTTTCTATAAACCATTCATTCATTGATTTGCAATTTGCGGCAAAATTTACAAGAAAATAAATAAAAAAGATAAGAAAAATAAAACAAATTGACTAAGTGCAGATAAAAGAAAAACTGTTCTATTATTTATTATTAATAAAATAATAAATAATTTTTTTATATTAAAATAATAATAAAATAAGAAGTTCAATCATTTAAGAAAAAGGATTTACGCTATCGGTAAAATAAAATTAATTTAAATAAGTGAGGCAAAAAACTTAACGATTAGTTATACAGCGTTACGCGTAAGTTACTTACGTTACATGCAAAATGTCCGTTAACAAAGCGAATTAATGAATTCAGGGTTGTTAAAGCAGAAAAATTACTGGTTTCTATTAATATGCAATAATTATTAGATAACAGTTTTATCGATGATGAATTTAATGTATATATGAATAAATATATAATAAGGAGGAGAATTAATAATATAAAATTATTTATAAATAATAATTTTTTATTATTGAATTAAATTGATATAAATTATTAAATTTTTAATTTTTAATTATATTGATTTATATATTTATATTGAATTATATTGATAAAAAATAAATTTATTGGAAAATTTTTTAAACAAAGACAAAAACCAGGCATTAAAAAATAAAAAAATTTAAGAAAAAATTTGCTTTAACTTTTTTTCGCTTTAACGACCTGCAATTAAAGTAGCATATCATAAACAAGAAAACTATTTTAAACCTTTTTAAAAATTTAAAAAAATTTATAAAACTTAAGTATAAACATTTTCCAAATAACATCCTAATTATTTGTCAAACATTGTCATAACATTAACTGGCCAACCATGACTGACAAGATTTCATTTTGGGAGGTCAAAATAGCATTTTTAGTCATTTCAGGCGGTCATTGACTGGCCATTATTTTCCACGCTATATATACATATATATATATATATATATATATATATATATATATATATATATATATATATATATATATATATATATATATATATATATATATATTATTTTTTTTAAATTGCGTTTTTCTTGAAATACATAATAAGCATATTAAGGCGTTTTGAAAAACAGCTGCAGCATATATTTATAGTAAAAAAATTTATGTAGCAAAAAAAGACTTTTAATTGTCAAAAGAAAGTTTGATCTAGCTACGGGCTTTTTTTTTTTTTTTTTTTGCCTCCATAGCAGTACCTTCTGAAGTAACAGGACTGTCTTATTAAGTTTTTTCTTTATTATGTTTAAGGCAACTTTTTTTTCAGACCATCCGCAGCTTATTTGGATTAAATACCTGAGCACATCAACAACATAAGTATCTCAAACATGGCACATACGTAACAAATTTTTTCTCCCTGTGTTTTGATGTTTTTAGAAATTTTAGCTTTTTAAAAATCTTTTTGTTAAAGTGTATATTATTATATGTTTGTATATAATCACTATAAAACTTCAAAAGTATTTTGTATTTTAAAATTTTGAAAAAAATAAAATAAAAAGTTGCCAATGTTAGGACTCAAACCACAGCTGTATGAACATTGTATGATCCTCACAGATCCTTAATTGATAGTGTCAGATTACCATTCCATTAAACATCAGATCCATAAAGGGATCCCAAACCCCCGAGACATCTTATGTTCATATTAAAGAGAATGATAAAAAAAAATGTTTGGGCTAAATTTTTTTTGATTAAAACAAAAGAATAAATGAATACCAAGAAAAACTAACTATTTTATTATAGTAGCTCACTTTCTCCATTTTATTGTAGGCCTAAAAGTCAGTGTAATATATGCCACAATCTACAGACTTGATAATTTAATAAAGCGCGTTTTATTCTTAAGAGTTTTAGTTCATGACGTCATTTACATTTTGTTTGTTTGCATAATCCATCTCCTGCGCAAACAAAACAAAATCAATAATGTCATGTACTAAAACTCTTAAGAATAAAACGCGCTTTATTAAATTATCAAGTCTGTAGATTGCGGCATATATTATGCTGACTTTTAGGCTTACAATAAAACGGAGAAAGTGAGCTTTTACTAAAATAAAAAAGTTAACTTTTTTTTTGGTATATATTTATTTTTTTGTTTTAATCAAAAAAAATTTAGCCCAAACATTTTTTTTATCATTCTCTTTAATATGAACACAACATGTCTCAGAGGTTTGGGATCCCTTTAATAATATCAAAAAAAAGTTCTTCAAAAGTATATCATGTTGGGTCTCAAAAGTAGCAAAATTTAAAAAAAAATTTCAAAAATCATCATCATTTTATAAAAAAAAATATTTTCAATTTAAATAAGTTAGGTAGGTAAATAAATTGACAGATATATTAAATAAGATTACCCGATCTATCTGGAACTCCTTTTATAACTTTATCATGAAAAAATATACTTTCGTCACTCTTGTTCTCAAGCAACCCACTAAAATTATTTAAAATTAAAAAATACAACACACAAAAATTATTCAAAAAAGTATTCAAAATATAACTTTAATTATCTAAGTTTTCAACACAATTGAATTTTAATACATCATATTATTCTGTATAACAAGTGCTACATAAACTATTATAATTAAAGTATTAAAAAAAAGATTTTTTTAAAATTCTCATTGCAATCAAATTTCCTAAAGATCTATTTGATCTATAAGTTACAAATTACATGTATTATTTTATTGTATGAGCAATAGTAAAAAAAAAGTCTCATGGGAAAAGAATCTAGAATATAGAAACCAAATATTTTTGGAAGTTTCTTAAACAATGGTATCAAAAAAAAAGGTGCAATAACTATTTTTAATAAAAAAAATTTTATATCTAACAAATTTAAAAAAAAATTTAAGTAACCAATCCAAAACTAAGTTATTGCAAAATAATTTAAATTTTCAACAAAAAATTTAAATTTAAATAACAGAATGCTATTGCAGCTTTTAACAAGGTTCATAGAAGATGGTTCATAGAACAAGATTTGTAGTACAAGGTTCACAGAACAGGGGGGGTACAAAGTTAACAAATAAAAGAAGTTTGTTGGTTTATAAAAAATATTGATTTTTATGATGAATTAAAGTCTTTCATCATCAAACTTTTATGATGAAAGTCGGAAGTATTTAGTAGGAAGTAAAACAATTTCTGTCAAAAAAATGTTAGTTTAAAAAAGTTTGACCATTACTTTTTCATAAAAAGATTGCTGCAGTAAAAGTGGTTTATCATTTTTGCTTATATTAATTTCAAAGCATTAAAATTTAATTTTAATGCAGAAAAAATTACCTAATATCTCAGACCATTTGCATGGTTTGAATTTTTCATAATGCTTTTTTTTTTATTTAGACTTGATATTATGAAAAAGTAGATGCATTTGTTGGATGTCTTACCAGACATTATTCTGTTTTACAGATCAAAATTGAGTTTTTTTATTGATACTAGAAGAATTAGCAACCAAGATTTACAGGCTCTTTCTACCCTTACAATAAAATTGAGATTTTATATCAGTTTTCCTTTCCCTAAGAATGTTGTCTTCATCACAGCTAAAGAGACTCACTTAACCCTATAGGATCAGTTTAACATTAGTTTTTTTTTTGATTTAAATAGATTAAGAATTAGACATTATCAGAGTAGTTTCTATAAGTAGGCTAAAACAAGCATAAGACTATTTGGAGAAAGGTTTCAGTTAGTTTTGTTCAAAAAGTGATATAAAACTTGCATAAATACCAAGTTGAGGATATAATGTCAATTATAATTAGGACTGATGATAATGATGATGATGATGATGATGATGATGATGATGATGATGATGATGATGATGATGATGATGATGATGATGATGATGATAATGATGATGAACTATATTTTATTACATTTATTATGTCCTGGCTAGAAAACTATATACAAACTCATCACTGACTAAAATCAAGCTTGCTTAGTTGCCCATAATTTTAATTTAACTTGTAATCTAAATAAACCTAGATAAAGTATAAACAAAATAAAGAGTAAATAAACAGGAAATATATAGGTACTAGGTTGCAGGAGCAAAAAATGTTGCAAGAATACAAAATGAGTGTAATGTGATATTACAATTTTTACTTAGATGATAAGATTTGTTTTATTATTGTTACAACTTTTCAAGTAAGGAAAGGAGCAATAACTCAAATTGAATGTCAAAAAACTCCTACATTAAAAATTCAGTTTAAAACATTAGTTATTTTGAATGAATAATCTATTTAAAAAAAAAACTTTATTAATTTTTAAAAATTTTAATCTAATTTAATGTAAAATTTAAATCTAATTTAAAAAATTTGTAAAACTTTTTTAAAAAAAACTAAATTTTATTTAGTAAATAAAATTAATTTTAAATAGATTTATATTTAAAGATCTTATTTAAAAATATAAAATCTATTTAAAGACTTATATTTTTTAATTCATTATAGTACATTACACTATAAAATGACATGTATTAACAACAGTTTAAAATATATTAAATACCCAGTTCTCTCCTCTCGTCTAACATTGTCTAAATGTTCTTCTACATCAGCAATATCGGTGTGTTTTCTCCAACTTTTTTTTGACTTTTTACTACCTTTGTATTTATGTGTTTTAATTCCAGCCATATTTACCATGTGAGATTGAGTAAATTAAAAGTGTGTAACGTCGCCGAGGCAAGCTTTTTAAAATCCGACGAAAATAAAATAAAAAGTCAATGAAGAAAAAAACAAAACAAAAAACAAACAAATAGAGCAAAAATCAATAAAAAAGGGAATTTTATTTTGGTGGACATTTCTCTACTAGGTATTTGCGGGCGCTAAAAACTTAACTGCTTCTGCCGTAAATGATTTTGGGCCCGACCGGATTTTTTTTGTGTAAAAAGTATATTTATTTTGATAAATGCAAATATTACAAACCTATTAAATTATCTATTTATCGCAAATTATTTTTTAAAAAAGTCTAGTCCTAAATATTAATTACATGGAAAAAAAAGTGCTACAATATAAATTTATAAAAACTCAGATTCTTGCTTCTAGAGCATCTTAAAATCAACACCGATTTCAAAATCATTTTTTTTCGTCCATGGTGTTCTTGAACCTCTTAAAAAAGGATAGTTGAGCGAAGTATCTCGAAAGATAACTTCGTTTTTAACCACGTCATAACAATTGAGTTTGCTAACAAATGCAAATTTACAATTGCAGGTAAACGAAGCATTTAAATTGTTAGTTGTTAAAAAAAAATCTTGAAAAAAAAATAAAGTTTCAACCAGAACTTGCAACACATTAGGGTTTTTTAATATGTTCGACACTGTTCCGAAGATTTTTTCTTCCGATAAAAAAACAGTTGGCTTTACTTCTAAATAAAAAATAATTCCTTTTCTGATTGAAACTTTATCTTTTCAAGATTTTTTTTTTTAATAATTAACAATTTAAATGCTTCGTTTACTTGCAATTGCAAATTTGCATTTATTAGCAAACTCAATTGTTATGACTTCACTCAACTATCCTTTTTGTTGCAACTTGCAACAACAAAAAAATGAGTTTTGTTACAAATAGTAAAAAGAATGTTTTCGCAAATAGTAAAAAAATAATGTAGTAATCAATATATATTTACTTACTCGGTGTAGTTTCGGCAATTTTAAAATTTTGTAGCGTCTGTATGATATTTTATTGACTACGACATATTTCCGTTAGATGATCAGCAGCCGTATTCTCATGTCTCCGTTAAGCTTAACGGAGAGATGAGAATACGGCTGTTTACGACATATTACGACATATTTCCGTTAGATGATCAGGTCTGTGAATTATGAAAAGACGAAAAAAATTAGAATGATTTAATTTGTGGTATCAAAATATTAATGTTTGTAGCAAAAAAAAAAACCACGGAAAATTCTTTTTTTTTTTAAAAAAAAAAAATCGGCCGAAGCCAAGGTCAGTTTTTACCGAAGCAGTTCGGTAAAAACTGACCTTATCGGCGAGTTTTTTTAGGTAACTAAAGGTAATAAGCTACTGTTATATTAAACATAAAATAATTTTATTGCTTGGAATATAATTACTATAATTCTACTACTTGTAATTTGCTCCTTGACTTTGATTCCTTGACGTATGCCGGGGCATATATAGTATACATTGCGACGTGCCGCAAACTATATTGTTATTTTTTTTTATTTTTATTTTCCTACTTATCAAAATTAACGGATACTTTTTTATATTATTGGTAAAAATTGGTGGCAGCATGCTGCAATAATTGTATGCATACTAAAACACTTTGAAAGCGCTACGAAAGGTAAGAGCAGACAAATTAGAGATCATACCGTTTCTTGACTAAACTTCGGGTTAATCAACTGGAATCAAAACTGTTGTTGATGAACTTAAAACTGATTTTAAAATTCATTTTCATAAATACAAAGATAATGCTTGTCTGAAAATTGCAATGATTCTCAAACCCCGTTTCAGATAAAAAAAATTTAAGAAACAGATCATAGCATGTTTAAGGAAATTTTATATCAAGGGTACTACCGCTTTCATTTGGAGTATCGTATACTGGAAATATATTTTATATATTTAAATATATTTGGAGTATACATATACTGGAGTATATGTATACTCTAAATGAAAGCGATATACCGCTTTTATTTAGAGTATCGATACTCCAAATGTATACAACAAGTAAGCAAACTTTATATCAAGGGTACTATAGTACCCTTGATATAAAGTTTGCTTGCTTGTTGTAAATGATCATTTACAACAAACAAAAAAAGTTAATTTTATTAAAGACTACGATCGTAATGGTCCAATCAAAAAAGAAAGCATGTGCATGTACACCTTATTAAACCAAATGGGTATAAATGAAAATGCTTCACAGAAATATGATGAAGGGGAAAAAAATTGGATGGAGGGGAAAATAAGTATAATAGTAAAAATCCTAGAGGAAAAAACTTTAAAAAAAAAAATTGGTACGAATAAAAAATATCTAAATAAAATTATAATTTTTTTTATTTATTAAAAACTTAATTAAAAATTGATGTTAATTTTCAAATTAATTATTATGTTGCATTCAGCCCTATTAATAGAAGTTTATTAACAAGTTTAATTTGCACACCAGAATTGCTGTACACAAAATTATACTATTTATATTATGGAAAGATTACTGCAAGCAGGCATAAACTATATACAGGCAGGCCTTGTCTTTCTGTCGTTACGGGTCTGGTTGCATTTAATATTTTTAATTTTTTATTCAAAATATTATTATTTATCAACTATAAATGTTTATAATAAGTTGAATAAGAGTATTCTTTTTTTTCTTACATGAATAAAGATTTAAAATATTAGTTTAAATTTTAAATTGCAGGGGCGGATCCAGGGTGTCGCGAATGATGCGCATGCATCAGTCTTTTTTCACCGCTAAATTTAACTCTTTTTTACTTTTTTTTCTTAATAAAAAGTAAAAGGAGAAATTAGAATCTGGTATTCACAAAAAAAGAAAAACTTGTTTTAAACTCGAAAAAAATTCATTTAAAGTCAATTTTATTTGATCTCTATAGTTACTTATTTTATACTTACTTCCAACTTTCCTTTAATTGAAATAGTTTTAAGCGATAAAGAAATGTCATCTCCCTGGATTACTAAAGGTATCAGAAAATCATCAAAAATTAAGCAGAAGCTATACATTAAATACCTAAAATAAAAATCAGAAAAACATAAACAAAATTATAAAACTTATAAAAACTTATTTGAAAAGCTTCGCAAAAATGCAAAAAAAAACTACTATTCAAACTTGCTTAATAAATATAAGCACAACTCAAAACGCGTCTGGCAAATCATGAAGGAGGTGTCTGGAAAATTTAAACCAAATAAAAATTTACTCCCAAATTTTATACAAATTGAAAACAAATTAATAAATGACCCAAATGATATTGCATTTGAATTTAACAAGTTTTTCTCCACTGTCGGGACAAAACTAAGCGATAGTATTTCATTCATTAAAGATAAATCTGTTGACGAGTTCGAAACATCAATAAGTCTAAATCTAAATTTTACTGAGTTAGCTTTTAATGAATTTGAGGTTGCTTTTAAGTCATTAAAACGAAATAAAGCTACTGGGTATGATGATATTAACACAAATATTGTGATTGATTCATACGATGTTATAAAAGATATTCTTTATAAAATCTTCAGAGCATCCATTTCACAAGGGTCTTTTCCAGATAAACTCAAAATAGCGAAAGTAACTCCAATCTTCAAGACAGGGGATCGTACAAATATAACAAATTATCGCCCTATTTCAGTTCTTCCAGTTTTTTCAAAAATTTTAGAAAGAATAATGTACAACCGAATCTACTCTTATCTTGTTGAAAATAAAATTCTATACGAAAACCAATTTGGTTTCAAAAAAAATAATTCAACCGAGCATGCCATTCTTCAACTTACGCGCAATATAACCGACTCATTAAAAGACTCTTGTTTTACACTAGGAGTGTTTATTGATTTGTCCAAGGCATTTGATACCGTCAATCATCAAATCCTGTTAAAAAAACTAATATCATTTGGTATTAAAGATAAAACCCTATTATGGTTTGAAAGTTATCTTACTAACCGTAAACAGTTTGTTTACAATAAAGATTCTATATCTCATCTATTAATGAATATAACATGTGGTGTTCCACAAGGATCCATACTTGGTCCTCTTATTTTTTTAATATACATAAATGATCTTCATAAATCATCAAATTTAACAACAATAAATTTTGCAGATGACACAAATTTGTTTTTGTCTCATAAAGATATTAATATGCTTTTTACAAGTATGACAAATGAATTAAAAAAAGTTTCTGTTTGGTTTAAACAAAATAGATTGTCTCTAAATATAGAAAAAACTAAATGGACACTTTTTATCCACCTTTAAAATACCAGAAACTGCCCCATATCATGCCAGACCTTCTAATTGATAATATAATAATAAAAAGAGAAAAAGTTACTAAATTTCTTGGAGTATATATTGATGAAAACCTCTCTCGGAGAAATCATATTGATAATACCTCCAACAAAATTGCTAAATGCATCGGAATTCTCTATAAAGCAAGAAATATATTAAGTAAACACCAGTTAACACAATTACATTATTCATTTATACATTGTCATATAAACTACGCGAATATTATATGGGGAAGCACTCACAGAACAAAGCTAAAATCTCTTTACCTTCATCAGAAACACGCAACTCGCGTAATAAATTTTAAAAATCGGTTTTTTCACACGAAACAACTTTTTAAAGAAATGAATATTTTAAATGTATATCAACTAAATGTCTTTAATGTTTTATGTTTCATGTTTAAATGTAGAGAAAATTTGTCGCCAAATGTATTACAAAATTTTTATTGTATGAAACCTAAAAACAAATATAATTTTCGAATTAATAACAGTCTTATTGCCCCTTTTTGTCGTAAAAGCAAAGACCAGTTTTTTGTTTCTTACCGAGGTCCTTATCTCTGGAACAAAATAGTCTTACCAAATTTTGATTTTTCAACCCAAATGACTTTTGCTTCATTAAAACAGAAACTTAAAAAAATTATATTTTTAATTGAAAATATCTTGATTTATTTTTAATTGTCTTTTTTTTTTTGTTTTGTTTTTGTTGTTGTTTTATTTTGTATATTATTTGGTTTAAAATTTTATCTTGACTTTTTAACATTTTATCTTGGTTTTTAAATATTTTTGCATAGAGGTGTATTATTATTTCACTACAGACATTGTATTTTTATTAAAAGTTAACCATATATTGTAAAGGGCTTCATGACAAGATCCTCATGATCTTCTAGAAGTCCTGTCGTTACTAATGTAAAAAATTGTAAAATATATTTAGTTATTGTAATATTAAACGGCAAAAATAAAAAATAAATAAAAATAAAAAAAAAAAAAACTTATTCGATCTCTATAGTTACTTATTCGTTACTTAGACAAAATTCCTGCGTTTTGGAGCAACTGATGCAACTAAATACAAATGTGATTGGTTTTAAAAAAAAAAAGTACGTTTTAACCAATCATATTTGTATTTTTTCACAAATTTTTCCGATCACTTTGTAGCAACTGATGCAATTGTACTCTAAATCATTATTGATTGGTTAAAAAACAGTTTAAACCAATCACTATTTAATAAAATAACAATTGCATCAGTTGCTTCAAAACTTCCGCAGAAAACTTTACGAAATGTTATTTATAACCAATCAAATTTGTAGAAAGTTTAGAACAATTGCACCAGTTGCTCCAAATCGTTCAAATTTTACAAAATTCTGATATGCCGCCTGATATACGTTCTTCGTTCGTAATTTTCGTCGTTGGACTTTGCTTGTAAACTAAAGTTTAAAAAAAAAAATGAATTTGTTAGTCTCAAATGCAATTAAGGCTAGACATTTGCCAAATATTCGCAAATCTAAAAACCAGTTGACTGAAGAATTGAAAGTTTTAAATAATAAGAGTCCAGTTCAGCCACATAGTCAGTCTTCTGAAAATACTGAAATGGATCGTTTTATCCCAAAGCAAGAAGATACTAAAGATTATGTTGCTTTAAGGTAAAACCCTATTATTAAAGTTAATGGTATTTTATATGAAGATGGAAATTGCCGGCAATTTCCATCTTCAGATGACCTTAAATAAAATAAAAAGTAAAGGCATGCCTCTGGCAACTGTAGAGGCATGCCTGTACAGTTCAGCTTCTCTTTTAAGCAATTCGTCTCTGAAGACAGTTAATGTATTGAGGCTTCTAACTTCGATTGAATTGTTTGAAAAAATTTGCTACTATGCGAGGTACTCCCTTTTTGTTAAATAGGTTAAAAACAATAATTTTTCTAATCTTTCCAGTGTTCTAGTAGCCTGTGTTTCTTTTGAATGTTCAGATCAATTTAAATTAATTAACAGTGAATCTGCTTCTGAAATTATAATAATGGAAGCATTGATCAACTGCCGAGCTAACAAGTTTTCTTCATTTTTAATGTCTAATTGCTTTGTCATCAGTTTTATATGTTCCTATTAGATCAATTTATACTGATTTTGGCTTAGAAAAATTCAAAAAAAAATTTTAATACAATTATTTTTCCATTTCGTTCAATTAAAAATCAAGATCAAAATGTTTTAAATATTTTATGGTGTAATACTGATATTATGTCAGTGATGCAAAATAATGATAACTGGACACCGAACCATTTTGTACCAATTATTAAAAAACCTAAACTAATTTCTAGTAATAATTAGAATTTGGCTATAAAAAACGATACTACTTATCCTTTACACTTTTTTAGTCCTAAAACTGAAACAAATAAAAAAAAACAACTTGATTCTGCAAAACATGTCAAAATTTAATCTAAAATTAACTTTAAAAAAGACAATGCTTTCATAGAGTTGCCTTTTGAACCTTCTGTAGATTCAAAAATAGTTGTCATTAGACTCCAACTCAGTTATTAATCCTTCATATAATGAATTAAATTCTTTGTATGGTGTTTCAGCATATCTTGTTCGAGGTAAACTTTTAACTGCTGTCAAAGATGATTCTATTTTGTTAGATATGGTAAACAAAGTATTTTGTCCTAATTCTATGTTTTTTTTCCAATATCTTTTAATACAAAAAGATCATTTAAATTTGAATGGCTCAGCCAGTTTTCTTGGTTAGCTTATTCTAGCAAAGAAGATGGAGCTTACTGTCTTCCTTGTACTTTGCTAGGTGCTAGTATTCCAAATAAGTCTAGAATATTAAATTTAGTTTTCAAGCCCCATCAAGAGTGGGGTAATGCTGTTCGTGATTATAGAAAACATGAGGAAAGTTGTGTTTTAGATGAAAAACCTATGCTTTTATTTAATGCATTGCTTTCACGTTGCAACTCCAAAAATAATGTTATTGAGGTTGATTTAAATAATTCTCGTTTGAAACTTCTTTCTGATAACCAAAAAAAATTAGTTCCAATAATTAAAACAATAATATTTCTTGGTAGAAACGATCTAGCATTTCGTGATGCTAGCAAATATCATCCTGATATTGGGGAATCTTCTACACAAAAAGTTGGAATTGGTAACTTCATAAAGCTTTTAAATTTTTGTGTTGATGCTGGTGATCAAATATTAGCTAATCATCTTTCTTCAAGTCCAAAAAATGCAACCTATATATCAAAAACTACCCAAAACCAACTTATTGATTTTTGTGGGAAAGCAATTGAGAAAGTTTTAATAAAAAATGTCAAGTATTCAATTTTTTTTGCAATTCTTTGTGATAAAGCAGTTGACTGTTCAAATACTAAACAAATGTCACTTGTTTTAAGATATGTAAATTCAAATAATGAGATTTGCGAGGATTTCTTAAGATTTATTGATTGCAAGACTGGTACATCTGGTCTTAGTCTCTAAATGTACTTAATGCACTTTAAGAATTTAGACTTGATATTCAAAATTGTAGAGGCCAAGGGTATGACAGTGCGGGTTTTATGGCAGGTAAATATGAAGGAGTTGCTTCTCAAATAAAAGCTCTTAATCATAAAGCTATATTTGTTCATTGTGCAAGCCATAGACTTAGTTTAGTAGTAGCAGCTGCATGCCAAGTTCAAAAAGTAAAAAATCTTCTTGGCCAAGTAAAAGAAATTTCTTATTTTTTTAACTTATCTCCTAAACTAGTAACTGTCTCAAAAAATATTTAAGTCCAAATCAAGAAAAAATAATAGATACTTGTCGAACAAGATGGGTTCAAAAGCTGAGAGGTCTTGATGTTTTTTTTTTGATAATTTTATACCTATTATTCATGCTTTAGAGGAGATGGGGTTAAATGAGTCAAAGGAATTTAGCAGTGAAACTGCTTCCAAATCCTCTTCTTTTTTAAGATTTTTCTTTTATTGTAAGTTTAGTTATTACAAAACAATTAATGGATTTTTTTAATGCAATAACTGTAACTCTTCAAACTAAATCTTTTGACATATCCCAACAGTGTTTTGAAATAACTAATCTAAAAAATCTGTTATTAGAAATTAAAAATAAAATTGATATATATCACGCTGAATGGTACGCTATCGCTCTTAGTTTGGCCAAAACTCTTGATATATAAGAAGTGAGACCTAGATCGTGTAATGTCCAGGTTTACCTGGACATTACACGATCTAGGTCTCACTTCTTATATATCACGATGATTCTTTTTATGTGAAAGAAGTATTTCAGTTATACGTAGGTTAAAAACATTCTCTAGAAGTAATATGATAGAGTCTCGCTTTAACTCTTTAGCATTAATGTCTATACATCAAGAAATTCTTCCAGATGTTGAAAGAGTCATTGACATTTTTTTCAAAGTCAGGTGACGTTTAGACTTTTATTTAGTGGCGTACTAACTTTTATTTTACTTTTTTCTTATTTCTAATTTGATTTTTACTAATATTGTGTGTGATTTTTACTAATATTGTGTGTGTGTGTGTGTGTGTGTGTGTGTGTATATATATATATATATATATACATATATATATATATATATATATATATATATATATATATATATATATATATATATATATATATATATATATATATATATATATATATATATATATATATATATATATATATATATATATATGTCCAGAAGTGGAGGGCCAACCTTAGGCAATATTACTTTACACTCCAGAAATGGAGGGCTAACCTTGGGCAAAATGACAGTATACAGATGAAGTGCAAAGTCCTATGGCTTACCTTCTCGTTGGTGCACTTTGTTAAGTAAATTAGGCTTAAAATTACATGTCTAATTTATGAACAAAATAGCCAAGGCAACATTTGAAAAAATTTCTGCTAAAAATGGATACTGCAAAAGCAATACAAAGTTAAGTTATTATTCAATGATATAAACAGCGGCGCCACTAGTAAAAAAAGCTGTTTCTCCACTTTTTATATTGACTTAAACCCTAGAGAGGTTGCGGGGGGTGAGGGGTGGGGGGTGGAGACGTCGATAAAAAAAATTTCGCATCACCCATTTAAAATGCTAGATCCGCCCCTGAATTGGTTCATAATTTTGATTCATCATGGACGAAATCAACTTCGACTTTAGCCTGTCAATATTACTAAAAAATGAATGCCTTTTAAAAGTTGTGGGGTGTTTACAATTACACCTGCTCCAATAAAGACACTAACAAGTGAGATTTATCAAGGTTCTAAATGAAAAATGCGCTAAAAAAGGTTCTTAATGAAAAATGCGCTAAAATACATATATTTTACAATATGCTGTACATTTAATAATTGTAGTAAAATGTTAAAAAATGTTTTTCTGCAGATAATATTATTCCTAGATAGCTAGATCTGCAAGATAGCAAATTTTACCTATGTAAGTGCAAAAGCTTCGGCTTCGGCAGAGTGACTTCGCAAAATCTTAGCATCCCTAGAAAAAAGGTTTTGAAAATTATAAAAAAAAAGAAAAGTTTCTTTAAATATTGAAAAAACCTGAAGAAAAAAAATTATAACATCTTATGCTCTTGTTTGGACATGATACGTTGATAAAATCATGCTAATTCCAAATAAAAGAATTCGAATAATTTGTAAATCGCCTTAACTACACCGAGTAAATATAAAAAACCAGAAAAAAGTTAAAAACTTAAAAAAAATTTAAAATTGAAAAATTGTCAGCCCAATCCATAACCCTCAGTCTTTGTACACTTTTTGCATATATTATAACTATTTAGTCAGTATTGACAAAGTAAATACATCGACTGGTATAAATTGGTAGAATATGCAGGGAGTGTATATACATCGACTGCAGTCAACATGAGTGTACATACTGATGTAAGTACACTTCCTGACATACATCAATGTACATACATCGACTGCAGTCGATGTTTGTACACTTCCTGCATATTCTGCCTAATTATACCAATCGATGTATTTATTTTATCTTCGACACTATTCGTTAAACTTATTTGTGACATGATTCTTTATTCTGCTTTTTGTCTTAATTCATTAAACTCTTTCCAACATTATTCCTAAAAATTTTTTTTATTGTTATAAATTTTTTTATTTATCTACACCATCATCGTCCCGCATGGTCTAGTGGCTAGGATTTCTGGTTTTCACCCAGGCGGCCGGGGTTCGATTCCCCGTGCGGGAGTATTTTTAATGATGTTTTTTAATATTTTGAAAATATTTAAAGTAGGAATACTTAAGAACTATTATTTGAAAAATATTGGCAAAATCTGGAAGTTATGTCTTCAAAATACCTAGTTATTTAGATATTTTGCAGAAAATACTGAAACCACCCCACTTGTAACTTTTTACTTGTAAATTCCTACCAATTGAGGAGCCATCCATAAAGAGGGGGATGGGGGAAGTATTTGGTTGGTTAGTGGCAGCCGACGACTAGCCACTACATCACATATTGACAATTAAATGGATGGCGCTAATAGTCACGAATGTTCCTCTAAGTATGAGCACTGATAAGCAAAACTCTAATGGACCGCTAAAAATGCCTATATAGGTCCACTGCAAATCCACTACAATAATGATTGTTGGAAATGTTTATATCTGGAGAAGAACATGGAAAGAAAATGAGTTCAGAGCAGGTTCACCAGCAGCTGAGAACAAAATTAAAGCTGAGTAAATATGTAAAAACTCAACAAGTTCGATCATTATACTCTAGGCACGTAAATTAAATCAGTGGCAGATTAAGACTTCCTGAGGCCCAGGGCTATTTTTGCTGGAGGCTATTTTATGGGCCAGAGCCTAAAAATGTCAAAAAAAAAAGGTCCTCTAAATTTTTTGAGGGCCCCTAAATTTGCGGGGCCCGGGACTATAGCCCCCCCCCTGATCCGGCACTGAATTAAATGGAATATTTACTAAAATCCAAAGTATGCATGATATAAATTGTGACTTTTTTTTCCCTTGGGACTTAAGATAAATTATTTTACAACTTCCTTTAAGCTTTAAGTATATTTTTTTAGACGAAGTAAACAAAAAAGCTTTTTTTGTGAAGATGTACTATTAACTGAATACTGGATTGATGCACTGATGATGCAATACATACAAGATGATGATTGGGTTGTTAATGAATATTATATGCAATGGTATCCTGCAATAGTTCGAAATGTAAGACGTTCTAAGGCTATAATATTTTATTTTTGAGTACTAGATCTCCTTTATAAAGATATATAAATAATAATTTGTTAACAACACTATTTAAATGTAGGAAATGTTCAGAAAGCACAGTGTTTTTATTTTATCATTTAAAATTTTCATTTTAATTGATAGTGCTTCATGATTAAAAGTTGTTTTATTTTTAATTTAACCTTTAGCTCAATGACAATAATAGTTAAATTTTTCATATGTATTTCAACTACTGCAGCTGGAAAGAACTGCTTCAAATGCCCAATCAAGGAGAAGAAAGGGTTGCATGCAAGTTATTAATATTTTTTTTTATGTATAAAATCAATGTATCCCATAATGGCTTTCAAAAACAATTTAGAAATTTATGTGCAAGTAATGGCCTTTTGAGATAATAATGCTTAAGTACGGGTAAAACTTCAAATTTAGTGGTTTTGAACCGTGATTACAAAAAGTGAAATCATATTGAATTTTTAATTTTACTGCAGAAATGTACCCTAAATATATAAAGTATTGGACAAAACATTTTCAACCAACATCGAACAATGCTAAAAGGTGTTCCTAATTTTACATGTCTTAAAAACGAAACAAACTATGATAACACAGCAGTCTGGAGTCATAGCATGCTATGAAATGAGCAATCAGCTGACAGGTGACAGCACACAGGCAGAATTTCGTTGACAAGTGCCATTTTGCAGCGGACAAAATAAGGGCAACTTTTTTGGTTTGTTTCATTTTCTTAAGTCTGGTCCGTGTCAACGTCACGGAAGTTTTTTAATAAATAGAGGAAGTATCCAGAAGTTTCCAAGCGCATACAGAAGCTTCCAGAAGTTTCCAGAAGCATCTGGAAGCATCCAGAAGTATTCAGAAACATTCAGAAGCATCCAGACGCATCCAGAAGCTTCCAGAAGCATCGAAAAAAAGCATCTAGAATCTTCCAGAACAGGTTCACACAGGTTCATTTGACTATATACGAGACATGTAATTCAGTCAGCATATGGAAGTCAATCAGTCAGTATTATCAAGACAGTGTATCAAAGTAAGTTTTATCAAAGTGTTTTATCGAAGAACATCATTACAAGAAATTCAATCAAGTGTTTCATTACATCAATACAGTCCACATCCAATCAAGACACAGAGCATTAATGTATCATAACAAGGTAAATGTAACACGGTAAGCCTTGAGAAGCGTGATTATTTATTTTTATTATTCTTTTGACTTGAAGTGCAAAAATGGCTCCCAACAGTCTTGGATTGGAACTAAGAAAGAAAATTATTGGCGATTACGTAAGTGGAATGTCACAAAAAAGTATTTGTGATAAACATCGCGTAAAAAAATGGACCGAATCAAGACTATGTTCCAAATATCGTTCTACGGAGAAGTTGGCAGCAGATAACAAAGGTGGAAGACCGCGTCCCGCCACTTCTAGAGAGGATTCTATGATCGTCAGATCAGTCAAGAAGGATCCCTGGATATCATCAGTCAAGATACAAAATCAATTAGAGCTGCCTGTATCTGACTGAACAATCAGACAACGTGCTGTTGCAGCTGGAATGTTTTCTCAACGCCCAGCAAAGAAACCGCTGATTTCACTAAAGAACTAGAAAAAAAGACTCCTGTTCGCTACATCTCATATTGACTGGAATGTGTAGAAATAGAGAACTGTCCTATCAGTGATGAATCGAAGTTCAACATCATTGGGAGCGTTGACATTTGCCGTGTACATCAACCGGCCGGAAAACGCCTCAATTTACGTTACTGCCATAAGACCGTGAAGCATAGTGGAGGCAATGTAATGGTCTGGGGGTGTTTTTCTGCTAACGTTCTAAGTCCAATACATCGAATTGATTGAGTAATGGACCGTTTCATGTATTAAAATATCTTGAAACATGTTATGTTGCTTTATGCTGAATGGAATATGCCAATAAAGTTAGTTTTTCAGCAAGACAATGATCAGAAACACCCTGCAAAAGTAGTCAAGCAATGGTTTCAAGACAACCACCTATCCGGTGATAGATTAACTGCCTCAATCTCCGGATTTCAACCTTATCGAGAACCTGTGGGAGATGTTTGAACAACTGTTTGAACAAATCCAAAAGGCCTGGGCAGCGATTCCACAAAGTTTCATTGATCACCTGATTGAATCTATGCCTCGAAGATGCAAGGCTGTGATCGACAATAAAAGATTCGCCACAAAATATTGATAGCGAAATACAGCTTGGTCAACATTTTGTGGAGTTGCACTTGTTTTGTCCAGAAGGAAATCAACTTTTTTTAATACTTTTGATTAATTTGTTAATTTGCGTGTACAAATAATGAACTTTGTGATGAATAAAACTTGAAGAACGTTGTCTCTAAACAGTTACATAGTTATTTCTCTAAATTGAAAAAATGAAGCACTTTTATATAAAGAAACTAAATTAGCATTATTTGGTTGCACTTTTTTTGTTCGATACTGTATATAAAAAAAAATGTCTCTCAAATTTGTGTTGTTAAAATTGTCCATTTAAAATAGTAACTTTCATGCACAAATATTTTTACAAAATGGGTTAAACCTCGGGACCCAATATCTCCTTAAATAATGAAAACTTTTGAAAAAAAGTTAAACAGTGACCTAATTTCATTATTTTTTTACAAAATATCTAAAAGACATATGTCTTCAAATTGTCTTCATTTTTAGATTCTGAAATTCTGGAAGTGATGCATCACTTCTAGAATTTGTCTATTTTACCTATATTTCTCATATAATGGCTCTTAAGGAGTTCTTTTTATAGCATTCTAAAAAATACATTTACTTGTTTTAAAAGTATTTTTAAAAATAAATATTTAATTATTTTTTTTATTTTATATAATCTTTTTTTTTTTAATTTTTTATTTAGGTGCTCCAATAAACCCAATGGTCTTATCACAGAGCACCTCGGATGAGCATTTAATAAGAAGTTCACGCCTCCTTCTCAACCGATGTCGCTTAACTTTCCCAGAGGTGGGGTTTGAACTAAGAATCCTTTGTTTCTAAAGCAAGTGCACAACATTAGGTTGTGCAAATTACGCAAAAAAATGTTTCCGTTTTAAAACATTGTTGTACATCTGTTGTACGACATTTCTACAACTATTGCAAACAAGGCTTAAGATCTAGTGTTGCGGAGGAATTTAACGGTAAACTTTGAAAAATTACTGTCTGGGTAATTTTTAATTTCTTATTAAATTCAAACGATGTTAATTGTTGAATAAAATATGTAATATTTAAAGCATATTAAAAACTTTACTTTATCACATGTAATACAACTGTTAAAGTATATACTTCGTGAAATGTACGTTTGTTTAATCTGCTGATTATTATGATATGCAACTTTCGATAAAGTTTATTTTATGCACGTGTAATAAGAAAAGTTTTAATGACATCAGATTATAGCATATAAATCGGTGAAAAGAAAAACAGTACTAGTCCAATATTTTCATTTCGAGATAATCAATGTTTAAGTTTTAAACAGTTATAGTTTATAAACTATTTATCAATCTACTTTATAGCAAAAAATAATGAAAAAAAGATGGGCTAGCATTATTTTTTTAGTACATAGAGAGATCAACATAAGTTAAATGAAACTATGAAAAAAAGTGCAAATAACAAAAAATGGACTGTTCTTTTTCTCAACAATTCAAAACTTTTCAAAACATGTCAAATGAAAGATTTTAGAGAGAGAAAAAATAGTCTCTATTAAAAAGCAATATTAGGAAAAAAAAACAGGACTATAGCTATACTGGTGCAGCTGATACGGGTGTACGGGTTTCATTTAACATAAATTTAAAAAAGAAAAATAAGCTTAAAAATTGGTAGTAGGTAAAACCCTATTACCTAGGATTGTTGCTTACTTATCCCCAATCAATACAACAGGGTCTCATTTACAACTGAAAACACTGTCATATACAAATTATTGAACAACTTTTTTCTGTCTTTATACTTTTAACTTGAAGGTTCAACATTGCCACAGTTTGTCAAGAAAACAGAATCCAAATGTAAATAAAGAATATAGATAAAACCATCAAATGTTAAAAAATTCGACCCGCGGAAAAGTGCGAAAAGATAACAAAAGGTCATTTGAACATAAAGGTAATAAAAAAATGATTTAAAACAGTTATGTATAAAAAATGCATACCAATTTTAAAATTAGAATATAAATGCGGTTTTACATACTTTGTTTTAGAACATCCACCACTTTATACTTCAACACTTCACTTTACACTTCCATACTTCACTTTATACTTTTTTTTTTTTTTTTTTTTTTTATTCCAGAAAAATATGAACAAGGTAAATTTATATTGAATATATTACTGGTAGGACTTCCAGAAGATCACATGATCTTATCATGAAGCCCTTTACAATCTATATAACGAATTAAAAGGTAGAAAATTTACAAATATTAAAAATTACATAAGCGTTAGAATATTCTTCAGATGTTAAGCAAGTTTTAACATAATATTTTATAATATGAATATATAACATTATCAATATTGAACAATATTATAATATAAAGTATTCAGCATATATTGTTTAAATAATATTCATCACACAGTCGACAAAAATATCAAATAACTTGAAATACTAAAAATAAATAAATATATTTTGTGTTGAAAAGATTATTTCTTTTGTTTTCTTTTTAAAGGAGGAATAAGACCATTTAAAAGAAAAATCAAAGTTAGGTAAAACTATTTTATTCCAAAGAAATGGACCACGATAAGAAATACAAAACTGGTCAATTTTTGTTTTGCAAAACGGCTCTTGAATATTTTTACTATCACGAAGTTCATATTTGTTTTTTGGTTTCAAATTATAGAGATTTATAAATACACTTGGAGATAAATTTTCTTTACATTTAAACATAAAACATAAAATATTAAAAATATTTAGTTCGTATATATCTAAAGCTTTCATTTCTATAAGAAGTGGTGTTGAGCTTGAAAAACGATTTCCAAAATTAATTATGCGAGCTGCGTGTTTCTGATGCCGATTATTAAAAAGTATTTCTATGTTTTCGTGCGACTGAAATAAATTTGTATCATCTGCAAAATTTACGGTTGTTAGGGTAGAAGCTTTGTAAAGATCATTTATGTATAATAGAAATAATAGTGGTCCAAGTATGGACCCTTGGGGGACACTGCATGTTATATTTTTTATTATTTGCGATGAAGATTCTTTGTTATAAACAAATTGTTTGCGGTTACTTAGATAGCTTTTGAACCAATTTAGGGTTTTATCTTTTATACCATAGCTCTCTAGCTTTTTTATTAAAATATGATGATTAACAGTATCAAAAGCTTTTGACAAGTCAATGAATTTGCCTAGTGTGAATTGAGAATTCTTAAATGAATCGGCAATACTGCGTGTTACTTGGAGAATAGCGTGTTCAGTAGAACTGTTTCTCTGAAAACCAAGTTGATTTTTATAAAGGAGTTTATTATCAATAAGGTAAGGTAAAGGAGTTTATTATCAATAAGTGTAAATTCTATTATACATTATTCTTTCTAATATTTTTGAAAAGACCGGTAGAACTGAGATGGGACGATAGTTTGTTATGTTGGTATGGTCACCTGTTTTAAAGATTGGAGTTACTTTGGCTATTTTCAAACTATTTGGAAACGATCCTTGAGTAATAGATGTTTTGAAGACTTTGAAGAGGATATCTTTAATCTCATTAAAAGAGTCGATTACAATACTTCCATACTTCACTTTATCTTTTCATACTTTACTTTATGTTTTTATAATTTACTTAAATTTATTGTAAGTAACATAAGGTAATGGATACGACTAATTTAAATATATACATAACTAAAAATGTGTACTATAAATAAATTACATATTTAAAAAACCCCATATGTCCACCATTTATTGATATTGAGTTATGAATGGAGTATTGTTCAGTGTAGAAAGACTTCCAGCTTAAGTACAAAAAGACCATCAGTTATTAAAATATAATTCCTAATAACAAATTTTATGTATACCAGAAAGAAGAAGTTGGAAAATGTCCGAGCGAAGTTTACATATTTATCATGGACTACATAAAAAATAACACCCAAACACGGCAAAGCATATCTATCAATTTTTGCCCGCTTACCCAGGATAAAATAAAAGTACACTTCTTCATTTTCTTTTCGCACTGATATCACTAAAAAACTTGAAACATTTTCCCACTAAGTTTCTATACGCAAAAAAAGATTCGAAGAGTAGAACCAATTTTGCAATGTCATTGAACTCATAAATAGTGCGAACATTATTAATAAGTTCGAAATTAAAAAAATAGAGACCAACAAACTACAAGAAAATGTGACTTTTTGTGGAACCAGAAATAAAGCCACTAATAGCATTAAGCCGTCATACACAGTTTTGCCCAAAAAAGTGCTCTAAAGGGTATTCGTGCACAAGCCAATATACTGATGGCTCGTTTTGGAAAACGTACTAACTGGCTATAAAAATAATATTGAATTCCCTATTAGCAATCAGGAATAAGGTAAATATAAAAATGCCTATAATATATAAAAAGGTAAAGATGTTAAGAAAATTAGCCAGCATATTCCTCCGGAGGAGACAAAATTTTATGATAAACTGTACCATGATGTTTCAATACACTATAATAACTGTAACAATAGCCAACTTCTCTGACTAAATGACTTTTTTTAATTCAAAATTCCAAAACAAAGTTTTTTTTTAATCAATAACATATAAGGTAATAACAATAAACAATAAGGTGTTTAGTTATTCAATACCTTTAATATATAAATTCATTTCAGATAATAAATCTTTGCAACTTATAAGATGCACAGGTTTATTACTATGAAATTGTTTATTTTTAGTTGTATACAACTCAACAAAAAACAAGTTTTTAAAGAATTCAAAATATCCAAGATATTTTGCTTCTGAAACATCTTTTTTTTTTTTTTTTTCCAATCAGTCATATCGAAATTCTTTTCTCTAGACTTAAAATTCCTTTTTTGTTAGCATTAAAAATAGCTGAGATATTCAGTTTTTTTCATTATCAAACAAGGCTGTGAGGGCAAGTGAGGTTTTTTAAATAGTTTATTAAAATTATGGTTTCTAAAAATTTGGTCATTTAGAAACAAACTGTTCAAATGTTTTTTTGATCGTTTAGGACGATAAAAAGAACATTTTATGATAAAAAGTCTAAATTCTTTTAGCTTTTTGAGTTGTCATCAAACTACTAGCTTGTAGCTGCCATTATTGTTTTATTTATAGCTGCCGTTGTTCCAGTTTTTCCGATTAAAAACGCAATAAAAATTTTAGTTTTGATCAGTATATGGCACTCATATACTAGCAGGATGCATTAGTAGTTAGTCAGATGCATTAGAAAAAAAAACTTTGTTCCAAACAAGATGCTGTTGTTGCAGTTTCAAGCCCTCGATACAAACATAATGGTTTTTAAATTTGACCCTAATTCTTTTTGCTCTATTAAATAATGATTTAAAAAAAAAAGAGTATTGTGTAGTTGTGACTTGCCAATTACTACTTGATAAAGTTCTCAAAACAAACCAAAAAATTGATATAAAAGAAAAATTTAAAATGGAATTTCATATAACATGTTGAATAAAATTTTCAATAATTTTCATACAGCATGTTCAATAAAATTATAGGAACAAAGAATATATGTTTTATATATATGATTGGCTTTCGTTTCCCTTTAAGTATTGATAAACTCAGTTTTTAAAATTTTTCAAAAGTATAATAAAGTTTTACAGGTAGAGGTAATTTCCATATTAACACAAAGTGATCTAAAAAACATGTTGAATAAAATTTTCAATAATTTTCATACAGCATGTTCAATAAAATTATAGGAACAAAGAATATATATTTTATATATATGATTGGCTTTCGTTTCCCTTTAGGTACTGATAAACCAGTTTTTAAAATTTTTCAAAAGTATAATAAATTTTTACAGGTAGAGGTAATTTCTATATTAACACAAAGTGATCTAAAAAAAAAAAGTGATCTTGAGTTAAGGTAGATTTAACTATTTAAATGTGATAGATTTAAATATTTAAATATTTATATGTGCGGCAGTGGTGTAGTGGTAAGAGCGCTCGCTTTGTAAGCGAGAGGTTCGGAGTTCGACTCCCACCACGTCCCTGGAAGTACCGCGCTCAACTTAGTTTCTCCGCGCAGCGGCCTTGCTTGTCAAGGTTCGTGTTTCGGAGTTAAAGAGTTGAGAGAGGGTTGTACCACGAAATACAACAAAAAATAAAAAAAAAAACACAAAAAAATGAGTAGCCTCCTCGACTGTAGTGGCTCCCTCGGGCCTTGGGGAGGTGAATAATGTAAAAAAAAAAAAAAAAAAAAAAAAAAAAAAATAAGTTGTTTGGTTCACTCGTCATATGGATGAAAGAGCGGCCTATAACTCAACCTAATTTTGAAATTTCAAAAATTTTTGGTTTTTGTTTTTACACCTAATTAAAAAATGTACTACTAAATTTCCAACCTACTAAATTGTTGACCTACTGTAATTTTGACTTACTGAATTTTCAACCTACTGAATATTCAACCTACTCTATTTTCAATTTTATAACTAGACCTTTCCGGTTTGTATTTTGAATATTTTGTTGTTGGTTTGAATACGAACCAAATTTTGATTAGCCTCGGCGCAGTGCTTAAAGCACTGTCTTTAGAATTGGGAGGTATAAGGTTCGATAAATGCTTGGAAAACTTATTGGTTGTTAATTTAAACAATTTTTATAATTAAAAAAATACAACGTTAAAAAAACAGACCAAATAATCGGTTGAAAATTAATTTTATCTCAAATCGATTGAAAATAAAAGTCTATAAAATTGGGCGAAAGATAAATCAATCGAAAACGAAAACATAAATAGGGTGAAAATAAAAAAGAATAAAATTGGTCGAAAACAATTTAGGCATCAGTAGGTTATCTGAAAATAAGTTCCACTTTTTAGCAGATGTTCTTTTTGTAGAACAGCGCAGTACACTCTTGCGGAAAGTGTGGAGTTTTCCTCTACAACAGCGTGTAGCTGTGCAAAATAACTCCACACTGTGTGTGGAGTTATTTTGCACACTTATGTAGAAAGTAACTTTTTCTAACTCGACTTTAGCACAGAAGTGTGAAGTTATTTGCACAAAGTTGTGCAAAATAACTCCACACTTGTATCTATGAGTGATAGCTACTCACCGGTGTAGAGGAAAACTTCACACTTTTCACGAGTGTGTAGGTTGAGATTTTGTTGGTCTAACTGTCTGAAACGAATGGAAGCATTTCCTCTTTTTTTCCCGTAATTTCTGCATTTCTCTATATAATAAGTTTAATGATTATCCGGGTCATATTTCAAAAATCAAGAAAACGTTTTAAGAAAAATATTGTGAAAAAATAGGAATTAATTTTTTTGTTAATTTAACATTTAGCTGGTGGTTTTCTCAATTTTCATTAAATCTTTCTCTATGTTGCTGAAAATTTTTAAAAACAAATTTATTCTAAAAATGTACATTTTATGCACCAATTAAAGTAAAACTTTTATTGTTGCATATCCCCTTAAAATAAAGTTGCTTTAATTGTTGTTATGAAACGTCGATTGCGATCACATTTTATTTTACTTCAAATTTTTTTTTTTTTTTCAAATTTTGAAAAAAAGTAATTAACAACTAATTAACATTTAAGGTGGTTCACCTATAAAAATTTTTTTTTGATAAATATAAGCTCTACCAAGATAATTTTTTTTTAAAATAACAAAATAAATGTTTAAAAATTGAAAAAAAAAAAGTTGAAAGAAATTTGCCTCGATTATCCATACTTTTTTAAACACTTTAGTGTAAAAAAATGAAAATTTTATCACAGGACAACTAAAAATGTTTACATCAGATAGTGCCAAAAATTTACACACTGGTTCTAAACTACCTTATCTCTCATTTGTGCCATGGTTTTTAAAAATACATGCTCCTGTGTGATGATATTATGTTTTTTTTTTAATGATTGCACTAAATATTAACATTATTGCGTGTTACATTGCATAAAAGTAATATATCCTATTATCAGTATTATAAATCCATGGCATAAATGAATTTCTTAACTATAATGAACAAACTGTGAAAATTTCAAGTCAAAAGCAAGTGTTAAACTAAAATTACAATGTTTTGAACTTTTGAAAAATTGTAAAAACTAAAAATCAAGTAAATCAAGTTTAAAATTTTTTTTTTTATAGTTTTAGACAATTACAAGTTGAACAAACGTATAAAAAACCCCCGGCTTCATATCCCAGTTGCTCCCTTTGATTTTCAATATCAAGATACCCTTTTTTTATTGTTCTTAAAATTTTCCAACGCTCTTTAACAGGTTGACGAGATTTGTGTTCCATACGTGTTATTCGAAGAATATCTTGTTTCTGAGTTTTAGCGGCTGTTACAAAATCATCACATTCAAATGATGATAAAACTTCTCTAATACCATTTTCTTTGCAGATCAACAAAATTTCAAAACTCTCTCCCATCTTTATGTTTTTCTGATTCTTACAACCTGCAACTTTTAAAGTCTTCAGTTAACTGTTTCTTTTTTCTTAACCCTATCCTTTGTTTTCTAGTAACTCATAACTTAATAGTGGTTGCTTGCAACCTTTTCAAAAGTGAATGATTCTATATATATATATATATATATATATATATATATATATATATATATATATATATATATATATATATATATATATATATATATATGTATACATATACATATATATATATATTTATATATATAGGACTTTGAAGTACGCATGACAACAGGGGGGAGGGGGTTCGATTTCAAAGTTTTTGGTGTATGTACTTTATGGACGACCCCTTTCCACATTTTGCTTTATGGATTTTTGAGTAAACCTCCACCTCCCTAAAAAAACCTACGCTTTTAACCTACCTACCCAACATTTTATGATTTTTAAATTTTTTTTAAATTTAGTTTTTCTTTACTTTTATAATTGAACCTCTGTCCCCCATCTCATACACGCCATTTGTAGACCCCCTCTTCCCCATCGGAGCATACGTACTTTAAGGACGATTCCTAAGGTGTTTAAAACTTAAAACAAAACCAGGATTGCACTGAAAAAAACTACGCATTAACTAAACATAAGCAACATCATTAAGCAATAAATAACAGTTAACAAAATTTTGCATCCAAACAAAAAAAAAAAAAAAAAAAAAAAAAAAAAAAACGCTTAAAAGATTAAAACCATTAAAAAAAAGTTTGACTATATTAACATTTTTTATATATGTACACAGTATCTCGGATTAATTTATTCATCTTCCATAATTAAGTCATTTTTACGGGAAAGTGCAATTTTAAGTTCATCACTTCTTTGAGAGAGTTCATCAGCTAAACTAAAAATTAAATCAGATAAAAATGACGACTGAGAAGGGAAATTTATTAAAACGGAAAAAAATTTCGTCCAAATTTTATCATTCCAAGATCTAAAAAAAAAGAAATATAAACAAATATAAATGCGTGACAACATTTTTATATTTATCACAAGTACAAAAATGGAATTATTTAATATAAATAATCAAAATAAACAAATTCGATAATAAAATATAGATATTTAAACAAAAACATTACGCTTTGAAAGATTTGCAAATGGTAAGCTTTTTAGTATTCGGATCCATATAAGTATTCATATTTGTTTGAAAAATAAGAAAATGTATTGAAGAAGCAGCGGCAAAGTAATCTACCTAAATACGACCAAAAACAATAAAAACATTAAAAACATTGCAAATTAATATAAATTTTTCCCTACTTACAAAATCAATGAAGTATGCAAGAGATAATAGTCTGCAATTATTTAAGGGTTTTTTTTATATTAACAATATTTATATAGATACAGTTAGCGCGCAAAATAATCGGGCAAGAGCATAAATAGACATAACATTAGAATAAAAAGGACGATTTCTCTCATATTTTCACTGGGAAAAAATAATTCCATTAGTAAAACTAAATAGATTTTTACTAAATCTAAGCAATCAAATCTTAAAAGTTCATTTTATTGATACATATGTAAAGAAAAAACTAAAAAAAATAAAGTAAATTTTTTACTTTAAAAAACTACTCATCAGACTGCAGCTTTTTTTAAAAGAGGTCATGGAAAATTTAATTAGTTTAATTTAGTTTCTTAAAGAGCCTGCAGATAACCTCACTAACCCAGAGACACTGAAAGCTGAGTTTTTATTATTTGAGATTTAGAAACTTAGATTTGTTATTTGATGCACTTAAAACTATAAAACCAAGCTCAGTACCTAGTGAACGCGTAATTTCAATTGCAGGCAATTTTGTGTCCAAAATTAGAAATTTTGGACACAAAATTGAGTAAGGTAACGATTGACAGACGACTTAAAAGATGGCAAATTATATGAATCAGGAAAACAAGATGAGGGAAGTGAATTCCAAAGAACTCATGTTTGAAGAAAAAAGTTAGACAAATAAGAATTTTTAGAGCACTTAGGAACAGTCGCAGTAAAAAGATGAGACATAAACCAATGGCGAGTATCACGAAAATGAATTTTAGTAGATGACACACGAGAAGCTATCTCTTTTTAGAGCAGTGCCCATTATAATATTAACATTACGACAATGTGATAATGGTTGGAGGTAGGCTGCAAGAACAGGTCTATGTTTATTATGTTTTTGTACCTTGTCTAAAAGAGAAAGGGCACCATTGGAAGGTCTGCACCAGATATGGCAACAGTATTCCATACAAAAACGGATTTGAGATTTATAAAGATAAAGAATACTATCCTGAGTAAGAAATTGGCGAGGACGATAAAGAGATGCACCTTTAGCAGATGCTAATTTTGCAATCGATTTGCAATCGATGAAAGGTAGATGACTCATTGACTACATTACCATTCAAAAATATAGGAAAATTTAGATTATTACGATAAAAACTAGCTGAAAAATTTTGAGTTTCATCTGAGTTAAAGCTCACTAGCCACTGACAGCCTTTTCAAGCTCAAATGCCAAGCAATCAGAGTGTGTTGGCTTCTTATCAAGACAAAAATAAATGGTAGTATCATCAGCAAACAATGCCACTTTAGATTTGAGAATTTCTGGGAGATTGTTAATGTAAATTAAAAAGAGTACAGGGCCATGGATAGAACCTTGAGGAACCCCTGAAGTTACAGGATATGAAGAAGAGCGGTGTCCATCGAGGACAACTTTTATACTACTTAATTATAATAGATTCAATAAACTCAAAGACGTTACTCAATGCATCATAAGTAGAAAGCTTAAGGAGAAGACCAGCACGCCAAACTTTATCAAATGCTTTAGACATGTCAATAGTGATAGCCCTAGCCTATCAGTTATTACTGTTAACAAATCAGAAGTAGAACAAGAAGATCAAAATCCATATTGATGATCAGAAAGTAATAATATATAATATATATATATATATATATATATATATATATATATATATATATATATATATATATATATATATATGTATATATATATGAATATATATATACATATATATGAATATATATATATATATATATATATATATATATATATATATATATATATATACACACATTAGCCCATTTTGACCCTCATTGAACAAATTTTAATACGCGGAATGCCGTAAAATATTCCCAAGGTAATGTTTTTTTAAACAAATTTTTTTATTTTTTATTTTAGATGACTACTTATACTCGCACCACTCTTTTAAAGTTTAACAGTTTTACATTTTTTGAGTTTTTACAGGCATTTTCAAATAATCGGCGCAAATAGAAATTTACAAATCATTAACTTTATAATAATGTCATTACAAGTAATGGAAGGTTTTTTATCTATACCGATTGTGCGCATTTTTATTACTATTATTTTTGTTAACTGGTGGATTTTAAAAACGCATAAATTCGTAAAGAAATCAAAAAAACATGGTTTTTAAACACAATAACATTGAGGCCTAAATACACAGCAATTAGAAATTTGTTAGATGCTTTTGATCTCATACAGTTCACCTACTTCAAGCCCTGGCTATTTAAAAGGGGTTTGTACAAGATTAACTAAGTTTCCTGGCTGACCATTATTCTTGTTAACCTCTTGCCATCATGTCGGACACCATCATATAGCCATAGCCGTAAATAAAACTGTTAAGCTGGAGAAACTTTTTATATCATAAAACCATAAAACGTTAAAAAATAGCAAGGTAAAGATAAAACTGCTTCACTTTAAAATATCTTTAAAAAAAAAAAAAAAGAATAAGTTTCTAATTTTAAAATTATTTACATTTAGACTTTTGAGAAGTGCAGAGATTATTATGAACTTGCAGGAAAAAATCAGACCATTATGTAAAAATTAACAAATATGGAGCTGTTTCACAAGCCTTGAATTTCATGAAATTCAAGTTTCATTTCTCTAAAATCATGCAAGTTTTATTCTGAGTAATAAAATACTCAAAGACATCAATAGAATGGCTGACTAAATTTCTCCCTCCAGGGAATCGTGGTTTTTGACCTGCGACTTTTCTGACTCTGCAATTCTTAAAGTAAAACTTAATTTCATAAGTTTTGATATTTTAGACTTATTATTTAAGAATAGTTTGTGTCATAAAGTAACAAATTGTTTAAAAACAATGGTTTAAAATCAGATGTAAAATACAAAGAAAATAACTCCAAACCAATTTTCTTTTCTAATGACAGACTTTTCTTATAACCAGTAGAAATAAAATAAAAATGAAATCAAATTTATCTTGTCAAAAATAAATGTAATAAGTATTTAGCAATGTCATTTTTAAACCTTATTTTATCTACATTGCATTATTTTTACTTTACTTTTTTTATGATCAACAAGACTGTTGGTAGATGTATATTGAGCCTGCTGCAGAGGTGAAATTCAAATCATGGTAAAACCTTAGAGGTGTTTGGTGCTGGTGTTAGCATTTTTTGACCAAGATCACAATATAAAAATGGTAAAAAGTTCTGTATTCAAAAACAAAGGGAGGTCCAAAAAGGTGTAAAAATGGATAGAATCAAAGCTGAAATCCTTCTGAAAGCAGTTTTTGATAAAGACCAACCACTAGGTCTTTAGTTGTATATTTCACGAGACTACTGGTTAATTTTTGATATTCTAAGTCATAGCTTGAAAAAATGCCTACGGATGAGACTCAGACTTTTTGGATACAATGAATTCCAAAACTTTTCAAACCTTTCAAAGTTGCTAACACCTCATCAGAACTCATAGCAAAATTGTAAATCTATTAAGCATAGTTTAAGAAAATTATTTCTCAAAACAGGAAATATATTTCTTGTTTTTTAAATAAATTATAGGGTAGGATATTTATTTCTTAAAACAAGAAACGTAATTCTTGTTTTAAGAAAAATATTTCGCAATAAAAAATTCAATTTTGCTGTGCTTACAGTAAAATTTATTCAAGATAATGTAGAGCGTGTGATGAGCTTGGAGAAGCTTCAGAAGCTACTTCAAATAAAGAGTTCTTGTAAAAAACCATTAAAAAAAGAAAAAGAGTGGATTCAAGGAGCTAGCTACAACGAATGCTTTCTCGTTTTCTCGTTATTGAAAATCTAATAAATTGAATTTTGATCCCATATCTAACTGCAAACGCTGAACCTTAAAAGCACATTTAAAAATTATTTTTTTTACATATTTTCTTGAGATATTTGTCTTAAGCTGAAAATTTATATGTATATAAATATTTATTGCGCATTTGCAGCATTTAAAGGCTGAATTCTGAAGCAAATTTGCTTCAGAAACAATCTGTGGCAGTAACGGATCCAGCATATATTTTGGTGTTTGAGATAGTTAATATGGAGAAAAATCCAAAAATTTGTATGTTTATAGTTATGTCATATAACGATACTTTTTAAAAAGTTGCAATGATTGGAGGCTGGAAACAAAAAAAGCCCTAAAATTTTATCCCCCCTCCCCTAAACATGAAAGCAACAAGTTCATGAAGTAATTTTTTTGCTATTCTTAACTAAATTTATATTTATCAACAAATTTTAAGTATTGTTTTACAATCTCCAAGCATTCAAAAATTATGATTATATAAAATTTGTAAACCCCTCAAATTGAGGGGGGTTCAAACTTTATATGGTTATTATTTATGAACTCTGAGAGATATTAGTATGAAACTTAAAATTTATCAATGAATATAAACAAAGTTAAGAAGTTCAAAAATATTATTTTACCAACTTGTTGTTCTCACGTTTGGGGCAGGGGGAATGAAATTTTATAGCTTTTTTAGTTTCCAGCCTCCAATCATCGCAATATTTTGCAAAGCATTATTATTTGACATAAATATAAACATAAAAATGTTTCCAGTTTGCGCCATGTGTTTGTTAGCTATCTCAAACACCAAAAAATGCTGGATCCTTCACGATCGATCGATCCCTACTTTAGGCTTATTTTTGACACCAAGGAAGCGTAAACTTCCAAGTTAAATGTTTTTCTGCAGTGCTCTGTGATGTGATCATTAGGTATTCTTGGAGCACCTAAAATAATCACAGAAAAAATGTATATACTTTTTAATCACATTGATACACTTGATATAGTTTTGTTTACAACAAAAGATCCAAAGTCCTTTACCCAATCTTTCAAGAAAACCATTTTGGATTTGGCTTTGTTTGATCCAAGGCTCCAGTAAAAGTATTTTGAAAAAAAACATCATTTGATAAAAAAACGAGGCAAAAAAATAAAGTTTGTTGTACTGGAAAAAATGCTAAAGATCAACAAAAATCACTTTACAGTAGCCAAAGTGTTAATTTATCTATCGTAATCAGTAGGCACAACATATTTTTAAATTAATAAGCAGTGTTTTTTTGGTACAGGAACACATAAAGAAAACATTGTTGAACAAATTAACTAGATTTGACATGAGAATCTATTTGCGCCAATGCTTGGAAATCACCCTAAACCTAGCCAAAAATCATAAAAAGTGAAACTTCGAACAATCGGCGAGAATACTTCTATCAAGAAAAAATTAAAAAAAAAATTTTTATATATAAATATGACCTCTATGCCACTCATTATCCACTCTGCATAAAAATTGGTTTAAAAAAATTATAGGATTGGCTAATATATATATATATATATATATGTATGTATATATATATATATATATATATATATATATATATATATATATATATATATATATATATATATATATATATATATATATATATATATATATGTACAGAGAGAGAGAGAGACAACATCTTAATTTAAGAGTTTTAAAACTGTATTAAAACAAAATAATACCTGAAACTTCCATGGACTCCCATGAAACATCTCTGGACATTCATACTCTTCATTTCCACGAGAACCAACAAACATGACATCATCGCAAAAGTTATTAAGATCTATACTTTCATAAAATCCTTTTAATATCAAGCATCGAAGATCAATAGGGCTCACATTATCCCCAGTATTACTAAAAAAATGATTACATATCAAATGATTATATATTATTTTCATGACATATCTCTTTTAGAGATATGTCATGAAAATAATAGTAAAGAGTAAACGGTTAGCAATGGCAGTTTAGTCAACATAAATAAAAAGTTAGGGGTGGAAGAGTGTTCAAGACTTATAGAAATCACACATAAAACACCTAAGTAATTTAAAATATTTTATATATATATCAGGCGCTATTTTAGACTGTTTTCAACAGCATCGACCGTAAATAAAATTTGAGGGCCTTTATTACTATTTTTTAAAACGTTTTTTATAGCAAATAGTTTTTTTGCAGAAAAACACTGATTTTTGCTAAATTTCACAGGGACAGGAGGGTACTTCTGTCCAATTTTTTCTCCTAGAATAGACCCTGTATGTGTGTGTGTGCGTGTGTGTATGTATATATATATATATATACATATATATATATATATATATATATATACATATATATATATATATATATATATATATATATATATATATATATATATATATATATATATATATATATATATATATATATATATATATATATATATATATATATATATATATATATATATATTAGGGTGATGCAAAATTTGTAGGTTCAAAACTTTAGTTGTCCTCAAGCTTGCCCTTGTTCTATATGACAATAGTAGTTATTGGCCAAAATTTGAATCAAATCGGATGATATTTAGGGGTTGCCATGTTTTGTCACATTTTGGTATAAGGTTACAAAAAGTAAAAAAAATATTTTTTATTTTTACATTTTTTATATTATATTACTGAATTATTTATTATCAATTTCTTATTATTATGTGGTGGATTGTGGATGTTCAATGTTAAAAAAATCAATACTATAGTACTACTATGTAATTGCACAAGGCAATAATAAATCAATCATCTTCATCATTCAACAGTCATCTTCATCAGGGTAGACTTTGATGCAACTGGAAATTCCTTCCGGTGAAGATCAACCAATCTAAGAAGAAACTGCTTTTGGTTTTCATCTTTCGTAACGCTTGAGTTAAAGGATGTTATAAGTGCTATGCCTCGTTCCGCGCAATCGTTGACGACTTTCATTTGACCAACCTTGTGCTTCATTTCAAGATATGTTAAATCCATTTTCCACTCTGAAGATTCTTTCATTAAAAATGATTCAGCTTTTTCTTTTCCATTTTTCAAAATTAGATCGAAAAGTTCTGCGGTGCGTTGTGTGACGAAGGAAGGCAATGGGCTGTGACAATCGAATGTGGCAGCATCAAGTCTTTTGAGAGATTTCTGCCTTGGCTGTTGTTTCAGGTTGTTTGCCATGTCTCTCTTGGTGTTGTTGTCGACACGGGAATCGAAGAAAGCCAATCCTATTAGATGTTCAGAAAAATACCAGAGGTGGCGATGAAAAGCTTTTGCTGCATTAATTGCAATTGTAAGATTTGGATATTCTTGAATCCGTTGAAGAAGCTTGGCATCATTGAATGGTGCTCGTTCATCTAACGGAGCTTCATTCCAAAACTGTCCGTATACAAATGCCACAAAAAGACTTATATCTGTTATTCCTTTCTTTTCCTTTGCAGTAATAACAAATTGATCCTGAAACAAATATATCTTTATACAATATATAGCTTTTGCCATCCAACGTGCATTGTGTGTTGCACCTGGAGCCCGAAA
>NC_061160.1:34941445-34968945 GCF_022113875.1 Hydra vulgaris
ATTGCAGCCTTTAAACTTGCTTCTAAAAAATCTTTTTTAAAAGCTTCTATATATTGATAACCAGTCTCATTATTAAATAACGACGTTTTTGATCCTGAATCATCTGATCCACCAGTGTCTTCTTTACTACGCTCACTAATTATTGAAAGTTCTGCTTTATTTTCATTTTTTGTGTAGTCAAATGCAATATTTTCAGTATGTCCATCAAACTGAAATTTACTGCAGTCAAAAGATATAAATTTATTTTGAGTTCCATTGAAAGGTGTGGATGAATATCTTGGTATTTGTTTTATTTGTGTTGTATCTTCTTTGAAACTGTTGAACTCACTAAAAATAAATCAAAAATTTTTCAAAAATATTATTTCAATTTTTTTTATTTAAAAAGTTTTTTTCTATCTAACAAAGAATGGTACATAGAAATAACATAATAGAATTCTAAAAAATATATAAATGAAATAAAAATAAACAAATAAAATAAATAAGCAAAAGAAAAATACTAAATATAATCAGTTTAACTGGCTGGCAATAACTTTTTAAACAGTTATATATATATATATATATATATATATATATATATATATATATATATATATATATATATATATATATATATATATATATATATATATATATATATATATATATATATATATATATATATATATATAATATATATATATATAAATTTGTAAACAGAGAAAATACAACTTTTAATGGTACTAATAGTTTCATGCCTAAAGGCATGAAACTATTAGTACCATTAAAAGTTACAAACTATTAATATTATTAAAAACTATTAGTACAATTATATTATGCTTCCGATTTTTTGATAGAGGTTGAATTAGTTTTGGAATATAGTTTGAATTTGTAAAAAAGTCTGGGTAAAAAAGTCTGCTTACAAATTTAAACTTAACTATATTCCTAAACTTATCCAAAACATCTTATACCAATGATAATTTATTAAATAAGAGAAATGAATTAGTTTCTAAATATAGACATAAAAGCAAATTTCTTCTTTCAAAGTTTGATTCGGGTGATTAGGCAGCCGTTTATAGTTTTTACTTTTTTTCTTTTTTCTTTCTGTTGTTTGTTATTATGACAACGGAGCACACTTCATTGTAACTTTATATTTTATCGGTTTTTTGATTTCTTAATTTTGTATTACATGGCCGATGATTGCCTGTAGGGATGAAACTATTAGTACCATAAAAAGTTGTATTTTTTTTGTTTACAAATAAATAAATAAATATATATATATATATATATATATATATATATATATATATATATATATATATATATATATATATATATATATAAAATGCTCTATTAAATAAATAAATCCTATTTGTTTATTATTGAGCACTCTTATAAGTACAAGAGTTTTTGTATTTTATTTACAAATACAAAATATCATTTAATATGTATTTAATATATATATTACTAACTATTATTACAAACCATCAAAATCTATATTGGTCAGAAAATAAGTTATTGAACTCAAAATGAGATATTAAAGTTTAATAAGATGTAAGACTTCACTAATAATAGTAAGAAAAATATAAAATAATATTAAAAAAACAGTTAGATGAGTCATAATAAGGTTCATATATGAGATCAAATATTAGACTTGCTTTTATTAATGAGATTGTTAAAGATTTTCTAAAATTCTATTAACAATGGAACAACTTATAAGATTTAGAAATTTGATTTATAGTATTACTACCTTTTTGTGTTAATTTCTCACAATTATAACAAAAACATTTGTTATAAGGAGAGATGTTGAAAAATGTAAAAAAAAAATAATTACAATTGTAATTGAATAATTACAAACAGCATTTGCAAAAAAAGATAAACACCAATAAGGTAAATACACCTACACAAGATAAATGTTACACTAAATAAAATAATAGTAAATACTAAATAAAAAAAACTACAAACAAAAATCTAATATTAAAGTAACACTAAGAAACTAAATATAAATTTGCATTGAGGCAACCATTTAAAAAATTAGATAACTAGAAAAAAAAAAAAGTTTAACCACCAATATATAAGCCACTAATATGGAGAAGGATAATAGATAAAAATATTGTTAACTCTTCAGTTCAAACTTTTAATATAATAATTCACAATTTACTGTTTGCGATTGTCTCATGTCAATTTTCTGTAAAAAAGTAGTTACTGTAAAACCTTATCTGAACTGAGCCCTGACTTTTTAAAAGCAACTAAATGCCTTCATTCAACTTACAACAAGCAACAAATTTGAATTGCTAATTTTGTTTAAAAAAATGTAAACTATTTGTTATTTTGAACTTATGAATAATATAATTAATCTGACCAAACCAAAACCCTCAGTTGATGTATCTACATGTTGATTGTAAAATCAACTGCGTCTAAATCTTATGGATAGTTAGCAGACTAGGAGGTGCAGATATGGTGTATACTTTGCAAAACAAAAACTACTGAATGGACAGATATTGAGAGTGTTATAGAATGATTCCTGATCTATCAATCATCAGAAGAAACATGGATGTTGTACAAAAAACTAGTTAATGAGGATGCTATCATTCTTACTAATACTGGAGATTCCATAGAAGATTGACTAAAAAACCGCAAACTAAACCTGATCAAAAGATGTAAATGAAACAACCTGGTTTTTAAACAAACAGATGTGTATACTCCGTTAACGGAGTAGTTAGGGAGATTTTTGTTAATAGTTACTTGTTAAGATTTGCGCGGATTTTTGTTAATAGCTACTTGTTAGGATTTAACTTTTTCTGAAACTGAAATTAATAAAGCATTAGATATATCATTTCAAATTTTTTTCTTTACTTTAGACACTGAAAAAAAGTATGAATCTTACTATGATTAGTCAGTTAAGTATTCAGTCAGATTTTGACACCGGTATACTGGTTTAGGTGCCCAAATTTGAGCCTAAACTTCAGTACCCTATTATGGTTCTTTGCATTCTGGAAAGTGAAGGGAGTATAAAAAATATAGGATAAATCTACTACTAATTTATATATAACACAGCGGAGCCAAAAGTTTTGGAAATCAAAACTAATGATTAAGAAATCCTAAAAAACTCATTGAGAACAGTTTGAAATTTTTTTTGTTGGTTATATGAAAACATAAAATTTATAATATTAAACTAAATTTGTGGACTGGGATTTAATTACCATATTTGGGGATTTTGACCTTTGTGTTTTTTGATAAATATTTAAAGTTATTTTTTTTTTAGATTACAGCTAAAAGAGTAATTTATTAGATATACCTTAAGAAAAGATATTTCAAAACAATAATTAACTTGGGGGTATGACTCCTAATGTTTATTGATAAGAAGTTTAGTACTTAAAAGTATTTGATAAAGTTTGGATTTAAAATAACATTAGTATAAATAAAAATAACATTATAAATAAAAATAACAGTATAAAATAACATTAGTATAAATAACATTAGTATAAATAAAAAATAACATTAGTATAAATAAAAAATAACATTAGTATAAATAAAAAATAACATTGGTATAAATAAAATTACAAGAAAAGAGTTATAAAAAGTGAAAGCAGTAAAAATTATTTAATTTAACATTTAATTTAAATTAACAGTAAAAAATATTTAATTTAATTTAACAAGCTTTATAACTAATCATATGTAAGGCTTTCAAACATATCAAAATATCTCTTTGGTTTCAAAAACATACACTTATGAGATCTGATTGTATGCTAATTTGAACATGGTTCACCAAGTTTAATCCTGTTTATTCAACTGAAAGTCTTTTTGTGATACTGATACAGTAGTTTTAAAAACTACTCCGTTAACAGAGTGTACACATCTGTTTGTTTAAAAACCAGGTTGTTTCATTTACATCTTTTGATCAGATTTAGTTTGCGGTTTTTTAGTCAATCTTTTATGAAATCTTCAGTATTAGTAGGAATGATACCATCCTCATTAACTAGTTTTTTATACAACACCCATGTTTCTTCTGATGATTGATAGATCAGGAATCCTTCTATAACACTCTCAATATCTGTCCATTCAGCAGTTTTTGTTATGCAAAGTATAAAATCTGCACCTCCTAGTCTGCCGATGAGTTGTTTAAATTTTAAATCCATCATTGTATTATGAGTTTAAATTTTGACATATTTACTAAACTGACAACATATTCCTTTGGGATTAAATTCTTTTTGTGCATTATCAATAGTTAGGACAATAAGAACAAGTAAATCTTGGTTAGTTTCTGTTTCCCTTATTAAAAACACAGGAAATAATCTCAAAGCATTCGGTTAAAAAATTTTTTCACAATGTTATATTTTTACTACTCTGATAGCATATTAGTTTCAGGGGAGCAAGACCATATTAAAAGAAATTTGATTTGCTTTCAATCATTTCTTTGACTTCACTGATGCTTATTGCCCTGTTCCGTCACAGCCATCTTTAAAATACATTTGATTCTCATTACTATTAACTGAATTAAAAGAATCTTTTATTATATTCAAAACAGAATCAATCGTCATTCTTACAAGTTCTTTGTATTAAACAGAAAAACCTTTTGCATCCAAAAAATGGTAAATTGTAGAACAAAGATTTTTTGTTCCTTTAAGTAACTCGTTGGTTATTAAAAATTGGTACCTTTTGAAGCAAAAAAAAAACCCTAATTTTCTCATTTGCTCCCTACTTAGTGTTAGGGAATGCAATAAAACTATGGATACATCTGTGTTAAAGGTATTTATTGTTTCCATATGGTTTTTAAATAGTGCATTGCAACAGTCTTATTATTTTGCGTATTAACTCTATATAAGAGGTAACCTAATAACTGGTTAACATTCAACTCTGAACATTCATTAGTGATATTTGTTTAAATAACACTATGTAACACAATTTTTGTTCCTAGCTTTTAAGTTTATTGTTTGTACAAAACAGAAAACTGCTTTTTAATTTAAAATGAACGCACAATTTAATTTTAAGTTTCACAATTTAAGTTTTTTATAAACTTGAGTATATATAATTAAAATATAAATAATTTTAATTTGAGCATTACAACTTTATTAATAAGCGCTTATAAAATTATTATAAATGGTTTTAAATCATTCATTCCTATTGTAATTGTTGTAATAAAATGTTTGTTTAAAAGATTTAAAAAAAATTAATTATAAAAATTAATCTAATGAACATTACAAAATACATAGATATTATTAGACTAAAATTTTTTTAAAAACACAAGTGTTTTACTTTTTTTTTTAAATAAAAACAATCTATATGTTTTTATTTTTATTTTTTACTGCGATGAGTTGATCAATTGACAAACAGGTAAAATATGAGATGCTCTTACATCGACTGACAAAAAGGTAGAAAATGCGGTAAATATTTTTAATAAAGTTATTCTTATTTAACTTATTCCGTCATTAACAAAATTTATGATTCCAATAATATTTATTACAAATAAATAACAATTTATTTTCTTATTTTCCTATTATGTAAGTATTGAGAATGAGGGTCAAATATAGCAAAAACTTTGATATATATAATCTATATATATTATTGGCAAACTTAATAGTGTCCCTTTGAGCATGTTTGACACAAAACCCTTGGCAGCCATTGCAACCGAGCTATTGACGAGAAAGAGTCACAGCTTTACCTTATAAGAAAATGTGAGCGAATGTATAACTTACATCGTACGTATGTAAACTTCATATTATGTAATGTTAAAACATACTTAAACATATATTAAGTTTTACAGTTTGGCTTTTACTTGAAAATTGCATTGCGTCAACCTCAATCTTTTTAATTTTTAATCTTCAGCATTTATTTCTGTTAAAAACTTGATAAATTTTTAAATTTTTATGTAGATTTAAAATTTTGATGAGGTGCCAGCATGACCAAGTGGTTAGTGCTCTGAGCTTCTGAACAAGAATGCCGTGGTTCGAGTTCAACCACCGAAATTCTTTTCTTTTAATTTTTTATAGATTTTTTAAAACACAAAACACTTGTTAAGTTTTATAAAGGTTATATACAAACTTATCTAACAACATAATACACCTTAACAAACAAAAAGATTTTTAAAAAAGCTATAAATTATCAAAACAATAAAAAACGGGGGATATTTGTTGCATATGTGTCATTATTGAGATACTAATGTTATTTTAGTTTTACATTTCATGTTTATTTACAACTAAGTTGATTTTGTGCAAGGAAAATGAGTATACAACATGTTTATATATAGAATATAAAATCTATAGAACTATAAAGTTTTTATGATTTGCATTTTAAATAAAACTAAAAAACAAGCAAGCTGATGATTTAAAATTGTCATGTGGCAACCTTGACTTTTTTTAAAACGGTAAAAGGGTTCAAATAGTATGTTTTTAATAAGAACAGAATTAAAAATTTTAATTTCATTTTTACATTAAACCATTTTATGAAGTTCATTATTTTTTAAAATAATTAAAAGTTAAAATGATTAAATATTACCATAATAAGAAAATTTTGAGTTTTACAGCTATTTTACCATGCCCCCGTTAAACATTTCAAACCAAGTACGCAGCAATGACAATTTAGAAAACCATAAAAAAGGTGTTATATTCCATATAGTATTGGAAGAGTCAACTTAGATGCCTTTAATTTATGATGCACGAGGCACTGTAGATGTGCATGCGGTAAGTATCTAAATTTTTTATTTAAAAATATCTTTGAATATCTGTTTTATCATTATGATAAAAATTATAATTATTGAATATACTTTTATTTACAAATTGTAAGTATATTTTGTAATTTTACAATCTATTTATAGTTACTAAAGTTAAATTTTTTAATGTTTCAGTTTATGAAACATGTTCTGTTTTGTAGGTGATGTGTTGAAATTGTTTCTCGACAAGCTGTTAATTTTATAGAAGCTGAAGATGACCTTATTTTAGATATGAGTAAATTGTTTTTAATTTTTTATTGCTTTTATTTTTTGTTAGATATTTAATCATGCTTTATTTGAATTTAATTTTTTAGTACAGTGTTGGTGATATTCAGGTTAGATTTTATAAAGTTAAATTTACTTTTAAAGAATCTTTCAAATTTCTTAAAAAATTTACGTTTGCTTTTTTTTTTTTTTTAATTTTTTTTTTTTTTTTTTTTTTATTTGCATTCACTCCCAACAAGGCTGCAAGCAACCACTATTAAGTTGGGAGTTACTAGGAAAAAAAAGAACAGAGTTATAGAGCAAGGAAACGGTTGACAGAAGACTTGAAAAGTTGAAGGTTGTATGAGTCAGGAAAACATGAAGATGGGAGAGAGTTCCAAAGGATTGAAGTGCGGGGAAAAAAACTAGATGAATAAAAGTTTTTAGAGCATGCAAGGACAGATACAGTAAACGAATGAGACTTAGCTGAATGACGAGTAAAACGAGAATGAATTTTAGTTGATGGAACTAGAGATGATAACTCCTTTGAGCAGTGACCATGATAGTATTTGTAGAAAAGAGAAAGAGATGCAACTTTACGACGATGTGAAAGAGGCTCAAGCTTAGCAGATAGTCCAGGTCCAACAACATTTACAATGCGATTTTGGACCTTGTCAAGAAGAGAAAGTGAATCGTTAGAAGAACCAGCCCAAATATGACAACAGTATTCCATACAGGGACGAATAAGAGATTTGTAGAGGTAGAGAATGGAATCAGAAGTAAGAAAATGGCGAGCATGATAAAGAGAAGCAACCTTAGCAGAAGCTAATTTAACAAATTTTTTCGCACAGAATGTGTAAATATCTGTTCAAAAAAACATTGTTTTTAATTAAAAGGATCATACTTATGAAAAAATGACCATTTGACTAAATTTTTAATTTTTTGTTTATATTTACAACTTTACCTTCATAATCTTGTGATGGTAAAGTTAATTTTTAAATTTAACTGCAAATATTACAAACTTTAATTATTTTAAATTTACTATGTTGATCATTAGCTAATAGTTTGAAAAAAAATTAGTTTTTGCAAACAAGGTAAGAATAATTTTATTTTCTGGTCAAATTATGTCATTTGTTTGCACTGACAGCTTTTATGTTTTCTTATTTTGTGTGAGAGCTATTTTGTCTTTGCAATAAATGCTTTTATAAATATAATAAATTTTTTCTTTTACAAATAAATTTTTTTTTCTTACTGATTTTGATTATTTTTAGCCATGCTCTAGAAAAAACATCAGCAACAGGTAAATTGGTTTGCAGTGTTAATCTTTAATTATAGACATCTTACGATGCCTTTTCAGCATTTTGCAGAACAAATACAGATTTTTGCAGATCAAAAGTGGACCCTCCCACATCTCACAAGCTGTGGGCTCAAATTTAGGACAAAAGCGTCCCCCCACCATTTTTTAAAATGTATATTTTTAATATAGAGTGATAAAAAATTGTGTAAAAAAAGAGTGGATAAAAGTGGTGTAAAAAGAGAGTGGAGGATAAAAAAAAAAGCTGTATCTATAACTAGTCTTTATGTAGTTAGTTAATCTACTAATTGTTAATAGATAATCCAAATTTAGTTAATTTTTTTTTGTAAACATATACTTTTCTTTATATTTTGTTTTGTTATTATGTATGTGGTGTATTTTTTTATTCCTTTAAAACATGTCAAAGTGGGTGAAGTGCTTCACGTGGGTTCAAATCCTTTCGTTTACACCTAATTTTTTAAAAATCTTTTTCAATTTTCTAGAATACAAAGTAAAACATTTTTAAAGGTCTAAAGATATTATATGCATAACATATATTAAGATATTATATACTATAATAAACGAAATAGAAAATTTTTCAAAAAGCTTATTTAAATTTTCTAAAAACATTTAAAAGCTTTTAAAATTTCTAAAAACATTATTACACCGTTAAAAATTTGTTGAGCATATCATGAAAGAGATACTTAAGTTGTTATTGTACTTAGTAATTACTTAAGTTTGCGCATTAAAGAAGCAACTTTATTTTTTATAGAAAAAGATTTTACATGCTAACTTGATTTTTCTTTAAATTGACGAGGTAAGAGTCCTAATAAGCTGCAGATCTGAAAAAAAAAAACTTTAATAGAAACTTATAAAAGAAAGAAATAACCGCCATCCCCGTTTTTTTTTTTTTTTTTTTTAAATTAGTGGAAGTTATGAAGTATTGAACATTTATTGTAAACTCAAAACAAAGATTTAAAAATTTCTCTTTTAGAAAAAATTATTGAAATAAAGAGTTATTAAAATGGTCAGTGTGGAATAGACTTGCCATGAACAGTGTTATACGGGTCATTGTTAGTCCGTTCTACATATTTAAGTGATCATGTTTTTTGAAACTTTTTATACCAATGGTATATATATATATATATATATATATATATATATATATATATATATATATATATATATATATATATATATATATATATACACACACACACAAACACACTTATACAAATATATAACTTATATACTGATTATTTCACCTCCCCAAGGCTAAGAAGGCCACTACAAACGAGAAGGCTACTTATTTGTGGTTATAACCCTCTCTTAACTCTATAACTCCAAAACAAGATCCTTGACAAACAAGGCTACTGCGCGGAGAAATGAGTTGAGCGCGGTACTACCAGGGACGTGGTGGGGATCAAACTCGGAACCTCTCGCTTATGAAGCGAGTGCTCAACCATTACACCACTACCGCATGTACATTTGTAGAAATGTGTTTGTCCCATCAGTAAAAACCACGCCATGAAGGCATGAAACTAGTGATGCTACATTTTTTCTTTTGTTGTTTGTGAGTATGCTTCCCAAAGTTTCAATAAACAATACATATAACAAATAATATTAAACAGTAGAATCCTGTTAACTCAGATTCTGAAGAGATTCATATTTTGAATTTTTCTGTTATAGCTCTAATTTTTAGTTTTCGCTTTAACTTTATTATAAATTTGACCAATTTGAATATACCAGTAAAAATATTTAGTTTGTTAAATTATTTGACACAAAAGTTTTGAAATCCAAACATTTTGAACTTTATTTGATGTTTTTGAATTTTAAATATAATATTCATATAATAAATAGAATGTAATCGAACCTGTACAAAATCGAAGCTATCAATGAAGTTTTAAAAATATATTATTATAAACAAAATATTACACTAAATAATTAATTTTTAAGCATTCAGAGTTTGGAATTTCTATTGAAGTGTCGCAAGTTTTGATATTTCATTTTAGACTTTTATGCAATTCAAAGTAAAAGTCCGAGTTAAGCAAGTTTTTTTGTCAAATAAAAAAAACTGTGCAGGTTAGCGAATGGTTCGATATAACCAAGGTATGATTAAGGGATGATATGATAAAGTTTAACAGGAATTTAAAAAAACATTATGCTGAATTCAAGTTTCAAATAGAGGAAATAAATCATTGGCTCTCTTGCACTGGGATTTTTAATTTTAATTTATGTGCAACCTATTTTATATAAATATAACTTTGTTAGTATTATTTAAGTATTATTTAACAATATGCAAACTCTACTGTTAAATTAAAAATATTTTCTATAAATATCAGAAAAGAGCAATTTTTTACTCTCGTAACAAAATTAGTGAGCACTATTTTCATGTGTGCAGAGCGATTGCTCCTGCTTCATTACAAGGCCTGATATATATATATATATATATATATATAATATATATATATATATATATATATATATAATTTTGTTCATTTTTAGTATCTATGACATCTATCATTGGTAAGACAATACATAATTTTAATAAAAACTTAAAAAAATATTATGCTTATAAAATATTTTCATAAAGATTATACAATTATAAAATATTTTATTAAAGATTATATATCTTTTTATATAAATAAAAATATAAAAATTATGTTCTTATTTTATTTTGTTTACAGACTTTTAATTGTCTATATACTTATATTTTATTATATTCTTAATTTGTCATTTTTTAGTTTTAGCTTTATTTAGGGTTTATTTAGGATTATGTTGTTGTATAAATTTTATTTCAATTAATATATATATATATATATATATATATATATATATATATATATATATATATATATATATATATATATATATATATATATATATATATATTAATTTAAACATGTTAACTTTTTATTGTTTTTTTTTCCATTGATTTAACTGGGAAATATTATTTTATTGAATTAAATTAAGGTAAGCATAATTTTGTTTATTGGTAACTGCAAAATTAGTTTTAACTGTTAATAAACATGTTATTACTAATTTGTGCTACTATGTTGAATTTGTAAAAAACAAACTTTTTAATACTGATATTGCTATAAATTGTTGAAAGCTGAAAAATTCCTCATTCTTTAAAAACATACCTTGTATTACAAGTGTTTGAAAGTAATTGGAAAGTGTTAAGAGTAGTTTTATCTACTTTTTCTTGGTTATTTTCCATTTGGTAACAAAACTTTTCATCTATAGATAAGGGTTTTTTAAAATTATCTTGTGTATTGTTATGATGAGCTAGAAAAAAATTGTTTAAACAAAATAGATCAACATAAACATTAAATTTAATACAGAATAATTTTAAATAATTAATGTTTAAATTTATATTCCTTAAGGGTCTAATAAGCTCATAATGATAAAACAAAATTTACATACATTTATTTTTTTTATATAACCAATTATTTAAAATAAAAATATTTTCAATATTTACCTGGTGCATCTAAACAATTTTTATTATGTTCACTAACAACTTTAACTTCAAATGGCTTGCAATTATCAAAAACTAAATTTTTTTTCTCTTTGGAATCAAACAAGGTGAGATGTGCCAAAGAAGTATTTTTATTATGTAATGGGATATCTTTCGATTGTGCTGAGATTCCGAATGTTTTACTTAAGTTGATATCTGTTGAATTTGTTGTAAACTTTGATTGAACAGGAATATCAGAGAAAATTTCAAATGCTGGTTTTGATGGAGCTTTTGAATTAACAGGAACATCAGAAAAAATCTCAAATGCTGACTTTAATGAAACTTTTGATTGAACAGAAGGATCAGAAAAAATCTCAAATGCTGAATTTGAAGAAACCTTTGATTGAACAGAAGCATCAGAAAAAATCTCAAATGCTGGTTTTGATGGGGCTTTTGAGTTAACAGGAACATCAGAAAAAATCTCAAATGCTGGTTTTGATGTAGTCTTTGACTGAACCTGGGCATCTGGAAGAATCTCAAATGCTGACTTGGATGTAACTTTTGATTGAAGAGGAGCATCAGAAAAAATCTCAAATGCTGGTTTTAATGGAGCTTTTGAGTTAACAGGAGCATCAGAAAAAATCTCAAATGCTGGTTTTAATGGAGCTTTTGAGTTAACAGGAGCATCAGAAAAAATTTCAAATACTGGCTTTGATATAGTCTTAGATTGACCTGGGGCATCTGGAAGAATCTCAAATGCTGGCTTCGATGGAGCTTTTGATTGAACAGGAGCATCAGAAAAAATCTCAAATGCTGGTTTTAATGGAGCTTTTGAGTTAACAGGAGCATCAGAGGAAATTTCAAAAACTGGCTTTGATGTAGTCTTAGATTGAACTGGGGCATCTGGAAGAATCTCAAATGCTGGCTTCGATGAAACTTTTGATTTACCAGAAGTATCAGGGAAAATCTCAAAAGCTGGCTTTGATGAAACATCAAAAGGCCTATAGTTAGCACTTTGTTTTAAAGAAACATTTTTTTCATTGCAATTTTGTAAATCACTTGAATCATGTGAAAATGAAGATTTTGGACCTAAATTGAAAAATTTTCAAATAAAATTTCACAAACCATTAGTATTACAAAGTTTTATTTGGTAAGAATTTATTTTTTTCTAAAAAAAATTTAATAAATAATTTTGAAGATTGACTTTAACAATAATAATAATAATAATAATAATAATAATAATAATAATAATAATAACAATAATAAAAAAAAAATCAAGTTTTTAATAATTTTAATAATAAAAGAATTTTCTACCAAGTTAATTATTACCAATTGACTACCACCAACACACAAAAAAAATTTTTTTCTTTTTTCTTTTTAGAGTCAGTGAAATTCCATCAATCAAATTTAAAGTATTATTTTATTGATACTGGGAACCTGCAAAATATTCAAATGTTTTATATAACCCCTGTATAGTTTTACATAACTAGTTCCAATTGTGTATAATTAATGAAAAAACTATTTTTGTGTTTTAACTGACGATTGCAATAGCATTAAACTTAAAGTTGCAAATATCACGTAGCTTTATTTTCTACTATATATATATATATATATATATATATATTTGTAATTAGTGAAACTAATCTTCAATTTAATCTATTTAGTGCCAAAAAAAAATATAAATGAGAAAGTTATGTTAAGAAAAAAAAAAAACATTACTGTTAGAATTTTATATAGGTACAACAAAGATGAATTTTAAAATATCATAGATTGATGATATCTTTATTTTTTTTATTTCATAGCTTATGATAATGGATTTAGCTACAAAGACTTTCAAAGATTTTTTCGGTGAACAAGACTTTCTGGTTCAATGAATCTTTATTATAAACATTTGTGAGATGAAGCATGTATCACACAATACAAAGATGACTATCTATTGCATATCTAATGAGCTATATCTCAGGGAGATCTGAATGATTTAATACATAATTATGTAAAATGTGAATTTGTCCAAACAAAAGGAGGAACCTTTAAGCTCTCCACTAAAGGAATGGAGTTAGTTACTTTTTGGAATCAAGACAGAGAGCTAAAAAGTTTTTTCACAAGATGATCATCTGATATTTTGTAAAAATGTCTACGGTGTAATGACTGGCTTAGGTAGAGTATATAAAACAATGAAATTGCAAAAGGAATATTTATTTATCAATCATTAAATAAGTTTCAAGGCTTTTATATATTGACAACAAACTTCTTTATATACAACTAGATGAGGCTTCTAACATGAAAGAGTCATGAAACTATTAAATTTATCTTAAAAAAAATTCAGTATAACAAACATGACTGGAAAGTTAGTGGAGATTTGAAGGTGATTACCATAATATTAGTATTACAACTAGATTATAAAAAACTCTTATTTGTGAGTGAAATAGCAGAGACCAAAAAAATGATTATGTTAAGCAAGACTGGCCCAAAAGACAATCTAAAACTCCAGGATTTAAAAAAATTAAAAATCAACCATTGGTGCAGCCTTATAACATATTTTTACCACCTTTATACATAATACATTGGCTTTGAAAAAGTTTGTGAAAGCTATGAGTAGGAGTGGTGGTGGCTCTTGCAAATATGTATTTTATAACACAGAAGCTCATGAACTTTCCTTGAAAGAAATTTCATTTAACAAACATATTTTTTAACAAACATTTCTTTTTGAAATTAATATATACTAAAGTCTAGCCAAAATAATTTTAGTTCTTTATAATAACTTCTTCACAACTTTTTTATTATGTTTTAATACTCTATGAAACAGATACTTCTAATAACACACAAAATTTTTTTTTTGACAAATCAAAGTAAAACAAAAATACTTTTTCATAATCTTTTTTATGATAAAATAAGAATGGATGTTTTTACAATCTGTAGATACATATTTCTAATAAGACAAACACTTTTTGACAAAATGAGTTGAAACAAATTGTATAAAACTGATAAAAGATATAAGTCCTCTATAATAGTAAGCAACCAGGGCTGATATTTGACCAGGGCCAGGTTTGATAAACTATAGCCAGGGCTGGGTCTGGGTGTATGGCCAGGGCTGCCTAAACTATGACAAACTCTACAAATGAAATCAATATTTCATCTTGGATTGAAATTCACCACACACACACACACACACACACACACACACACACACACACACACACACACACACACACACACATATATATAATGTCCTAGTCATGGCTAATAAACCTTGCTAGATTTATTTTTTAGCCAGGGCCGGGGTTGTAAAAAATCCAGTATTTGGCCCTGGTCATTTCCCACTCTATAATATTAAATATCTAACCACTATAACTTCCTCATGAAAAATAAATTAAATAGAATCAAAGAAGGTATTTTGAAGCTCTAACATAATAATCAATTCAAAAAGTAAAATTTAACTACTTAATGTGCACTAACATTAACAATAGAAATTATAAGAATCATTATGTTATGATGTAATTTTATTTAAGTATAAAAAGCTATTTCATACCATTATAAAATGAATCCTTTATGTGATCAGTGGCATCTATATCGAAATCAAGACTTTCATTGAACAAGGACTGAATATTATCTTTAGCATACTTTGTATTCAATGTGATGGATGGAGATGGTGCAGGTAGCTGAAAAAAGTCTTTTTTATGGAACGCTTTTTTGATCATTGGAGTTTTTGAAAACAATTTTTCATATGACAAAACATCATCAGAAGAACTTAATAACTTTAAATGTTCAACATCATTTTTTGAAGATGAAGATTTATCAACATTTAACATAACCCCACTAAATTAAAAACAAAACCTTTTAAACAACATGAAAATTATTTCTCAAAATAACTAAAGAAATCAAATATTAGGAGAGAAAAAGCAACTTTACAAAGCTGCTAACAATAAACTAAAAATCATACAACTATATAAAAAGTATAAATCTCAAAAATAAATTGTAAATTTTTGTAACCAAAAGTATTAAAGAATATAATTATATTTTGCTTAAGCTCTTTTTTCTTATTTTAGCTAATCCTAATATATTTAATTGTATTTTTTCTTTCTTTTTCTATAAATTTGATTTTGGTTTGAGTACCGTTTATAAATGATCAATTTATTTTCAAAACTGAAATTTACTTCAATTAATTGCCAAAAATATGTTTACTTAAATAAGCAGAATCAGCTAAAATTTTATTCAAACCAATCAGAATCAACTAAAATTGTAAATAATCATTACATTGATTAACTGATTATTGATAACTATTAAGAGTGGAATAATTGCAACATCAATATTGCAAAAATGTTAGAATTATTGCAAAAACAAAACTAACAGAATAAAAAATATTGCAATATTAAAGTACTCAAAATTGATATCAAAAAAATGTTATGCGAAATGCTGCAAACATTGATGGTTTTGCTACAATATAATTTGAGATATATAAAACAAAACAAACACTTCTAATTTAATACCTTAAACCAAGGCTTTCTTTTAATTAAAGCTTTTGCCTCAAATGAAATGAATTTTTTTTGGGAACAACTTAAGTAACTTGCAGAAATAAAAATGATTTTAAATATTTCATACAAGTTGAGTTTTTGAGTCAAAACAATCGAACATTTGATTCATAGCACAAATTTAGTGAATTTTATGCTATTTTTAAAACTGCTTTTTTTTTGATTCGTACACTTCAAAATTTATGGCATCCATAAGTTGTTGGTACTTATTCTCACCAGCCAAATAAATAGGGTAAGTGGGGGTAAAAAAAACATAAAAATTTTATTTTTTTGAGACACCATTCACCCCCCTCCCTAAAGAAGTTATTGGACCCCCTGTTTATTAATTTAGAAAATAAGTAAAATAGTTTTGCAATTTTTTAAATTTAAGGAATCAAATATTTTTTCGCTCAAAAATCTTAAATAAAAAACTATTTCATTCTGTAAAAAGGTTATCATTTAAATCTCTCTATTATAGATAAAAAAATTTTAAACCAACTAAAAAACTTTAATTTTTTGTTTAAAATTCTCTTCATAAGTAAAATTCTTTTTTTAAGTTTTGAAGGCCTTCTTGATTACTTGTAATTTGTTTTAATTCTATATGTTGAAGCCATTAAAATGTCATTATTATGTGCTGGTCATTTTTCAATTCAATTCAAAATAGGTTTCAAAATCACATTTTCTCTTAATTCAAAAACAGAATGAATCATTTTTTTAAAAATGCTATATAAAAATTTTAAGTGTTTTCTTTTCAATTCAAAATGTGTTTCCAAAATTTTTTTTTACAACATTTTGAATCTATTTTAAAATTAATTTAAAACAAAATCTTTTTTTTGAACAAAATTTCTACATTCATTAATAATATTTAACCTTTTGCTTGACACAGTTTAAAAAAACTGTTTAAACTATTTTAACTAACTAGTTAAAATAATTATTACACAATTTAAACAAGTTAAAATAATTATTACACACAAAAAAATTTTTCGAAAAAAAAAAAGTCGTATTTAAAATTAAGTTAAAAGCATTTGAACTGATCGAAGATCAAGCGAGAATAATAAAATATTTTTTTCAATTTTTTTTATTAAAAAGTTTTATATCATTAATTAAACAGTTTCCTATTAACCGTATTTTAGTAGTACAGTATTTTAACTATTTTTTTTCATTGCCAACTCCTGTGATTAAGAAAACCTTATAAAAAAAAATAAAAATACCAAACAACTAATAGTCATAGCAAACAAGTTAAGTAAGGCAAACAATATTTCAATTTTTTCTGGTCACCTGAAGGGTGACCAGAAAAAAACTTGAGGTTACACCACTGTTATGTGTGTTTCATGTGTAATAATTAACAAAATTAACGTAAAAAAACAAAACAAAATAAAACAGTCTTTGTATCAATACTAATTTATTTTAATTTGTGACAAAACCAGGACCAAAAACAGAAGTTTAGGATGCCAAAAGCCATAAGGTATACTTGGCAATACTTTGACTCAGCTTTTATCAACTGCATTGAACATTGGCACTGCAAGCATTATGGCATTTCAAATGCAAGGACAGGTAAACAAAAATTTCAGTTACTTTAAATCAATGTCTTTGGAGTTTAATTTTTTGTTTTATCTGCAGGAAAAAGAGCAACATCTAGTTTTCAAGGGTTGCAAAACAATTTCAACAAAATTATGGTTGTGACCAGGACCAAGACCAAGAATTTTGAGGAAGTTGTAAATAGTCCTTCTGAAGCAGCAGGTTCATCATCCAAACAACAAAAATTGGAGAGGAAGACAGCAAGCGAACAAACAACTATAAGGTAAATTAACCAAAATCAGTTATGTACCTATTTGTTTTATATATGATAACTCTGCTTTGTTTAGTTATAAATAGTTATTGCAGTCAAATTTGATAAAAAAAAAACTTTTTTTTTATTGCTTTGTTATGTATTTTATTTCAAACTGTGTTTTAACATTTTAGTACAAACATGAAGTATACAAATATGAAGATGCAATCTAGAAGATGCTCGCAAGAGCTAACCCGTTCTTCTCACTCGTGGAGATTCCAGCTTTCATTGACTTTATCAAGTTCTAGGAAGACCACTATAAAAACAAAGAAAACATTTTCCAATTATTTTGTGTTAAATCATAAACTTCACACTGAGCTATTCTTCTAGTTTACAAAATTTTACAGTTGAAAGATGCCCCTTTATTATGAAAATGTCAACGCAAAAAAAAAAAAAGAAAAAAAAAGAACTTTAAAGCTCAACCTCAAAAATTGTGATGGGAATGCTGTTTGTTTTAGACTAGTCACAATAATGATCCTTTTCCAAAGTTTGATAAATTGCTACATCAGCTAAAACTTTACACAGAATAAGTTTGTTCTGTATCCTACTTTCATGGTTGTGATACTTGTGACACGCTAAATGCTTTAATGAAAAACTGGCAGTTGTCTCTAGAATTGAAGGGATTGAGCAAGTTGTTTGTGTTCATGATTTAGCATTCAGCATAAAAAAATGCAATAATGAAGTCAAAAATTGTGACAAACAGGTAAATAAAGTTCTAAAAGCTTTCTTTTTTTGAAATAAGCTGTCAAGTCTGCTAAGGTTGCTTCTCTTTATCGTGCTCGCCATTTCCTTACTTCTGATTCCATTCTCTACCTCTACAAATCTCTTATTCGTCCCTGTATGGAATACTGTTGTCATATTTGGGCTGGTTTTTTTAACGATTCACTTTCTCTTCTTGACAAGGTCCAAAAACGCATTGTAAATGTTGTTGGACCTAGACTATCTGCTAAGCTTGAGCCTCTTTCCCATCGTCGTAAAGTTGCATCTCTTTCTCTTTTCTACAAATACTATCATGGTCACTGCTCAAAAAAGGTATCATCTCTAGTTCCATCAACTAAAATTTATTCTCGTTTTACTTGTCATTTAGCTAAGTCTCATTCGTTTACTGTATCTGTCCCTGCATGCTCTAAAAACTTTTATTCATCTAGTTTTTTCCCCCGCACTTCAATCCTTTGGAACTATCTCCCATCTTCATGTTTTCCTGACTCTTACAACCTTCTGCTTTTCAAGTCTTCTATCAACTGTTTCCTTGCTCTATAACTCTGTTCTTTTTTTTCCTAGTTACTCCCAACTTAATAGTGGTTGCTTGCAGCCTTGTTGGGAGTGAATGCAAATTAAAAAAAAAAAATTCTGGTTAATTTTTTTGTAGTTTGCGTTGCAAAGACTGTACATCGCTGAAGAGCTTTGGACTCAAAATCTCCTAAATCTTTTTTAAGTCAGCATCCCATTGCTGAAGAAATTGAAAACCAAAAAAAATGATTCAAACTTTGACATTATAGATCATTAATTATATTTGGTAATTTACCATGTAAATTACTAAATATAATTAATGATCCATAATGTTTCAGACAGTTTGAAAATGATAATTCATTTCTACTTATTGTGCATTTAAATAGTAATTAAACTGAATTGAAGCAATTATCCATCATTTTATTGTGACTTTTAACATTGAGTTTTGTTGCTTTTTGTATAAAAATTTCATTTTATTTATAAAATGCAGAGACATAAAACTAGACTTGAAAATTGTGGAACCTGTCCCTCCTTACCAATCATAGTATAAAAATTGTCCTTGATGGACAGCACTCTTCTTCATATAGTCTAACTTCAGGGGTTCCTCAAGGTTCTATCCTCGGTCATATACTTTTTTAAATTTACATTAACAATTTCCCTGAAATTCTCACATCTAAGGTGGCATTGTTTGCTGATGATACTACCATTTATTTTTGTCTTGATAAGAAGCAAACACTCTCTGATTGCTTGGAGGGGGCATTTGAGCTTTAAAAGAATTTCACTTCTGCTACAGCATGGGGCTCTCAGAGGCTGGTGAACATTAACTTAAATAAAACTCAAAATCTTTGGACAAGATGAAAAAACAACAAGATGTAAGCATAGTTGAACCTGTTCTTGCAACCAACCTCCAACAATTATCACATTGTTGTAATGTCGTAATCTTTTTTTTTCCTTTTCTATAAATAAAATAATCGGCACTGCTCTAAAGAACTAGCATCTCTTTTTTCCACCTACTAAAATTTATTCTTGTGTTACTCGTCATTCAATTAAGTCTCATCCTTTTACTGTGGCTGTTTCTAAAAATTCTTATTCAACTAGTTTTTTTCCTCAAACATCAATCTTCCTTCATCTTGTTTTCCTGATTCACATAATTTGCAATCTTTTAAGTTGTCTGTTAATCGTTATCTTGCTCTATAAATCTTTTCTCTTCTAGTAACTTCCTCCTCTAATAGTGGTTGCTTGCAATCTTGAAAAAAGAAATTAACATATTTAATGCTAAAATCCATTCTTGCAATAAGCAATGCATTGTCTTGCATAAGAGATAGTCCAGACACAAATTTGGCTGAGGTAATTTCTTCTGATGAAGATTTTGAATTAATTGATAAAATTCTTCTGTCTTGAGAGCTTATCAAAGACATCAGGTATCATATTTTAATTTTATTAAACATAAGAAGATCATCATAAATTGAACTCTTCAATGAAGAAACTTTTAAATGGAATGAATGTCTACCATGGCTTGTTGAGATGAGAAAATATTACAAAGAGTTAACAGCTTAATTTCTGCAACAATTCCCCAGATATAAAGTAGATGAGACTTTTGATGGAAAATATTTTTCATTCAACTTACTGTGGATATTGTATTAAGGAATACACTGTTGACAAAACAAAAAATGGATTTATTTATCAACAAGCTGGTCACAGGGCACAAGTCTCATATTTAGTTCATTTAAACTCAAAGCAAAAGTATTTTTTGGACATTTTTGTATTTATTTGTTATGAAAGTTTTTCAAGTTTTGAATTTGCTTTTAAATCTTTTTTAAATGAATATGATAGAAAAGGAAGTTGATCTCATGTAGTAACTTTGAAAAGAATTATTTACATAATCTCTGCAAGCACAAACAGTTTTTTAAATCCCTAATTGAAGAAGAATAGTTCAGTTATGTTCAAACTGCATTTTCTAAAAGTCAACACCCCTGGAACATCAAAAATGTTTTTACAACAGTGAAAAAGTAAATAAAATTTTTTTCAATAGTTTTGATTTTGCAATCCATTTGTAGTATCTGGTCCATCGAGGCAAGTGAAGAAAAATATGATGTAGTAAATAAACTCTGCAACTTCAAGCAGCACTGAGACTTAAATGCCAAGTAAGTCTATTGAGAAAATTACATATGAGAGAAGGTCAACACCAAGCCACAGACCTGAAGCTTTAAAAGGAAACAGTAAATGGCAATATAACCTAGAAAAAAGTCCTACAATGTCGCCAACAGCTTTAAAAAAGTAATCAGAAAGATTACAATTCAGCAAATTTCCAATAATAAAAGTAATGATACTAGTTAAAAGCAACAACCGCAAAATGTAAAAAAAAAAAAGGGTAAAATGTAAAAGGTAAAATGATAAATTTATTAACAAAATACTACTTTAAAATTTTCTGCTTAAAAATTTCAAAAAAAAATCATGAATCATATCTCACAAAATTCTTGAAGTGTGAAATTCGCAACAATATTAACATCCAATGACAATGTGAGATACAAATTCAATTGCGCAATATGATTTTTCAATTTATATTAATATTGCTATTCCTATTGACATGTTGCCATTATCTTACCCTTAAAATTTATAAGAAAATTATGAAAATCTCATCTATCTATAATATAAAAGGAAAAGCCCTCACTCACTGATTCACTGATTCACTCACTCATCACTAATTTTCCAACTTGCCAGGTAGCTAGAAAGCTGAAATTTTTAGCAGGGGTAGCTTATGATGTGCTTAGACAAAGTAAAAAGTTTAAATTTATAAATTTGGCCTAGGGGCGGAAATATTAGGGGCAGTAGTTTTTTATAAAGAGCCCGTATACGAGTATACAGATGAAAGTTTGTATATATGCACAAAATGAATTTATGGATTGCCTTGATACCAAATTATTTAATGAGCAAATCTATGGATTGCCTTGATACCAAATTATTTAATGAGCATCTGGGTGCTTTGCTCCTTATGCCCCTTCCCATGGGAGTCACAAAAATTGATTTCTGCACAGGTGGACGAATTTCAGTGAAATTTTGTATGCATGTTGTATGTTAATTTTGTATGTCTTATTATGTCAAAATGGCATACAAGCTATTTAAAATGGTCAAATTCAAATTGTGCCCGTTCCCATGGGAGTTAATTTTTGTTTTCTGGATGGGGTAGACGAATTTTAATAAAATTTTTATTTTTTAACATTAATTTAAAAAACTTGCATTATTTAGATAAAAGTGTTACTAATTTGGTTTATGTTTTTCAGCCAGTTACTCATTTAATTTTTAATTACAATTTAATATTGTAATTAAAAATTACAATATTAAATTGTAATTAAAAATTATTTTAATTCCTATACAGCTTTCTTAGATGATTCTGAAAATGACCTGCACTATTATAATGGCATTTATTTATTGTTAAAAAAGCACTTTATAATTTTGCATAAAACAATTTATAATTTTGCATAAAGCGCTTTATAATTTTGCATTAAGCACTTCATTATTTTGCATAAAGCACTTTATAATTTTGCATAAAGCACTTTATAATTTTGCATAAAGCACTTTATAATTTTGCATTTAGTCCTTTTTTTGTTTATATATTTGTTTTAAATTTTTATTCAGTAAAAAGTGATTTTTTTTAGTTTAAAATTCTAATTTAAATTGTTTGGCAGTAATAACTTATTTTTTCAGTCCTTTTTTGTTGTTTATAAATTTATTTAACTTTTTTTTTTCAGTAAACAGTGATTTTTATTGAGCTTAAAGTTCTCATTTAAATTAGCGCTTAGTGAAAAGTGAGTTTAAAATCTTAATCTACATTAGTGCTTAGTGAAAAATGAGTTTAAATGCTTAATCTACATTAGTGCTTTGTGAAAAGTGAGTTTAAAATTTTAATTAAATTAAGTGCTAAGTGAACATGTCTGTTGAGAAGATCACCAGTGGTCAAGAAGCTCTCGCTGTTCGAATAGTTGGTATGCCTGGAGATGGCACTTGCCTTTTTCATTCTATATCATACGTTTTGCACAGCCATGTTATGCTTAGCCTTGAAGTTAGAAAGGATATTGTGGCATATGTATTGAATAATTGGAACCAACTCCAGGTATGGACCGATGATGGTACAGGAAACCCATACGTGGATGAAGCGACATATAGAAATGATATGATTAAGCCCTCAACTAACGGATCAGCATGCAAGTTATTAGCTGCTTCTGAATTATTTCGATGTCGTTTTCAAGTTTACCGTGATGGTTGAATTTTATATGTGTTTGGAGAACCAGAAATGCCTCTGAAACGTCTTAGATTTACAGGGGACAATTTAAGTTGGGGACATTTTGATGTCTATGAATATGAAAGTTCTCTAGAAACAACTTTAAAGCAGAACAGATTGGAAGGAGAGACAACAAGAAAAAAACGCGTAAAACAGCGCGGTAAATTTTAAAACAAAGCTAGAAAGAAACAATTCGCGCTGCTGCTAATTACACAAATAAAAATCCCGAAAAGAATAGAAAGGCTGTTGCAAAGTATACAGCTAAAAATCCTGAAGTGAATAGAATGGTCGTTACAAAGTATGTAGCTGAAAATCCTGAAGTGAATAGAAAAGTTGTTACAAAGTATGTTAAATTGCATCCAGATATTAATAGAGTTTCTGTTTTGCGTTTTGATCCAAACAATGAAAAATGTTTACTTAAGAAAAAACAAGCTTGGCTCAACAAAACTTATTCAGGATTTTTTTATGACCTAACTATAGACTATGAATCTGAAAAAATGCTTGGAGCTATGAATGTTGTCTGCACACATTGTTGAACACTTAAATGGAAAGAAGAATCCCAAGGTTTGTGCTGTAACAATGGTAAAATATGTCTTGCTCCTCTTGGTAAACTTCCTGAGCTTCTCAAAGATCTTTTGTATAGAAAAAATCCGAAAAGTAAACGTTTTTTAAATAATATTAGAAAATACAACAACACTTTTCAAATGACATCATTGGGTGCAAAGAAAATTGAAGAAGGAAATTATATGCCAACATTTAAAGTTCAAGGACAAGTGTATCATCTAATTGGTAGTCTTTTACCTCAGCTTACTGAAGAACCTAAACTTCTACAATTCTATTTTGTTGGAGATGATGAAAAGGAAGCTAAAATGCGATGCACGAATATACCTGGTATTAAATCAAATCTGGTGCAACAGTTACAAAAATTGCTGCACGAACACAACAAATATGTTAAAGAATTTAAATCAGCAATCGATATAATTTCATCTAACCAAATTGACTACCAAGTTGTCATTCATGCAGATAAAAGACCTTTAGATTCTTATCCAGGCAGGTTTAATGCTTCTACCACAAATGAAATTGGTATCGTCATTGTTGGACAAGAGTTTGAAAATAGGGATATTATTTTAAAAACTAGAGATAACAAACTTCAAGGCATAATTGAAACACATAGGTCTTATGATGCACTTCAATATCCACTGATGTTCTGCTATGGTGAAGATGGATATTCTGTATAAATACATCAGATAGATGCTGTCAGTAAAAAGCATACAAAAAAAAAAAATGGTTTCTGCTGCCAATTTTTATTCATACCAATTAATGGTTAGAGGTCCATCTGAAAATCGCATACTTTATTTGAGAGCTCTCCTTAATCAATTTTTAGTGGACATGTATGCAAACATTGAATCTGAAGAACTTAGTTACATTCGAAGAAATCAAAGAAAGCTGTGAGTAGAAAATTATATACATTTAAAAGACTCCATATCCAGGCTTGTTCGGGAAGTGGGAGCGATTGCTCTCGATTGCTGACCACGTAAATAATATTTAGTTGCGAAAAGCTGGTCAGATTTTTTAGTCGTTTTGAGAACATTTTAAAAAGCAAAAAAAAAAAAAGCGACGAAGATTAATTGGACCGATGAGAGACAATTACAAAAAAAAAAAAAAAAAATAGGCAAATAAAATATCTTTAAACGCGAAAAAATTTAAAGCAAAATAAATTACATTTAGAACAAATATTTTCAAAACATCGCTCTTTCATAATTTTTTTTTTACAAAATTAAGCGATGTTTTTTTATGGAAACATCAACTTTTTATAGAAACATACAACCGTCAACTTAAACGATTGTTTAAAAGGGAAACAAATATTCTTTATTTAACTAAGTTTGCAAGTTTTTGTTTTACTTAAGCTTAATTTATTTTATAAATAAAAAAGTTAATTTTTTTAATTCCTATTTTATGTTTCGCGTAGTTTGAAAAGTTTAACATATTTGAAGCGATTCTTCTTAGTAAGATAAACAAATGAAATAATTAAATCATTGAATTACTATAAGAATTAAATCATCAAGATAGAAATCAACTTAAAAGGTTAAAAATACTTAATAACCAGTAAGCAAAAATGCTTTACAATATCGCTGATAATGTTTAGTGAGTGGGCTTTTAAATTTTAATTAGTATTTAAAGCAGAAAAAAGTATAACGAGTTTTAAGAATGGCAACTTAAGCGAAAATAATTAGATTTAGTAAACCAATATCTAGAAATTTTTCTTTATACTTAATTATTTGCTTTATATATTTGTGTTCTGTCGTGACCTCAGGCGCGATGCTTGTTCATCCGCGAGTAACTTTGTATGCGTTGTTTGTGTTTAGTAACCAGAAACTTCTTATATGTTTGTTACATAATTAGTTTTATTAACTTTAACGATTATAACTTCATTGAAAACATAATTATTTTTGTAAGTCTTTGTTTAAATCATAAAAAAAGCTTTAAAAGATACATTACGATAAAAAACAAATACACAAAATTACATTTACATAAAGAATACAATCTCTTTTAAAATAAAAAATAAGAATATACTAAAAAAATCTATGATTTATAATAAACTTTTAAAATTTTAACAATTTAATTAGTATATATTTAAAACATTTATTTTCGTAAACAAATAATATATATTCTTAAAACAATGCTAAAAATCTCAAAACGTTACAAATCGTGAATAATACAATATCTAAAACATTTTAACAGAATACTCTAGAACTTTATCAGCGTATTTTTTGAACCAATAGAATTAGTTTGTTCGTAAATTGGCGGGTTTTTAGTGTTTGCAAATATTCTTTTTATTATTTTGCACAAAGATGTTTTGAGAACATTCAAGTTTTTTATGTTTCCATGTATGTCCGTAAAACTAAAATTTTTTGTTTTGTACATAAACTTAAATGTTCTCAAAACAACTAAAAAACCTGGCCAGTTTTACGCAACTAAATATAATTTCCGTGGTCAGTATTCGAGAGCGATCGCTCCCGCTTCCCGACCAAGCCTGCATATCCCATCTTAGTAATTTAAATGAACTTGGCTAAGTTGTAAAATATTACCACATTATTCACGGGAGGTCCCCGCTACATGCACGAGTGAACGCAAGGCGCAATGATATATGTTCATTACTATGGCCGACCTGATTTATTTATAACTTTTACCTGCAATCCTTAATGGACCAATATTTCTAAAGTATTATTTTCTGGCCAAAAAGCTCAAGATCGTCACAACATAATTAGTTGCGTATTTCATTTAAAAATGATAAAAATAATGGAGTTAATTACAAAAAGTAATATTTTTGGACCTACGACTTGCTATATGTACACGATCAAACAGCAGAAACGAGGACTTCCTATATATATGTTACTATATATATATGTTATATATTCTATATATATATGTTATATATTCTATATATATATATATATATATATATATATATATATATATATATATATATATATATATATATATATATATATATATATATATATATATATATATATATATATATATGAGTGTACTTGAAGGGAGATACAAAACCCGAAGAATTCTCTGAACTTTTAATGATTATTGGAGATAGAAAGTTAAAAGAAAACCAAAAGAATCATAAAATCAATATTCCTAAAAATCTTCGTGTTTTAGTAAGCAGCTTACAAAATCTTCTACTAACTGTTTATCCAGGACTACAGAACTTACACAAACAGGACGTGTCATGGTTAAGAGAAAGAGCTATTTTAACAACTAAAAATGATACGACAACAAATATAAATAATATTTTGTTACAAGAATTATTGTCAGAAGAAAGAACTTATAAGTCGGTTGATTCAGTCGTAGAAATTGAAGATGCAGTATATTATCCAGTAGAATTTCTTAACAGTCTCAATCCTCCAGGCACACCTAAGCATTATTTAATATTAGGAGTTGGGGCACCAATAATGCTACTCAGAAATTTACAACCACCGAAACTTTGCAACGGTACGAG
>NC_061160.1:34971445-35001445 GCF_022113875.1 Hydra vulgaris
TCTCTGATGTTACACTAAAATAACCTGCTGCCGGGGGCTTATGTACCTACATAGACTATTTTATTGCCTACTACCACAGGAGTGTCGCTACATTGATGGTTTTACATGAGGCAGGAATCTTTTGTTAATCTTCTTTTTTTTTTCATCTTCTTAAAATACTGTATCCTATCAGGGTAGGAAAAACTAGTAACTGTTTATTATCTAAATGCACTATAGTATACTTTTTTATTTTATAATACTTTTTTATTTGTAAAACAACATACAAAATGTTGAAGTTCACCCAAGTTATTTTATTGGATTTATAAATATTTGAAAGTTGTAAATTAAAAATTAACACAATATTTGCAATAGTGCTGATAAAATAAAAACTAAAATAAATTATTTGGCAATCATGCTCAACAAATTTGTTTGACAATAATGCCCAATAAAAGAGCACTTTACAATAATGCCCAATAAAAAAGTATTTGGTGCTTTTTTGTTGGGCATTATCATGAATACTCAACAAAAAAATATTTCATGATTACTAAAACAAAGGGATCTGGTGAAAACACCTTATAATACAAAAATTCATTTATGGGGTAATGCAATAGCTTCTAGTAACAGGAATTTAATTACAAAGTAAATTAGGAAAAAAAAAAACAACTTAAAAAATGCTTCTAAAAACCATTTTAAAATATGGCAAATTACATGAAACATTTCATAATAAATTATTTAACATTTATAAATTATTTAACTATAAAAAGTAGGTAGGTGCATATCTGCAATTTTTGGCACCAATTTTAAAGATAAAAATGGTGACCTTTTTTTCAACACGCACTTGAAGTAGGAGTTGTAAGAATAGATTTTTGTGGTGACCTATAACTGGACCAAATTTTGAAATTTTCAAAATCATAGAATATGACAATTTTGATTTTCAACTTACAACTTTTGATTTTTCATACTTACTACTAATTAAAACATAAAAAACTAATCTTTAAGCCTACTGCATTTTCAACCTACTGAATTCTTAACCTACTGAAATTTCAACCTATTGTATTTTCAACCAACTATTTTATTGATCGACTTTATAACTACATCTTTTCTGGTATGTATTTTATTTATTTGTTGTTGATTTGAATCAGAGCTGAATTTAATCCGCGATGGCGCAGCGACTGGAGCGCTGGCTTATAACTAAGAGGTCTAAGGTTTGATGCCTGGTCTATGTATGTAAGGTGGCGTTAAATTTCTTCTTAAATGCTCTTCCACTCAGTTCTACAACAAAACTAATAGGTCTTGTTGGAGCAACTTAATAATTAGAAGAAAATGAAAAAAAAAAAATCATTTTCTAACATTTGATGTAAATAGTGGTATTTTATTCTCCCAGAAGACCTAACGGTCTTATTGTAGAGCACCATGGAAAGGGTATTTAACAAGGATGTCTATGCCTCCTGCTGTACCAAATCGCTTACCTGACCTTTTTTTTATATATTACTCTTGAGTCATTAATACAAGGTGGGGGTGGGGGAGGGGGAACTTTAAAAACACAGACTAGTAGGTTAAAATGAACATCACATATAGTCGGTTGAAAATCAAATTATCTCTAATAGGTTGAAAATTAAAGTTTCTAAAATTGGTTGAGAAAAAATCGGTTGAAAAGTGAACACGTGTAAAAATGAATTATTGAAACAAAAGCTCTTTAATTATGTAGTAATAAATTTTGTGACAAGTAAACGCATAATTACTGATGAACAAGAAGGAAATATAAGAAGATGCATAAAACTGTAATTTTACAGCATGAGCATTTGGGAAACACTTTTAGTTTGTGTATTATTATGGCACGGACTGTTAACAGGTTAAAAAGTTATTTTTTTAGAAAAATAAAACTTTTATTAAAAACTTTGGTGATTTTTTTAAAGTATTCAAAACATGATTTTCACACACACACACTCACACACACACACACACACAAAACTATGCTGTATATTTATAAAGATTCCATTGATTTTTTTTTTACATGTAACATAGCTTTTTTTTTTTTTTTTTTTTTACATGTAATATAGCTGTTACATGTAATATAGCTTTTTTTTTAAGTGTATTAATGATTAAATGTAATAATAATTAAAATTCAATAAAATAATTATGATTACTAAATTTATTTTTTTATACCTAAAAAGAGTTTTATGGTGAAGACAAAAATTATATAGCTTGTAACTTAACACTGACAACTCATTTAAATATTGACTGTAGATAAGGAAACAAATTAAATATATTCATATCCAACAATAAAACATTTAAAACAACTTTTGAACTTCAAAAATATGTAAAAGTCAGATTGTACAACTAGTAAATAGATCCAAATTCTATGCACGTAATTTTTTTAGGGGTTCTAAACAATTTATTAATATCTACAACATGCTCTTTGCATACCAAAAAAATCTGCTGTGACACAACCATTGCATTCAACCTCAAGCTCAAGTAACATTGTGTTTTTCTATTTTATCTTCTCAACAAATCAGTGTTTAATCTGTATCATATAGTAATCAATTATCTACTTCTTTACCTGGTCCCACTTTAATAACCTCTTCTCATGAACCACTACTATCCAGGTTGAAATATGATCATTTTAGTCCTATGAAAAAAGTTTTGCAAAAGAGTTAACCATTTCGGCGAATGAAATAGCAACTAAGAAACCAAAGCATAAAAAGGATCTAAAAGAGTTTAGAGAAAAAGCAAAAACCCAGCCATACCAATTTAAATATCTGAGTCAGGTTATTGCTTGCAAAGAAAAGACATTCCTTTATATTTGAAAAAAATAAAAGAAAAAGTATTTGAATTTACAGTTGAAGAAACTTCAAAATCACATTTTTATTTTGAAACAACAGTTGACATTTACCCAAAGCAAGTTATCTTATCAAAAGGCTATGTTAAGTCAACAACTTGCTGACAAAGTAATGTGCAAAAAATGAAGTTCTATTATAAAACTACCCAAAGAAAGTTATCTTATCAAAAGGCTATGTTAAGTCAACAACTTGCTGACAAAGTAATGTGCAAAAAATGAAGTTCTATTATAAAACTACCGTAAGCTGAACGGTAATTTTTTAAGTTGGTTGCAGTTTTTTTAAGCAATCCTTATAATGAATTTTTGTTACTTAAATGGGAATAACTTTTTGTAGAATCATTTGTTTTTTATGAAACTTTCACCATTGTAATACTGATTTAAAGCAATGATATTAAAAAATAAATATTTTAATAGTTTAAAAATTTTCGCACGTACCTATAAACAGTTAAATAATTTATAAATTGTTAAATAAATTTAGTGAACCATAGCCATATTGGTTAAAAATAGTAGTAGCTTGCTTTTAGTACCATTGTTTAATAGCTTGTAGTTCATTGTAACATTTTATAAACATTAAAATAATACTTTACAGACAACAATAAAAAAATACTTTACAGACTACAATAAAATAATATTTTACAGACTGCAATAAAATAATATTTTACAGACTACAATAAAATAATATTTTACAGACTACAATAAAATAATATTTTACAGACTACAATAAAATAATATTTTACAGACTACAATAAAATAATATTTTACAGACTACAATAAAGCATTTTTTAAAAAAGTTCATTTTACCTGTCTTTTTAGTTTCAGCTGCACAACATTCTTTTTCTTCGTAAAAAGAACTGGTTAGTTTATCAAGATCAAAAGAGTCATTTAATATACCAGTTTGAACAGAACTGATCATTGATGTTTTAGTTGATTCCTGTGATATATTATTTGATATAGAGTCCATGTGAAAAGGTTTGTTAGATAATACAGCAGTTGTTAAAGGCTCCTGCGGGTTTAATGAAGAATTCTCTGCACTGTATAAGAACTCATTTTTTAGTTTTTTATTCTCTGAAACAACACCATTAAATGATTTTCTTTTGGTACTTTCAGTTTCTTTTTGCAATACAGGCGGGCACACAGACTTATCGTCTTGTAAACTAACTTTCTGACTAATATTAGATGAGTCATTAATTTTTTCACTTACTGGGTTTTCAGGTGAGACTTCTTTTGTATTAAAAATATCTTTGTCTTGTATGGATGGTAAACATACTGTCATTTCAAGTGAGTCTGTCAAGTGAGCTAAACTGTCTAAATAATTGAGACCATCCTGATCTTTATTTGCTTCATTTGCTAGCTCAACTTTTTTTTTCTTAAAAATTTCTTTGTCTTTGTCTAGAAATGGAAAACATACAGTTTTTTCAAGTGAGTCTATCAGATGGCCTAAATTGTTTTGGTTAACTTTATGACATTTTGAGGCCAAGTTTTCAGTGATGTCTATATCAGGACACAAATTAATGTTTTTATCTATTTTTGTTAAAGGCCCATTTTTTTTTATAGTAGAAAGTTCTTTTAAGTAACTGTTGACTTCAGACTTTAACTCATTATTAGTTAAATCAATTACATTTACTTTTTCAGAATGCCCTGCTGAACTAACAGGACAATGTGTCAATGAATTCTTTAAAGGTAACTTATTTGTTTTCATATCACTAAAGTCTAATTTTGTTTTAAACTTATCTGAATTGTTATCAAATTGTTCTGCCAACTTATCATCAGACTGAGCATACCTAAAAAAGTATAAAAAATGAAAAAAAAAAAAATTTTTAAATAAGTAATTTTAACAAGAAGTTAGCAACAACTTGTAAATCTCTACTTACTTCCGAGTCATGGCTTTCAACTCCTCAAAGGAAAACTCTAACTTTCCCATATAAATACGAGCCTTACAATACATTTCAACAATTTTACTGTTTGTCGGAAGTTCCTTAAAAAAAAAACTTGAACATTTTAATCTAAATTAAAATGAAATTAAAAAACAGGGAAACAATAAGGAATAATAAATTAGTCCTGTTGAGGAACAAAGAATCTTAATCTTATATTTAGATGCTATGTTACATTTGTAAATATAATTGGCATATTTAAAAGCCTTGAAAAAAATTAACAAAAAAATTTGATATCTTTCCAATAAGTTTTATGCAATTGTGTTTTTGATTTTTCTAAAACTATTTCGCTCATTTAAGAACAAACTATAAAAATGTTTATAGTTAACATTATAACAATTTTGCTAATCTTTTGAAACATAAAGTTAAAACAATCTGGTTTACCTCTTGAAACTTATAGCTACCTTATAACAATCTGCTTCACCTTATAAAACTTATAGTTACCTTATAAAAATCTGGTTCACCTCTTGAAACTTTAATTGCACTTAACGGCTTGCGCTCTTCGATTATAACATGTTTATGGAGTGTTGTATTTGAAATGTGAACATCTTCTTGATATATAGGAAAACTTACAGAGGAGCTTGAACCTCCTGCTTTTATCTAAAACAAATATTGAAATAATGAAAACCAAAAATAAAATAAAAAAACTTTTAATAAATTATCAGTAAATAAGTCACCATATGTTGCATGCAGAAGCAGTACAACTAAGTACAAGTGATCTTTAATTCTAACCCCACCACACCCATAGTACACCCCACCACAACCATAGTACACCCTACAACATCCATAGTACACTCCGCCACATCCATAGTAGCACTATCTCAACCTGTTTCTATGTAATTTAACTTTGTCTGTTATAGCTATTTTTTAGGAGGTTAAAAAAAAAGGGTTGTACAAAACATTTTTATAAACAGTAGTGAATATGAAAATCTTTTACTAAAATGACATTGAGTAGCCTAAAGAATAAAAAACAAGTCTCAGATGAGAGCTTTAAGTAATGATTTAAATTAAGTGATGAAAATTAAAAAAAAAACTCTAAGAGTATCCAAGTGTAACCTTTATATTTTTTAAATACATATTTACTTTCCTTAGTCATAGGGGTTGAAACTAGTCAAAAAAGTTGATTTTTTTTTAATATTTAAAAATTGTTACAACCCTCTTAACCCTTCAACTTCAAAATATGGACTTTAACAAACAACAAGGCTAAATAAATATAAGTTCTTGTTAAACTAAAAATTCTTAATGCTAAACCTTTATTATACTTTTATAACAAGACACGCAAAATTAAATAAAACAATTTGTTCAAAAAAATTAAAATCATCAGAATAACTTAGATAAACAATCAGTTTGACACAAAGCTTTTAACACAAAGTTTTCACTATAACAATATAAAAATAAGGTAAAAATTACTGACCTCAGTCATTTTTAGGTAAACAGTTAGGTTGGCGTTGCCAAATGCCGACCCTAATTCAGAGTACTACTATATTATCTTAAGATGCAATAATATGATGTAATAGGGTAAACTTAACATATACAAAACCAACTCACCATACTATTTTATTAGATGCAATAATATGATGTAAATAGGTAAACTTAACATATTCAGAACCAACACTCACTAAATTGTTGCAGTAGATGCGATATGATTTAAAAGGGTAAACATAACATATTCAGAACCAACATACTTACCATATTGTTGTAGTATATGTAATAAGGCGTTGCCCATAAATTATGTCACACTCTAGGGGTAGGAACCTGTTAGTGGTTTTGTGATGACATATACGAGACTTGATATTAATCAGTTACAATGTTAAGATCTCCCTTGTCAAAAGGAGGGGATCAAAAATGGTTGTAAATTGCGTAACGTAATTTATGAACAACCCTTAATATGATGTAATAGAGTAAACTTAGAAAACAAAAAACCAAGCTAATGAAATTTTTTTTCATGTATCATTTTCCAAACAACTCTTTTTTAAATAACTTTTAAAAATGGATATTTATTTTTATAGCATCTTTATGCCGAACTATTGATAATTAATCATGTGAACATCTAGCCGGACAATTGGCAAAACTCCAGGCTTTTTAATGAAAACAACAAACAAAGAAGCTAATAAACTGTACATCTTACAGAACCAATTACTTAAGGCCAACAAAATTAGAAAATCAAAAAATTGTTTCTCATACTTTTCAGTCAAATTACAAAAAAAATCAACCTTTGTTTTTTTAACTAAAAATTAATTTATCGTAACATCAAGGTCTGCCTGCATTTTAAAAAACAATTAACCGAAAAACTGATATCTCAATCAGATTATAAATTAACTGTGAATATTTTTACTTTTTACATTAGTGTCATTAAAATAAATATTTTTAATCTGAAAATTTCTTACTTTATCAGAATTAGAATTTTTCACATTTTTATGAGTTCAGTTTTTTAGTTTATATTTAATGCTAATTTAATTTTTTTTTAGCGTAACCTTATTTACAATGTATTACAATTTAAAAAAAAAATTATATATATATATATACATATATATATATATATATACATATATATATATATATATATATATATATATATATATATATATATATATATATATATATATATATATATTTATGTGTATATATATATATATATATATATATATATATATATATATATATATATATATATATATGTATATATATATATACATATATACATATATATATACGTATATATACATATATATATATATATATATATATATATATATATATATATATATATATATATATATATATATATATATATATATATATATATATATATATATATAGCATCTAAGCGCAATTTTTTCTGTAAGAACCAGGCAGAGCATTTTTTTAAGTATGTTAACGGTATTCATATTAGAAGTTAAATTTCAAAAAAATATTTTAAATTTTTTTGTTGGTTCTCTAGATATTGGACTTCAAACTGATGCTTGAGGATTTTCTTCAATAATGGCTCACACACGTTCTATACAGGGTTTAAGAGTGCCCTTAACAAGAATCATTTTTGAGACTCTCTGTAGCATCTTTAAATAAAATAGCCCACTTGGCAATTGTACTATATTTTGGTGCTTGGTCACCATGAACTAAAACCAATTCATCAGTTATGGCTTTTGCTGAAACTCTGAGTAGAACACGGATTTTAATATATGCTCAATATTCAAATTTTTCCATTTTTAATTTTTTTATTCAAAGATGTTTAAAAATTATTTTAAAAAATTTTAATAATTTTTTTAATACATATTAAAAATAATTTAACAAGTATTTAAAATGCTCATAATTAAATACAATTTAAGATAACTAATAAGATAATTTAAGATTTACAGTTAAATACAGTTTAAATAATATTTAGTTTAAGATAATATATAGTTGCCTTATAAAAACTAGGCTCTACCTGATTCTTACTGAAACAAATATAAATATTCATCTTGTAAATTATTTAAAAAAATAAAATACCCATAGGGAAGTGAAGGGTTAAGGCTGTTCACCAATTATGTTGAGGGCTAGGGAAGTGGGTTAGGATTTAGAGGCAAGGGGATGGTAGGGATCTAAAAGCTTGAAAAATGCATGACATAATTTATGAATAGCCCTTAAGTTGTAAAATATTCTGATATAATTTCTTCTAGTGTGAAATGCAATATCATACTAAAAAAATATCAATTTTGAATAGGGTCACTATTGAACTCTGCCTGATTCCTACAGAAAGCAGCAATTTTTTATAAATATGGTAGATAAAAGGACAATACCCATTTTTTAAATTAACTTTTTCTGCAAAACCAGGGCTTTAGCCATTATGATTTCACAAAAAATGTGCTAACCAACTAAAATCCTATTTTTGAGATTTTGAGACTAACCAAGGTAAAATTGGAAATTATGTACTTTTTTTTAAATTTAAAAATGCTTTTACAGGGTGGCCACTCAAATTTGAAAATAAAATTTCATGACTCTTATGATAAATCACTAGAGTAAAATATTCAGTACTTGTCATGTACTAAGCATTTGAAACTTGTCATGTACTAAGCATTTGAAACTTGTCATGCACTAAGCATTTGAAACTTGTCATGCACTAAGCATTTGAAACTTGTCATGTACTAAGCATTTGCATCTTGTCATGCACTAAGCATTTGTCATGCACTAAGCATTTGTCATGCACTAAGCATTTGTCATGCACTAAGCATTGTCATGCACTAAGCATTTGAAACTTGTCATGCACTAAGCATTTGAAACTTGTCATGCACTAAGCATTTGAAACTTGTGAAATTTAAAAATTTTCGATACCCTTACGTTTCAGAATTTGATTATTTTTACCTCATTTGCAGTCCATATTTAAAAATAAATTACTGCAAAAATTTTAGTTAAAAATACACATAGGTTCCAGAGATATTGTCAGTTGAAATAATGCTGACTCAGCATTTTAGTGATTATCTGAAGCGATTACAAAGCTACTTTAACATATAATATCTTCATTATGACTTGGAGAAATTTCCTAAAATTTTCCTTTGGTACCCCAATAGATGCTTACTTGAGGAATCCAAAAATAGCACCCTCAAGACTCGATTGTTTCAGGAAATACCTTGTTTATCCAATTTTGTTCAAAATTATTGACTTTCATGATTTTCATGAAACTCATGATTTTTGGAGGTAAAATGAAGACTGTGGCCCAAAATCCCCAGTAAAAAGTTTAATTGTATATCATTATTTTATCTTAGGTCTACTGTAAAAAATTAGATTCATCTCTGTAATACTTGATCAAAATTTGCATTTAAAAATTGTCATTTTAGAAAAATTCAAATTGTGCAATGAAAGCAAATGAAATGTTTTTAAAACATTTATTTGAATAAAACATCAAATAGTGTTATTTATTGACTAGTTTAGGACATTTTTAGTCATGGTCCAAGGGAGGGCCAGAGGGCACTCTAACTAACTCTGCCCCCCTCCCTCACACACACTAATCTCCCTACTTTATATATATATATATATATATATATATATATATATATATATATATATATATATATATATATATATATATATATATATATATATATATATATATATATATATATATAAAATGAATTAATAATAAATAATTATTAAAATTAAATTTAAAAACATAATTTTTTTTTTAGTGTATGTTTGAGAAACAATTTATTTGCACTATTTCAATTCAAATCGGTGAATTCTTACCACTATTTTATCAAAAACAACCAAAAGTTTTGTTTTATTCTTTTCAAAGGCTGTACTTTACTTGTTTATATTTTCTTAAAGAATGATTGTGAATTTTATTGTTTTTACATTTTTTTGGCAGTTTTTTTTATAAATAATAATCATATTTAATATGGAAAATTGTGATACATTAATGTGACATTGTTAGTTACCATTATAGAATTAGTTGAGGTTGATACCACTATAGAATTGCTTGGAATTTCACCAGTCAAACTAAAAAGTCTTTCAAAACACAGCAAATTGCCAGCAGCAAAACAAAAGTTTGAGAACACTATTAACAGATTTGCAAAAATGGTCTCATTAGCATTAAAGAAACAAAAATGGTCTCATTAACATTAAAGAAACTTCTTTAACAACAGAAACAAAATTATTTCAAACATTTGTAAAATGAACAAATTCTGAGACGTAAGGGTGTCATGGTCTGGATGATTTCATATGAAATGACCCAGAATGTTCTAAAATCATGTCTGACAAAAAATCTTTTTCTTTTACTTCTCTGATAACTTACAATGAAAAAATATCTTTTTCAAAAAGGACTTAGACTAGACGTACAAGTACTTTTCTTTGCATCCTAAATATATCACAAGTAGAAAAAAAATAAAGATCGTATAAAAAGAATTTTCCATGTTGCTCAAATACTTCAAGTTTCATGAATTTTCCATGACTTTCAATAAAAATTTAGGAATTCCATGACTTTTTCCATGACCAAATAAAATTCCATGACAATTCCATGATTTCTATGACTACCCTGTTTTAACTACATTTGGTCAATTTTTCCAAAAATTAGGTTAAAAACTTTGATTTGTTCTTATTTTCAAATTTTATTACACAGTTTAAGTCATTTATTACTGGTTTAAGTGTGTCTGCAGATAAAACATGATTTTTTTTTTCCCTGAAGTGAAACTAAAGATGTGTAAAAAAAAGAAGACATGCTATCATATTTATTAGGCATCCACAAAGTGAATTAAAAATTGATTATCATAAACGATAAATAAATACATTAGACGCTTTTTTCAAAAAATTTATATGTAAATGAATATTTAGTATTTTAGTTTGAAAAAAAACTTTAAAACTTGCATTTTTTTAATTAATCAATCTTGACCAGAAAAAACTCATTTTTGGAAGGCAAAACAGCAATTTTTGATCATTTTGCTCATTATTTTGTGCGCTTGTATCTTTGTGCGCTTGGTACTTTTTTATTTTAATTAAGGCGTGTGGGTGAGCGCAAATTGGCTTGACCATGAAAGCGATGACTAAATGGGGAAGACTTCCAACTTTTAAAAAACAACTGATAAATACAAAAGTTAAAATTAAATTAAAATACAGACATTTCTTGATATTCATCCAGTATAATCAACATTTAAACTTTTGATGGAGAAAAAGATTACATTAGCAGTAAAAATTAGTTTCCAAAAGCATAATTATGCAGAAAAACAATGAATGACGAAGGCACTAAAGTGCCTTTTCGAAAAACTTAATAAAATAATATAAAAAAACTCAAAATATACTCTAAAACACCTTTTTTAAATTATATTGTGAAAGTTTGACTGTCACAATATAATTTGGAAGTAAAAGGCTATTCCTCTAGACTGTCTAACATCCTTAAATGTGACATGTTTAGTAAGTTTAAGACATTTCAAAACTAAAACACTCATCAGGTTGTTGTATTAAATCCAACAATATAATGTAATTGGGTAAACTAAATGTAATTAAATGATATATAGTAAATTATACATATTATATGTTTTTATTATTTTTATAAATTTTATAAATTCTCTTTGCATGAACTATAAAATTTATGCGAAAAACTAACAAATTCCTTTTCTCTGCCTAATAAAGCCTCTGTTATACATCAATATCAACTACTTAATGTTGCAAAGATCGTGCAACATGATCCAAAGTAATATTGAATAATGTTCTATTCTAACTTATTATTTAAAATATATAAAAAATTCAATACATTAAATTTATATATTCAGTTATATTCAGTTAAAATTATATATTAAATTATCTTTAGTTTATATATTTTTGTATATTATTTTAGACCCCCTCCCTCCCTTATCATAACATCGTAACACTTTAGTAACAATTTCTGTATGAGTCAGCACAAAACCACTAAGCGTGACATAATTTATGGACCACCCCTTATATAGCATTTATTCTGCGTAGATGAATTTCAACAATGCTACTTGAAAACTGAATGTTAAACTGATAATGAAAATGATAGTAATGATGACTTACAACTGAATTATTTACAATATTTATACTAGACAGGAAAATACCTTTGTTCCTTTAAGAGTTGTTACTGGTTTTGTATTTTCTATATGCAAGGATGGATCAGTGGGAAGTACTTTGGACTGTCCTTTCGATGGTACTGGTAAAACAGAATCAGAACTTGACTCCTCTTTAAAGATTTGGAAATATGGACCACTGCAAGAAATCTTTTGAGATGTACTTTGCTTCTTGACTAAAACATAAAGATACTCTTTGGCTTTTTTTGACACTTTTTAATTATAAATAAAATCACATATGAAAAAAAAATTAATAACATTTTTCTCAAGTTACAAACCTTCTTTTTTAATTCGGTTGCTTGGCACCTTTCCACCCTTACATGCATTTAAACCAGCTAGAACCTCTCTTGAATTATCTGTTTCAACACTTTTACTTGATGATGATTTTGCCATTCTCATTTCAAACATCCTTTTTTAAATGTATAAAAATGTAATTAAACTAAATTTTAAAAATAAAAATTTTAACAACAATAAAATGCAAGAAGTATAATTGGGAGTATATATATATATATATATATATATATATATATATATATATATATATATATATATATATATATATATATATATATATATATATATATATATATATATATATATATATATATATACTCCTAAATATGTTCTGTATGTTAAAACAGCACTGGATTAAAAAAACTTTTAAAAATTTTTATTCAAGAGCTCCCTAAAACTCTTGAACATTTAATGAGTCCCTAATATTATAAAAAAAAAAGTTGACAAAAGTGTATTATGTTAGATCTTAAATAAAGCAAAATAATATGAAAATTTTACAAAAGGATAATTATATTATGACAAAACTAAAAAAAAAAAAATTGATAAAAATGTACTTTGATCATTTTTAGGGTTTAGAATTCAAGGGTCCTGAAGACCCCTAAATATATTTTTTATTCTAAATTTTATTAATTCATTGTTATTTTAATATACAGAAGACATTTAGGTAGTATGTATAGACATTTAATTTTATTTCTTATTTGGGACATATACAAGTATATATATATATATATATATATATATATATATATATATATATATATATATATATATATATATATATATATATATGTATATATATATATATATATATATATATATATATATCTATATATATATATATATATATATATATATATATCTATATATATATATATATATATATATATATATATATATATATATATATATATATATATATATATATATATATCTAAGTGTGTGTATACATCATATATATACACACACACAGGTGAAACTGTGTGTGTATATATATGCTAGTGGTATATTATTACTAATAATATATCATAATTGCTGTAAGAACTTTTTTTTCTTTCAACTGTATTTATTCAACTTATCATTATATTTTAAAATTTCATTTATTTTCTAGCAAATTTTTGCAGCATATCACAATAAACGAATTTACTAAATAAGCTTTTTTTCTATTGTAGAATTTTTAAACTAAACTAAAACTTAGCACGTTTTTGTAAGTGCATGTAAATACCATGCTAAAATATAATTTTTTTCTTCAGGTGCATACTTTAACTTAAAAGTAATTCTATTAAATGCTTTAGCATGGTTTCTTTTAAATTTCAGTAACCAATTGTTTTTTTACTATATATTTATATATATATATATATATATATATATACATATAAAATATATAAATTTCTTGTAAGTATTTCAAATTATACTACAATTACAAAAAATAAAACAAATTTGAGAGTACTCAAAATTTTATTAAACAAATGCAAATTTCATTTGACTCATCAATTCATAGTTTTTTCGATCATTGCTGTACTGCCTAAGTTCTGCAGCGAGCTTCAGTCATGCTATACAATTTTTTGCAAAAACAAAAGGTTTTTTAATAGGATGGCAGCCAAAGAGGTTGTTTTCTCTAAAGTAACATTTAACTTACTTTAAGTACTAGAAACTTGATTTGGATATGTAAATTCACAATGGATTTCTTTAGTACTCTTGTGCGGATCTTAACTTTAGTTTGCTAAAGGCCTTTGACAATCTTACTATAACATTATCTGGAAGAAAAGTTGTTGATTTGGCCTTCTTGACTTCGACAATGCTTGGAAATGATTCAGATGTCAAGAAGTTGATTCCAGTCCATTAATGCTGAGTATTTAAAAGAGTATTTACTGTAGGATTTTGTATTATATGTTTGCACACTCAGTGCATCTCTAAAAGAATTTCATGTAAGTTGACAGCTAATTGCATTACGTAGAGTAAACCATTTATTAAATGTAGGAGGTAGCTTTTTGTTAAGGCAGCCGAAAATAAATAAACAATTTTTAACTTTGATTATATCAAGTAATTTTAAAATTTGTAATACAGTAAAAGATATGAATGCATTAAATTTTTTGGTAGAAATTCAATAATCTTGACTGCTTTTTCTGTGTAATAAATAGGCGATTCACAATACTTATGTTTTGACTTCATGATAGAAGGCAATGTGAGGTAAGAATGAAATAATGCATAGTAAATAGATTTTAAACTTTTTTTTAAATTTATGAAATATCTTTGAATGGTAAGTGATCTATTCAACTTATTAGAGATATCATTATTATGGTAAATTCAGGCTGAGCTTTGGTCTAGCATTATACCTTTTAAATAATATTAATTCAGTCTTTTTGAAGTATAGGAAAATTTTGTTGGCATTTAGCCAGTTGAATAGTTTTTTAAGGTCATAGTTAACATATTTGTTGATTTTTTTTATAGACTTAAAATAAAGAAGGTGTATGTCATCTGCAAAGAGTTCAACTCTACAAAATTTTAAAGCTTTAGACATGTCATTTATAAAAATAAGAAACAGAAAAAGGTTAAGGACAGATCCATGAGGAACACATACTCTGATATTGTTTAAGTTTGAACTCACCTCACTAATAGATACTAATTGAGTTCTTTTAGGAAAAAAAGATTTAAATGAGGGGTTTGAAATACCATACCATAGTAGGATAGTTTATAAAGTAAAATGTCAACATCTACAGTGCCAAATGCCTTTTGAAGGTTGTTAAAAATACCACATCTAAACATTCCTTCATCCAGTAAAAACCAAATTGCAGTTCAAAAAAAAGTTTATTTTCATTGAAGAATTTGTATAATCTGTTAAAAATTAGTCTTCCAAGAATTTTATCAACATTGGAGAGGAGGGAAATTAGTCTACAGTTTGAAATTATTACTTTTGAATCAGTTTTAAAGATAGGTATAACTTGTGCAGTTTTCAAGTTTTCTGGGAAAATACCACTTAAGAATAAGATATTAAAAATGTTAGAAAGATTCTTGAAAGTTCTGTTTTTTACTATTTTAGAATTTTTATTGGTAGACCGTTTGGTCCAGAAGCTTTATTTGTGTTCAAAAAGTTTTAAAATTTCCTGGTTGTCAGTAGGTTTTATAAAGAAAGATTTTTGAGAAGTAATATGTAAGATGATTCATGGAAGAAGGAATTGTTGTCTGGATATCTTTACTAATGTTAGTAAAGCATTACATTGTTGAAAGCATTACAAATATCAAAAAGGGTTTGTTATTGTTATATTGTTATGTACAATTACATTAGGAGATTACACTTGTTGTTTGAGTTTCTTTTAATATTAATGATGTTTTTGATACCTTTTTAGGTTGCTTTTTATGTTTTTCAGTATAATAATAATCAAAGTAATTTTTTTTGCTTTCTTTGAGTTTATATTGGAAGTTATTGCAATTTATACTCATTAATGAATATTATTTGTTTAATATTTTGTTTGTTAAGTTTTCTAAAAGACGCATAGATATCAAGCAGTAGATAATATCGGAAATAGTATTCTCATAAAACTTAGTTCAAATATCAGGGTATATTTTTGGTTCTCTGTGTACACTAACTTTGTGAAAATTGTTTCTAAATGACACTTATTTAAAACTTTTCCAGTTTCTTTCCTGAATTAAGAGCTTTTTGTTAGATAATGATTTAAGAACATTATAAGCAGAAATTTAAAATGATCTGAGATTGTGGTGATAAGATGTCTTGCCTTATATTTATTTGTTTTAATATTTGAGATTTTGTCAATTAAATATACTTGCTAAGCAATTAATACCAAACCATGAACAATTTTTTTTAAGTAATTGGTCAGTATCATTGAGGTTGTTACATTTGAGACAGGCCAAATTGAGGCAGTTATTTTAAAAAATAGCTTTCTGATTTTTATATACATTAATTTTCCAAACAGCACATTTGCTATTTGTAGTTTTTTATTACAGTATTATTATGGTGATAAGGTATTTTAATATCTTAACACAGAAAAAATTCAATTTTTTTTTTGTCTCTAAGAAAAAACTATTTCTTTAAAATGTTGAAGTCAAAATCAAAATTAATAATAACAGACTCATCCTTCAAACTATTAATAATCTTGGTGTATTAATTGACTGCAGTCTTTTATGAAACTTTCACATTGATGAACTAAGCAAGAAATCTTGAGCTAACAGTATGCTCTCAATAATTTGTCATTATGAATACTTAAAATATTTACTATGTATTATTCTTATCTTATCTTAACTATTATTGTCAAGTTTGGAATCAAGTTAAAAACTTGATTCCAAACTTGACAATAATAGTTAAAAAATCATGTTAACAAGTTGCTATTGCTTCAGCGTCAACCAATTAGATTTATAAACTTCCAACCAATTAAATCAAATAGATCGGAATCCTTCAAAAAACTTAACATTCCAATATTTCTAGCGCTAGTGAAGTATGCTAACCTTCTTATTGTTTTTGATTACAAACTTGTTCACAGAAAGTAGACTAGTACATTCCTACTCTATTAGAAATATATACAATGAAAAACTAAATACACCATCTTTTAAAATCCAGAAGTATGGTAAACATTCTATTGTTTATCAGTGCGCCTGTGAATGGAACAAGAGCTTTGTATGCATTTTGAATGAGTCCAAAAAACTACATCCTAAAATACCTTTTCTTCATCTAAAATAAAAACAATTTCAAAAACACAATTCTAATAAATCATTAACTTATTATTATAAAAAATTTTATGCTTATAACTACCATTATAATATTTATTATTATAACTTTTTTTTTTCATTGGAATTATTGTAAACATCTAATTAATAATACTGAACTTTATAGTAGTGCGCTTTCGAGCCTATTTTACATGATACTCTTGGCAACCATTGTATCCGAGGTAGTGATGAGAAAGAGTTTCACCTTTGCTTTATAAGAAAACGTGAGCAAACATGAAACTTATATCGTACAGACCTAAACTTCATGTTATGTAATGTTAAAACATGCTTAAACATATATCAAGTTCTACAGTTTGATTCTCACTTAAGAACTGCATTACGTTAACCTCTTCTTAATTTCTGATCTTTAGCATTTATATCTGTTAAAAACAATTCTATATAACTTCAAATCTTGGTCGCTTAACGTGTCAGAATAGTCGAGTGGTTATGGCGCTGAGCTTCAGAACAAAATAGTCGTGGTTCGAGTCATACCATCGGCACTTTCTTTTTTAATTTTTTTGCGTATGTGTCATTATTGAGATACTTATGTTATTTTAATTAAACTTTTTAAGTTTATTTACAACTAAATTGAGTTAGTGCAAGGAAAATTAGTAAAAAAAACATGTTTATATATAGAATATAAAATCTATATAACTTTGATTTGCATTTTAAACAACAAAACCACGTGGCAAGCTGATGAATTGCCACCCGGCAACATTAACTTTTTTTAAAAACGATAAGGGGGTTTAAAAAGTATTTTTTTCATAAGGACATAATTAAAAATTTTAATTTTATATTTAAACTAAATTATTTTATAAAATTTATTGTTTCTAAAAATAACTAAAAGTTAAAACTATTTAATATTAAAATAATAAGGAAATTTAGAGATTTACAGCTATTTATCAACGCCTCTGTTAAACATTCTTAAACATTACTTTGATGACTTTAATAACATGAGATGTACGAGGTACTGTAGATGTGCACGCGATAAGTATTTAAACTGCTTTTTATCTAATAACTATCTAATCTCTAAATATCTTTGAATATCTCTTTAATCATTATAGTAAAACTATAATTATTGAATATTTATAATATTTATGAATTTTATTTATAATTGTATTTTGTAATTTTCAATCTGTTTTTATAGCTACTAAAGTTTGACTTTTTAATGTTTTAGTTAATGAAACATGTTCTGTTTTGTGGGTGATGTGTAGAAATTGTTTCTCAACAAGCTGTTAATTTTATAAAAGCTGAAGATGAGCTTATTTTAGATATAAGTAAGTTGTTTTTTATTTTTTATTGCTTTTTCTTGTTAGATACTAAAACATGTTTTACAAGAATCTAATTATTTAGTACAGTGTTATTGTCTGGTGGTGATATTTATGTTAGATTTTATTAAGTTGAATTTACTTTATTAAATCTTTCAAATTTACTTTTTTTAGTTCCTAATTATTTAAATATAAAATAACAATATTTATGTGATTGTTATTTTAATTGTAGTCTCATAGCTTATCATACATTGTAAGTTTTAAATTTGAATAAATTTGAATAGTTTTTAAGTTTGTATTTATTTTAATGTAATGAAAATCTAATTAAATGTGTTTGATTTTCGGTATCTAATTAAATGTGTTTGATTGTCCAATGACATGGGTTTCAAAGTGGAGGGGGGCACAATAGTCAAATTCTAAATAAAGTCTTCTACATCTAGAATAGGCAATAAGATTTTCCCTCTATTAAAGGGAAGGAATTACCCTTATTAAAAGTGCAGTTTGAGAAGTTATAGTGGGCAGTGGAAAATACATAACTACATCTACAAATAAAAGAGGTATGTTAATGTATTTAGTTTTATATGTATATTTTTATTGATCTATTTTTCAAGTTTTGTTTGTAAATAAATATACTCTTTCAAAAACATAACTTTTTTTTTTCTTTTAATATTAATTTAGTTAAAAATTGAGTTACGTTTATGTTTGTTGAAAGTTGTACATTTTATTTTACACTAAATACCATCAAAATTTAAGTTAATTAAACATGCAAAATTTTAGAATAATTCAAGAGCTGCTGTGACAGTGTTTATGATTCTCCATGTCAAAATAATATATTTTAAATAAAATTTTTTGAATAATTAATTTTCATAATCACTGGTTATTGCAGGTATTCATAGGTTTATTAATTACTTGCAATATGAAAAAACTTTAACTTTAACTACTCTAGCTTTAATATCAGCATATGTAGCTTTCAGTTCAGAAATATCATTAGTTATTTTTAATAGAATTATATTATTAGTAAGTAGAATTTCATTTTTTTGAATATTTATTATTTTGAATATGGAGGGATTTAGTATTTTTCATTGGTAGTTTAGACATTAGTTTAGGTTTTTTTGAAAAATTAGTTAGGAGAAATACTTTTATTTTGATTATTGGATTACTGGATTAGCTAGATTTAAGCGAATATAAGTTAGAGATGTGTTTTTAGTTGATAAATCGAATTCAGGCCTTATATATATATATATATATATATATATATATATATATATATATATATATATATATATATATATATATATATATATATATATATATATATATATATATATATATATATATATATATATATATATATATATATATATATGCGTGCATATATATATATATATATATATATATATATATATATATATATATATATATACATAGTCAGTGAAATTCAGGTCGGCGTTCGGCAATGTTGGCGCAAAAGTCGACCTATCCTTGCTTTAGGGCAGCATACAACTGCCGACCTGAATATCCTAAAGTATTGGCATGCAAATTGAAATACATGTAAAAAATAAATAATATTTGTTAAATATTATTTTATAAATTTTTTATTGTAATTACTTACTTTTCAAGTTTGATATGTTTTATTAAAACAAAAATTCATTCATTTTTTTAAATTCATTTTTTCTTTTTTCTCAAACTTATTAAGTATAGGAAGGTTAAAAAATATTACTTTTTAAATGCTTGTTGTTCTCACACTTTTTTAAGTGCAATTATTATTTTATTAAGTTATAAAATCTAATTTTAATTTATTTTATTAGTTAAAACCATTTAACTAATAAAATAATTTACATGTTTATGGTTTTTTAAATATTATTTAAGATCAGAAAGTATATTAGGAAAGTTTAGCCTTGGTATAATTATGTTGAACACATGGAGAAGAAACATTAGCAACAAAACTTTTTTTTAATTTGATAGAAGTTAAGGCTTCCATTAAATTGTAACAGACAAATTAGTAATACAGTAAGCAAGTTATAATGCCTAACAGAACTGTCATTGAAAAATGGGGGTTTAAATCCTGCGGATTTTAAACGGATAATATAGGTGAAGTAATTTTAATATAAAAACTCTAAATAGTCTTGGCAAGTTTTACACTTAAGTTATAAAAATCTAATTTTAATTTATTTTATTAGTTAAAACCATTCAACTAATAAAATAATTTACATGTTTATGGTTTTTTAAATATTATTTAAGATCAGAAAGTATATTAGGAAAGTTTAGCCTTGGTATAATTATGTTAAACACATGTGGAGAAGAAACATTAGCAACAAAACTTTTTTTTAATTTGATAGAAGTTAAGGCTTCCATTAAATTGTAACAGACGAATTAGTAATACAGTAAGCAAGTCATAATACCTAACAGAACTGTCATTGAAAAACGAGGGTTTAAATCCTGTGGATTTCAAACTGATGATTTAGGTGAAGTAATTTTAATATAAAAACTCTAAATAGTCTCGGCAAGTGTAAAACTTGTCGAGAGTATTCAGAGCTTTTAAAAAATTGTCATAATAAAAATAAAGGCTGCGCTAAATTAGCAACAGAAACATTTGTACAGGAAACAGTTATAAAAAAAAAAATTGATGATGATTGGGCAGAAAAATCTGATAACGAGAAAATTATGAAAATACGTCAATACGAAAATATGCAAAAACAATTTGCATATATATATGTATACTTATACAGTTTATACAGGCGGATCCAGCTTTTTTTGTTACTTGAGATAATTAACGTCCAGACATGGAACAAACTCCAAACATTTTTTTGTTTATTCTTATGTCAAATAAGGATGCAAAAAATTGCAATGATTGGAGTCTGGGAACAAAAAAGCCCTAAAATTTTGGCCACAATTACCCCAAATGTGAGAGCAACAAGTTGACACAATTTTTTTGTTTACGATTTTTAACTAAATTTATATTTATCAATGAATTTTAATTTTATAGTATTATCTCTCACCATTTAAAAATTATGACCATATGAAATTTAAATCAATTGAAGGGGGTTACAAATTTTATATGGGCATAACTTTTGAATGCTAAAAGATTATTATATGCAATTTAAAATTTATTGATGAATATAACTTTAGTTGAAAATCATTAAAAAAATACTGTTTTAACTTGTTGCTCTCACGTTTGGGGTAGTTGTGGCCAAAATTTTAGGGTTTTTTTTTCCCAGGCTCCAATCATCGCAATTTTTTTGCATAACATCCTTATTTGACATAAGTATTAAAAATCATAATCTTGTTTAAAAAAATTTAAAAAAAAAAAAGCTAAACCTTTTTCCTTCTTTTAACACATCTAATGGCTGGGCGCTTCGATTAATTCCAAGATTGTATAGTTCATCTGACTTTTTTATTGCTCCAATTGTCTCAAAATGCTCAGCCCAACATATGTAAAATAGTGAAAGACTTGTTCCAATGTCATGATCAAACATGTATTCAAAAATTAAGTTTGGATCATCTACTGCTTCACTCTGAAAGTATAAAACAACATACACATAAAACAATTTTTTTTAATTTAAGATAACTTGCAGAAAAAATTAAAATAAATATTTTTTTTACCATTTTCACCCATAGTTCGACATATTTTTTGTTTTCGTTAACTGTCTTTTTTTTTTTAAAAAACATCATACATCTTTGCAATAGTGGAAGTACTTCCTTTGTTTGTGTTGAGTTTTGCTCCATCCATGTTATATAGCTAAGTAAATATTGTATATGCATATATATATATATATATATATATATATATATATATATATATATATATATATATATATATATATATATATATATATATATATATATATATATATATATAAGGAATTCCCCAGTTGGTTTAAAATTTCCAAAGGTTCAAAAAATTATATAAAAAAAAAAATCAATGTTTTTTTTTAAATGTGAAAAAAAATATTATCATTATACGTCTGACAGTAAGTTGACTCAAGGTGAGATGTTAGAAATTTGTTGATCAAAGACTCAAAGACTTTGATCAACAAATTTCTAACATCCAGACTTTGCTGGCTAATATCTTGTTTTTCAACCTGATAGGACTGATTAGGACATTCCCAAAGCATGTCTGTCTGACTGCATCAAATGTTTTAAATACAGAAAGAAGTTTTTCTCCTTCTGCAAAGGAAGCTGCAAATTTCATTTTGATCACATAAGAAGCAATAAGTTCTGCTACATGGGGAACTTGGCCAATACCTGTCTGAAAATTTTTCCTTGCATCTTGAACTGTAGAAGGGTTTGGATGTGCTATTCCACGACCAACTGGCTCCTAACAGTGGTGGCACACTTTAACTGGCCCATGAGGTGGTAAAAAATCTTTGGCTGCTACTACTTGGAAAGGAACAGCCTTAGCTGATCCTTAGCTCGATTCAATTATATTAAAACGGGCAACTTCACAAATAAGGCAACAGCAAAAAGGATTTGATTTTGAGTCATAAAAACAACTTTGGAAAAAAAAGGAGGTTGAATCTAAGTACCAAGAATGTTTTAACATTGACTTAATGACTTTCTCTTCAGTTCTTTTTACTGGGCAAACATCTTTATAATGAGTCATTTGATGTAAAGTTACAATATCAAGATATGGTATCATAATAGGATTGTGGCTTTGCAAGTACAATGGTGTGTAAAAATAACAAACAAACTCAACAATTTGTCTAACTTTATAAGTTTTTTAAATTTTCACTTCTTCATCATTTATTTAAGTCTAGTTGTTTGGATAGTAGCTGTAACTTAGCATAATAAAGTGCTGAACTAAAAAACCGTATATGGTGAAATGCACCAGGTTTTTTAATTTAGGCAACTCCTGATTTCGATAGATAAATTACAACAAGTTTTGGTAGTTATTTTCTGTCTTGTTTTTCTTTTTAACAAAGTTTTTGCAACATTTGAGTGCATCTGTTGTCACTTTCTCAACAACAGTCCTTGCCGCTAATGACTAATCAAACCTTAATATATTTTAAGGATTATAATTAAAATCTGGATCTTCAAATTTGTCGCAATTTTAAAAAAAGTTTGTCTGACCCTACCTTTTTTTCATGAGTAATATTTTTATGACAATGGCATATTCTCAGCTCTGTGACATGGTATCTACACCTAAAGTATTGCTTATTTTGTTAACAGTTTCTTTCTTAATGCCAGTATTTGTTGATATCAGTCAAAGCATAATCCATCATCATGTTATTTAATATCATAATCTTCAAGCAATTGCATTATTCCTTTATATTGATCGTCACTGGAAGACAAAGATAAAGAAGCCACACCCAACAAGTGCAATATGCCATTGATATTTACTAGTACACTAGTCTTTCACACTTTAACTTTTTACCTTTTATTGTTTCAAATATAGTTTTCCCATCAAAATGATTATACATGGGAATATAGATAAATCAGGCTTGGACAGGAATGGTGTGCGATCGCACTCTGTAACTGACCACACTAATAGTTTTTTTTCTTTACAACTTGACCACGGCTATTTTGATGTTTTAACAATTTAAATGCAATAAAAAGTGTTACATTGTGAATATCTTTTAATCATTGATCTTTTCTAAAGTTTTTATTTTACAAGAAAAGCTTTAAAATAAAATCATTTAATTATTTTTAATGATTGTTTACATAAAAGCGTGTGTAAACTAATAAAAAATGTTTTTATAAATTATTTTTTGTGTAGGCATGATAAATTTAAACGTTTGAAACTATTTTCCCATGTCTTCCTAAAAATCTTTCAAAGCATTAATTTTAGAAAGATTTTTTTAAAGTTACTTTAATTTATGAATAAGTTCAAAACCTTTGGCTAGCTTTTAGACATTTTATGTGAATTATACAAGAATATAAAATAACTTTATTTACTTAAATAAGCATGTATTTTGGAAAAGTTTTGAAGCATTTTGTAATGTTCATACGATTAATTTTTATAACTTACAATTTTTTAAAATCTTTTAAACAAACATTTTATTTTTTAATGAACAATTTTTTTTTGTTGTTGTTTTCCAATTACGATAGGAATGAATGAGTTGAAATCATAATAATTTCTAAATTCGTTAAGTGAAGCGCTTAATAATAAAGTTACAATGCTTAAATTAAAATCAAATTAAATTGCTTGTTGGCAGTTTATTTAATTTAAATTGCAGGCGCATTTTAATTATTTATTTTTTTACCATTTTTACGATTAAAAGAGTTGGTAACCTTTTTTTAACTAGACATTAATTAGAGCATGAAATTATTAAAAGTTACTATTTAAAAAAAACTACGCTATTTTTTTTAAATAATTTTTTTTTTTTTTTTTGCGTTTTTTAAAAAAATTAAATGTATATACAATTTAAAAATATTAAATACAGCACTTTTTAATAAATTTGATAAAAATTGTTCATTTATTAAACAATCATTAGTAGTAATTTGTTAATTTAAAAGTGTTTTGTGTACTTTAAAAAGATTTATTTCAAACGCGATTAAAAACGTAAAAAAAAATTTTTATTTTTTATTTTTATTATAGTGCTTATATAAATTCTTTTTCGTTAAGAATTTTTTTTCGTTAATTTTTTTTTTAAATTTTTTTCCTAGTTTAAGTTTAGCTTAGCGTTTCTACAATCAGCGCATTTCTGAAATGTTTAAATCATCAAAATATATATGCAATCGTGGTCAAGTTGTCAAGAAATAAAATCATTTGCGTGGTCAGCAATAGCGCTCAATCGCACGCAATTCCTGTCCAAGCCTGATAAATGCACTTTTTTGTTAATACTTTCTTTAGCAATATTTGCAATTTCTTTATTTTCTTTTTTCATTCTTCTAACAGTAGTTAAAAAGCTAGATTTGATGGCTTTTATATCTACTCCTGCAGCTTGAACAACCACAGTTGTAGCTCTCTGCAGAACCATATGAGAGATAATATTAACAGTTGCCATTAAAGCAACATTTTCTGAATATATATATTTAGGAATGTTGGCTTGAGTTTTTTTTTACCTACTTCTGGTTAGCACGGATCCTTATAATGCCTACCTAGCTGTCCCAAGAATGCCACTTATACAGAAAGTTAGCGCACAAGTCAAGGAACCCTGTGATGCAAATTTTGAAATTATTTAATCTTGTCCGCAGAAAATAATTTAATTTGAATGTTCAAATTAAGTCAAATTTTGACTTCATAGTGCGCCAATAAAAACACTTGTAGAATTTGAACCATTCAATATAATTTGATAAAAATTGGTACAAATGAAGCCAATAGTCACACCAAACTCTGGAAAAATTTCAGCCTGATTGAATGACTGGTGTAGGATTTATTGCAGTTTTAGTTGAAGTTTTTTCAGTTTTTTGCTACTTATACCTCAAAGCGTTACCGATTACTTTGAAATTCGGTCACTATTTTTAAAATAACGGTTACATGAGTGTTCTACTATGTAATACCAACAATTTTTGTTATAATTATTTTATAAACATTCCCAGATGTTTACAAACAACTTTAACAGTTACAAATAGGTTAATCAACATTTTTACGGATGCATCTTGTAAAACTTACAGTGCTGTTGCTTATCATCAATGTTTATATGACACAGGAGATGTGTGATCATAATGTCAAAAGCTCATTTCAATCTATTAGTTTACCAATACTTAAGTTACTTGGAGCTGTCCTCGGTCTACGACTTGCAGAGAAGATTTTCAAAGCATTGAAGCTGGAAACTAAGGACCTAACTATATGGTGTCTTAATGTTTAATGGTGGATAAAAAATCAAAGTCAAAAGTCGAAACCATTTGTTGCTAACTGTGTTGGATTCAAAAAAGTAGAAAAGGACATGACCCCCTAGCCTCCCTGGCATTGACGGCCATGTATGCTTCGCTTAAATATACCAATATTTTGTAAGGTATAAACTGCTGCCAAAAAAAAAGCTAAAAAAAAGTGCAAAACCTGGTCAAAGGACTACCAGTTAGTAAAACAAAAAAAAAAGAGTAGATCTCCTAAATTATTTTGTATTGATCTCCTTAAATACATTTACTTTTAAAATGAAGTGAAAACTATTTAAACCCTATTTTTTACATTGTATTACCATCAAATATCTAATTACATTTTAAGAAATGTTTTTTTGATTTTCTCCACCAAAAGATTATTAATAAAAAGCTCAATGTACTCTCTTAATACTACTTTTAAAGATTTCTTCTTTATTTTCACTGATTTTACTTATTTAAAAATAAGTTCATTTCATTTTTGAATATAAATTGAAGATTAACAAAAAAAAGCAGAAATAAAATAGAAAAGATGCTAACATAAATTTAAATACATTTATAAAATTTATATTCAATAATTTAATTAAAAACTAAACTTTTTTTTTTGTTAAACCAATATCCTAATGTTTTACTCTATAGTTTGAAGGTAAAGTAATCTTATAGTATATCCAGTGACTGCTGGAACCATCACTTAATTAAGATAAGACACGAAACTGCAAAAAAAAATTTAAAGCCATTAATTTCTTAAATTGAGAAAAATATAAATTACACCACAAAGACTTTGATAGGCAAAAGTAAAAACACTTTTTTAGTGTATTTAGTGTCTGGAGGATCCAAGTGATAATTTTGTGGATCATCTTGATCACATAAGAAATAAAGGTCTTCAAGTTTTATTTTCTCAGATCTTAGCTTGTCACTTCGGATATATTTTTATTGTTTTGGAGTTCCTATCCAAATTATAAGTTTAAGGAAATTGAAATTGATTTTTCAAATTTTGTTTCTAGTTTCTTTTAGAATTCTTAATCAAATTAAAAAAATTATTTTCAAGATTTTTAAATTTGTTTTTGAATATTTACATTGTTTACAACAGGAGATCCTGCTTTAATTCACAGTTATTTTATTTTAGCTATGATACATTCACATTTAGCTTGTTAACACCTATCAACTTTTATGTTTGACTTAGGAGAGCAGTATAGAATATCTAACTTTTTGTAATTCTGTTTGGCAAACTTGATTGACCATAGTTAAAGTATTGCAAACTATCCATACCCCTTGTAACCTGAGTTATAATAAATATAAGTTTAATTATAAGTTTCATTAAAGTTGTATAAACAGTGTAAATAAGCTAACATCTTACATATTATAATGGTAATTGTAAAAGCAGTGTAAATAAGCTAACATCTTACATATTATAATGGTGTGATGGAATAGTGTCAATATTGAGATAAAAGGTGTATAATTGAACATGATTTATTTTTAGGTAACTAAAAAATATTTTGAAAATCGATATATTTCTCATTTTTTTATTTCCATAGAATAAAACATATCTGAATTAGCAGGTCTGGCTTTATTGATAATTTGAAAAGTCTTCTTAGTAGTTTATTTTTGCGCAAAATTTTGGACTTCTGATAACTCATAGTAATACTCGTTCCCTTATGTGAAATTACTTTTTGAGTTTATATTTAAAGTAAAAAAAAGTAACTTCATGAAACATTTTCATACTTTTTAACTTATATGAAAGTTAGTAAGAAATTAGTAGAAATGCAGTATTTAGGCTTTAATTTTGTGGGAAAGTTGGGGGAAAAGGGTAAAAGAAGCCAACCACATTCTCAAGTACATAACTGGTTAAAGCAACAGCAAGTTACAAAAACCAAGAAATAATTAATCAGAAAATTTTTTGAAAATTAATCAGAAAAAATTCAATACTAATTTTATACTTCTAATATAAAGTTAAAATAAAAAATTAAGATAACGAAAAAAAAAAAGAACAAACTTTGCTAATTTATTGAGATTGTGAATAAAAAATACTAAGTAATAAGGTCAAAGCAAAAACACATGATTTTAAATATAAATTTTATGTAGTTTATACTAATTTTTTTAAAATTTCAGCAATACAGGTTTACATTTGACCCGCCCTCAATGTAATAGAAAACTGCAATTTTAGACCAAAAATTGGAATTTTTTTTTTCAAAATATAGCCTTGAGAAAGGGTCAAGAGTGATCAAAAATTGACAGATAAGTTTTAAAACCTACATATTTTTATTGAGATTCCTATTTTGCTTTAAAAATAACCTCAAACTGATTCACCTTTATATATATATATATATATATATATATATATATATATATATATATATATATATATATATATATATATATATATATATATATATATATATATATATATATATATATATATATATATATATATATATATATATATATATATATATATATATATATATATATATATATATATATATATATATATAAATATATATATATATATATAAATATATATATATATATATATATATATATATATATATATATATATAAATAGTATTGCATACAAAGGTAAGCAATCTGACGTCATACTGAAATAGCTTGCTGCTGGGGGCTTCAGTATATACATTGACTGACAATAGCCTGACTCGCAGTGGAGTGCTGCTACATCGACTGAGGGTTTGGGATGGAAAAGCAATCGTTTCATTCATCATTCTTCGTTTTTACTTCTTTTTCGAAAAAAACGGTATAGCTTAAGGTAAGCAGAAAAAGTGAGCAAATGCTTATCAAAACACACTTTAGTAAGTGTATATTAATAAATATATATATATATATATATATATATATATATATATATATATATATATATATATATATATACATATATATATATATATATATATATATATATATATATATATATATATATATGAATATATACATATATATATGTATTTATAATTACTATACGCTTACTATTGCTTCATTGACAGAGGGTTTAGGTTTTTTCTTTTTTATTGAAAAAAATATAAGTTATAAAGGTAGGCAAAAACTAGTAACAATTATTATCTAAATACGCATTAGATATTTATATATATATATATATATATATATATATATATATATATATATATATATATATACACACCAACACACAGATATAACCCATGGCAAGAATAATTTAGTGAGTGAGCTGAGAAAAGTACGTGTAAAATGGACGTGGCAAACCAAGTGAGCTGTTTGCACAGACAGCTTTTTGTGCAAGCTACCTGTTTTTATACAAGATATTGGTTATTGTCAGTAACATTAGGTGTCATAATTAATTTAATTCTTTTTAATAACAATATATTTTGTAATAAATTTATAACACAATTTATTCAGTAATAAAGGTTATATATTCATAATATACGTATAAAAATATATGCTATTATAAAAATGATATTATATGTTTAATTAAAAATGAAAAAGTTTAAGTAATTAAATAAAACCTTGAAATTAAAAAAAAAAAAATTTTAAAGACCTCTGTTAACTTAAAAGAACTCTGTTATTTGATTTTTAAAACCCTCTTTTATTTCAAACATTAGTTATATAAAAAGCTGCTTAAAGTTATTGGAAAAAATTCGAAGTCATTTTAAAAAATTTAAATATGAACTTATATAACA
>NC_061160.1:35006445-35066445 GCF_022113875.1 Hydra vulgaris
GTTATTTGTCGAAAAATATGAAAAGCAAATAAAAAGAATTTAATGACGCCAAAAATCATGTCGTGCTTATGCGTCGCGCAGTTTTTATTCATCACAAGGCCTGGTATATATATATACACATATATAAAGAGAAAGACTGTGTATGTGAGAGACAGAGAACTTTAGTAGACTGATTCTTTAAAAAAAAATTTTGATAATGTTTATTAAATTTAAAAAATTAAACCTGTGCCAAACATCCAGCTGATTTAAATCACCTTCTGCATTTCTGAGTTGAAATTCAAAATGCCTATTAAAATAAAATAATTTAATTGAATAACAAATAAACTTTCAAATTTGAAATCTTTTTTAACATTTATTAAACAGGGGAAGATTGTATACTTAGGACCAGATTTTTTCAATGCCTCAATTCATGGCCTCGGACTAGAAATAATGAAACTGATATGATCACACCTCTACAGCTCTCAGAATTAGGGTCCGCATTCAGCAATGCTGACTTAACTGCCATCCTAAAAGTGTTTGAGGTCAGCAAAAAACTGACGACCTCGTTTCTATGTTTTATGGTGAGACCTTGGTATCAAATTTTTTTTGCCGACCTGATGTTGACCTTTAAAGATTGAGGTCGGCAATAATTTGCTGACCTCATTTTTCTTAATTTCGAGGGTTGACTCGATATAATAAAAACTTTGAATTAGTCATATCAAGCAACATGTCAATGCTCATTCATGAGTGATTGACACAGTATTCTCAGAAGCCTTTGCAACCAAAATAATAGCAAAAAAGAGTTGCAGCACTTTTTTTTATAAGAAAACGTGAATGAAAGTATATACAAATATTTAATTTTTGTAAACTTTAAACTATGTAATAATAAAATATATCAAGTTTTATAGTTTAACTTTTGTTTAAATAGTGCATTGCGGCAATATCTCCTTAATTTTGATTTATAATATTTATTTGCTATTTTATAAAGTCTCTTGTTTATTAAATACTGTTAAAATGTTTGTAATATAATACACCTAAATGGCAGAAGTGGTTAGGTCGCAGTGTTTCTGATGTAAAGTGCAGTAGTTTGAATCCCACCGTTTGCTTTTTTTTAAATCTTTTTTGATTTTTAAAAACAAAATAATTTAAATACAAAATAAAACAGTTTTGAAGTTCTATATATGTTATATACATAACATATATAAAGATATCATATACTATAACAAGCGAAAGAAAGAGAAATTTTATTAAAGCCTATTTGCCATTTTATTAAATCTTTTGTTTTTTAAATACTGTTTGTATTACATGCTGTAAATGACCACGCTTATAATTTTTTTTCTTTACAACTTGACCATGGCTGTTTTGATATTTAAATAATTTGAATGCAATTTAAAATATTGTTACATTATGAATAACTTTAAATCGTTATCTTTTCTAAAGTTTGATAGCTTTAAATAAAATAAAACAATAATGATTGTTTAAGATAAACACATTTTAAGTAAATTAACAAAAAATTTTATATTAAAATTTTTTTAATGTAAGCATTTATTTTCTATAATAAATTTAAACCTTTGAAACTATTTTTCCATGTCTTTCTAAAAATCTTTTAAAAATTCTTTTTATAAATAATGAATAAGTTAAATTATTCCATTGCAATGGAATGATTTAATTGCTTGATTTTTTTGTTTTTTGTTACAAAGAAGTGTTTAAAAACTTTTTTCTCCGTCCTGATAAATCAACTACAATAGTCAGAACTGTGTTTGATGGATCTGCAAAATATAATGGTAAATAAATTAATAATGTTATTTATCAAGGTCCAAAATTTCAACAAGATCTTGTGACAGTTTTGCTAAGATTTCGAAAATATCCAGTGGCTTTAGCTTGTGATATAGCAGAAATGTATTTAAAAATTGGAATACAAATTGGAAGATGACCAAAAGTTCCAATGAATTTTATGGAGAAACCTGTATCCAACTGCTGAGCCTGAGGTGTTTCAGTTTAATCAACTGATATTTGAAATCAACTCAGCACCTTTAATGGCTCAAAATGTATCGCAACAACACACAGGAAAGTATGCACAAAAATTTCCTTTGCCTTCTGAAACTGTTCCTGAAACAACTTTATGCACAACACAATAACTTCTGTAGTTGATGAAAAAGTAGGAGTTGAATTATATCATAAATATATTAAAAATATATATTAATGTTGCTATATTCTTCTGCATCTTGGATTTCTTCTTGTCCATACATGGACGAGAAGAAATCCAAGATGCAGAAGCAAAATGTAACAAACATAAATTAAGATGTAAATCTGCTCAACAGCTGATGGCCCCTTACCAGCAATGTCCTTAAAAGAACCACTACATGTGTTTGCTAGAATTGGTATTGATTTTGCTAGCCCATTTCTTACTGTGCAAGTTAGAGGCAAGATACAACAAAATAGATACTTATGCTTGTTTACCTATTTATTATCACTAGCAGTACATCTCGAGATGTACTGCTTCTGCTAGTAAACAACCCAATCCATGGTAGTACGGGCTTATAATCTATCCTTTTATCAAATGGTGAATAGAGGAGAACTTCCATTGGAAGTTTTAACAGAAAATTGAACAAATTTTGTTGGAGGATGACGAAAAATAAAAGAACTTGTCAACAACTTGGAAAAGGATAGAATTACTAACTCAACACCTAATAAAAGAATCAAGTGGCACTTTAATGCTCCACTTGAACCTCATCTTTACTGTGTATTTGAAATAATGGTCAAAGCTCTCAAACCTACAGTAACAAGGATACTTGAAAAAAGCTGATATTATTGATAAATAACTCTATACAGCATTTACAGTAGCCAAGATTTTATCGAACTCTCGCCCATTAATGTATTGGAGTGCTGATATAAAAAATGATATTCCATTGACTCCAAATCATTTTTTGATTGGGCAAGTTGGAAGACAATTCACACCTGACTTAGTTCAACCTAAAGGCTATCATCCTGAAAAACACTGGTACCGAGTGCAAGAACTACTACATCATTTTTGGAAACCGTGAATGCGAGAATGGCTTCTATCTTTATCTAAAAAATATAAATGAAATCAAGAAAAGTGCAAAATGAAAACAGATGACAAGCCTTCCCAGGAAACGCGTGCAATTTTTTGTCTTGCATAACCACACATGAGTATTTTATTCTAGACAAATTGGTCCCGGCCGTTTGCAAGTTTTATTATTTTAATCATTACATAAAAAACTAAGTTTCAAAAACGAAAAAAGCAAAACTAAATAGGAAATTAAAATAAATTTAAATAGAAACCAATAAAATGAAATTAATAATTTAAATAATTTGTTTTTATTTTTGTTTCTTTAGAGTGGTTTTTATTTTCAGCAACAAATTTATAAAGGCAAAGTATATATATATATATAAAAAAAAATAGTTTCAAGTCGGCATTAAAAAGAATGATTTTCCTATATTTTATTTGTTTGTTTTTTAAAGAGGAAAACAAAAATATAAATTACCATCTGTTTGTAAAATATATTTGTATAATTTTAATGTAACAAGTATATAATAATAATAACAACAATAATAATAATAATAATTTTTTAATTGTAGGTGCTAGTTTGGTTGCTCTTTTTTGGATCATCTTAATTTTATCTATGTCTTGTTGAACATAGGAATCAAAACCTGAAAATTGTTTCCTGGGAAGGCTTGGATGACATTGTACTAGTAATTTCTCCTGATACACCCAGAGGACATTGGCTGCTTGTTAGAATTACGGAAGCTTTTGAAGGCAAAGATGGATGTGTAAAAGTTGTGAAAGTTAAAAAAAAGAATTTATACAACTAATTACAACAGGGCTCGAATTAAGCGTATCAAGAATTGCGATTGTTTTTCACACCTTTGCAATTAGTTTTTTCTAAGAAAAAAATATTTTCATAATTTTTTTTTTTTTCTTTCTTTTTTTTTTTTTATTCTTATTTATTATTTTTTTTTTTTTTTACTATTCTTAATAAAAAAGTTTTTGCCTAAGTTTTTATTTTTATAAAGTATGTTATCATAAATTTATCTTTTGAATAGAAATATGATTGATCACTTGCTCTCTTGCGCAGAGATTTTAATTTAACATTTTTAACGCTTTTGAACTTAAATTACTTTAAATCTCTACATAAAAGACAACAATATTTTCATGTTATATTTAGTTTGATTTACTTGTGGATTTAAAGTACATCACAGTAAATTTGCCTATAAACTAAATCAAAATTACCATTTTAGTTGCTACAGTTAGGTTACTCAACTAATTAATATACTTAATATACTTAAAGACTAGCCAAAGTTAGCCATACAAATGTTTTTATTTATATCTTATGTTGTTAACACATAATAAGCTTTAACCTAAAAACTATTTTAACAAGTAATTTCAAATAGAATATGAAAACCTAGATACAATTTTTTAAATATTTTTATTCTAGTAAAAGTGATATCAAGTTTAAACATTTTCTATAAATACATAAGTTGTTTTTTAGGAATTTTTTTAAAAAAGAAATTTATTTTAGTCTTCTAAAATTCTCTTATTCAAATAATATTACAATTGAAATTTGAAATTAAAAAAAAAAAGGAAAAATTTAAACAAATTTTATCGCTCAATACTTATAAATTTAATTGCAGCAACGTCTGTAATATCCAGTGGCATAGGGAGGAGCAATTCTGAAAGTTAAACAATATTAGATTTAGAACATGGTGCAAGTGAAGAAGAAAGTTTTATTTAAATGTAAGCATTTTAACTAATTATTTTGTGCTTCTTGAAAATAGTTTTAAAAGTAGAAACTTTTTATTAAACTAAAAATTGAATTAAACAAAATAAATTATTTTAATTTTGTTCAAAGAAACTTTTTTCCAAAAAAATAATTTAAGCATGTTTTTTTGCCTTGATCTTGTTTGGTCTATAGACTTGTTTGGTCTATAGATGCATATTTTTGCGCAAGTATGAAGCTAAAGTTTTTTGACAATATTGTTTTAATTTATTATTTAGAATTCTATTTATTTACTTTGTTTTAATTATAAACACGTTTTATGGTAGTAACGTTATTAACTGTATAAAAAGCGTCACAAAGTTGTTTTAAATTAACACAACTTGTTAATCTAAAACAACTTAGTGACACAACTATTTTAAAAACTGCCAACGAGAAAATTTTAAGATAATATTTAAATATGAGAGATATTGTTTAAAAAAAATTACAATAATGAACTAATGTACAAAAAATACTTTTTTATAGTAACGTAATTCCCTTCCTTACCGCAAAGCAGCAACAGGGATAAGAAGAAGGTGAGGGGGGGATACAAAAGAAAAAAAATTTCACCATTATACATAGATCATCCAGGTCATATTTTAAAAATCCGGAAAATCAGTAAGGTTAAATATCCGGAAAAAATCCGGAATATATTTTCCCTAATATTCCTTTTAATTTTGATTTTAGCAAAGTTGTTTTTAATTTTTTTTTAACTTTTCCTAATTTTTGTATCAGTAATGAGTGAAAAAGCTTAAAAGACAGATATATTACTAAAATATAATCCTAAACTTGTATGTATAGAAAACATTTTTGATATCCGGAAAAACAAAAAGTTGAGGAAAATATCCGGAACTCCGGAAATATCCGGAAAAAGATAATCCCTGATTATACAGGCTTGGTTGGGAAGCAGGTGCGATCGCACTCGATAATTGACCACGGAAATAATATTTAGTTGCGAAAAACCGGCCAGATTTTTTAGTCGTTTTGAGAACATTTCAAAAACAAACAAAAAAGCGCAATAAGATTAACTGGAACGATGTGAGACAGTTAAAAAAAGGAAAATAGCTTTTAACACGAAAAAACTTTAAGCAAAATAAATACGATTAGAGCAAATATTTTTGAAACGTTGCTCTTTTGTAATTTTTTCAATAAATTAAGTGACATTTTTTATATAAAGTAACAATTTACTAATAATGATTGTTTAATAAGGACACAAATGTTCTCCGATTTATCAAAGAGTATATATAATTTTTATTTATATACTTGTCTTAGTTCCAGTGCTGGATTGAGGAAGGGGGGAGTAGAAGGGCTATAGCCTCGGGACTCACAATGTTAGGGGCCGCGAAATAGTCAAGAGGACCATTCGGTATTTTTTTCACCATTTTTACGCTGTGGCACATAATAAAGGCTGCCAAAATAATGCAGTCCCTGGCCCTGTAAAGTCCAACAAGATTCAACTAATAAAACAAAAGCTAGATGATTTATTTATAAATAAAAAAGTTTTTTCAATAACTGTTTTATGCTTCACGTATTTTGAAAAGTTTAACACATTTGAAACAATTTTTCTTAGTATACAAAAAAAAATTGTTTCAAATGTGTTAAATATCTTATAAGATGAACAGATGAATTAATTAAATCATTGAGTTTTTGTAGAAATTCAATTAGCTATATAGAAATTAACTAAAAACGTTAAATTACTATGTGAGGAGGAAGCGGAACTGCTTTACAATACCGCTGATGATGTTTAGTTAGTGGGTTTTATAATTTTAATTAGTATTTAAAACAGAAAAAATTAACTTTAAGTTTAATTATAACGAGTTTATAAGAATGGCTGAAGCAAAAATAATTAAAGTTAGTAAATTAAAAACATTTATTTTTGTAAACAAATAATGTTAGTTTTAAACATTTATAGCTTTGCAGATGTGGCTCCAAGAATTAAAATAATAGTTTGTTTGATATTCTTAAAACTATTTATGCTAGAAATCATAACGAAATTATAACAAAACTCAAATAATACAATTTTTAAAAATATTTCAACAGAATATCTAGAAATTTCGGTTAGTATTTTTTTAACCAATAGAATTAGTTGTTAGTAGATTTGGCGGGTTTTTTGTGTTTTTTTTTTTTTTTTTCTGCACAAAGATGTTTGAGAACATTCGAGTTTATGTATGTTTCCATGTATGTCCGTAAACAAAATATTTTAAAAAATTACGATGAAATAATGAACTTAATTAAAGAAACATGCATAAATTTAAATGTTCTCAAAACGACTAAAATATCTGGCCGGTTTTTCGCAACTAAATATTATTTCCTGGTCAGTTATCGAGTGCGATTGCACCCGCTTCCTGAACAAGCCTGATTATAGTTTTTTTTTTTTTTTGCGTTAATTTGAGCCCTGTACAATAGGGTGTATCACTTGGTACCATAATTTTAAAAAATCACTTTTTTTCAAGGCACATATTCAAATTCTTATGAAAAATTAAATTTTAATTTGAGTTTCCTTTTAGTGTTTTTTGATTTGAAAACGTTTCGGTAGCACAATTAGCACTTTTAGATATGCAATATATTATTAATTATAACATTTTGAATTTTTTTGGAAAAGTGTAAACTCTAAATCATTTTATATTCATACTTATGTCAAATAACGTTGTTTTGTCAAAAACTAATTTTCCTCATGATTAGAATCTAGGAACCCCCTCCTCCTCCCTAACCCCCTCGCCCCACATCTGAACAAATGAATTTATGTTATCGCCCCTAATGTAGGGAAACGGTTTTTTAATCAAAAATTTACTCAACCTCATATTTTTTAATTTGCTAAAAAATTTATAACCATTTAAAAAATTATTTTTCATAAAATATTTCATTAAAAATATACTTCTCATTTGAAGCAGTTTTAAGTTTTACAGTTTTTTCTTGAATAAAATCTTGAATACAAAATACACTATTTTCTTGTATTTCTTAGTTACCATATTTCAAGAACATCTTTCTTTGATTTAAAGGTGGGAAGTTCTTCTATATGTATCATTCTTGTTCTAACAAATCCATCTCTTCGTTCTGGACCATAAACAATGGCAGATTCTTCCGTCACGCTATTGAAGCAGCATTCTGTTGCTTGAGTATGAATACTGAAATTAGGAATTTTCAGTAGATTTCCAAAGAACTTGGAGATCTCTGCTTTAGAAAGACTACATGTAAATATTGGTTCAAGACAACCTTTTAAATTCCAAAAAATTAATTCTTAAAGACTAGTAGCGTCAAGGTTAATCTTTGAAGATATTCTTTTTCGAACAGCAGTGTCTTCAAGCTCATTATTTCCTCTAATTTGTAAAATCATTTTAACACCAAACTTTCTTTCAATTTCATTAGAGTGAAATTTAGTCAAGAGTGAAACCAGAATACAATCACTATGGCTGTACCAACCCCCAGTTTGTATATATGATGTGATAATATTCACCAAATTGTCTTGGTTGCTGGAGGACGCTCCAGCAGATGTTTGGTAGAATTTTCAAAACAAAGTTTAAAATACATTTTGACACTAAATTCAACTAATATCTTCGAAATCTCCAGCTCGCTGTATTTAAGGTTATGATTTCTTGTCCACAAAAATATCAAGGTCATACCTGTTATAAGCCAGCAAGAATGAAACAGTGATCCACATTTGAGCTTTGCAAGTTCCGGAGAATGTTTTCCTGACTTGATAGCATTTACATATCTATAACTGATATTACCATTAGTAGATAAGCATTTTATGCCTTTCTCATCAAGTTTTAAAACATTTTCAAATTAAAAAACACAAAAAAGAAAATCAAATTAAAATTTAATTTTATATAGGAATATCAGTACGCCATATTATTTTAATGAAGATGATTTTAGCAATGTACCCTACTGTACAAGATTGTGTCTTTTTGAGTTTGACAATTAAGTATATTTGAGAGACTGGAATCTGTCAAATGGGGAGAATGATCAGAAGAAAACCGAATCGGCATATAAAACAACATTCCAATACAATAGTTATAACCATATAACCAGTAAATAGCACCATTATAGTTATAACAAACTAAATAACAATTATATGGCAACTATTTGAACAATAGTGTTTATTGAATTTTTTGTTATTGAACGAAATTTTCGTATAAATAGAGTTTTGTTGTTGTTGTTGAAAATATTTTTAAAAAATCAATATTTTTAAAATAACATCTCACATTATCTCAAAGCCAGCTTGTACTATTGTTAATAACTCATTTAAAAGTGGCACAACTTTTCAACTAAATTTGAATGAAAATATTATCACAGGACATACTACTGTCTCAAATAAATTTAACAACTATTTTATCTCTGTCAATAAAAAACTACACAGGGAAATCAGACCAATAAAACGCAATTTTAGAGACTTACTTAATATGCCAAATACTAATTCCCTCTTTATTGATCCTGTGAGTGAAGATGAGGTATCTAATCTTATCAATAATACTTTAAAATTTAACATAAGCTATGGTCCTAACAGCCTACCCTCATTTTTTCTAAAACTTACATCTCACATTATCTCAAAGCCACTTTGTACTATTATTAATATCTCATTTAAAAGTGGCACATTCCCTGATGTATTCAAAGTAGCTAGAGTTGTTCCAATCCTCAAAAAAAGTTCATTGATCATTCATGATCTCTCAAATCTTGTTCATTGGCTTCGATCAAATAAACTTTCTCTTAACTGAAATAAAACTGAACTCATCATCTTTTAAAATACACTAAAATTTTAGACTAAACGGACAGAAAATTTATCCTGTAGGATCTATCAAATATCTGGGTATTAAAATTGATTCCAATCTATCCTTCAAAGACCATCAGAATGACTTGGCAATAAAACTCAGGAGATCTAATGAAATGCTGGCCAAAGTCCGCCATTATGTAAATTTAGAAGCTTTGCTTAATATATACCATGCTATTTTTGGGTCTCATCTAAGATAATATTTTTTTTTTTTAAACATCTTTGCTTCCAACAAGGCTGCAAGCAACCACTAATTAGTGTTGGAAGTTACTGGAAGAGAAAAGATGAAGATTGTAGAGCAAGATAACAAATGACAGATGACTTAAAAGATTGCAAATTATATAAATTAGGAAAGCAATATGAAGGAAGCGAATTCCAAAGAACTGATGTTCAAGGAAAAAAACTAGATGAATTAGAGTTTTAGGAGCACTTAGGAACAGTAACAGAAAAAGGATGAGATTTAATTGAATGACGAGTAACACAAGAATGAATTTTAGTAGATGGCACAAGAGACGCTAGCTCTTTAGAGCAGTGCCCATTATAGCATTTGTAGAAAAGAGAAAGAGAAGCAACATTACGACGATGTGACAGAGGTTGAAGGTTGGCTGCAAGAGCAGGTCCAACTAGCAACTTTAGCAGATGCTAATTTTGCAACGGATTTGATATAAAGTTTCCAAGAAAGATCAGAAGTAAGAGTTAATCCTAGAAGATGAAGGGTAGGAGACTCATCGAGTACATTACCGTTCATAAATATAGGAAGATCTAAATTATTGCGATAACAATTGGCTGAAAAAAAATTGAGTTTTATCTGAATTAAAGTTCACCAGCCACTGTTAGTCCCATGCTGTAGCAGGAGTGAGATCCTTTTCAAGCTCAGATCCCCCCTGCAAGCAATTAGAGGGAGTTGGCTTCTTATCGTGACAAGAATAAATGATAGTATCATCAGCGAACAATGCCACCTTAGATGTGAGAATATCTGGAATATCGTTAATGTAAATTAAAAAGAGTATAGGGCCAAGGATTGAACCTTGGGGAACCCCTGAGGTTACAGAATAAAAAGAAGAGTGCTGTCCATCAAGGACAACTTTTATACTACAATTGGAAAGGAAGGATTTAATAATCTTAAAGATGTTTCCAGATACACCATAAGAAGAAAGCTTATGGAGAAGACCAGCATGCCAAACTTTATCAAACGCTTTAGAAATGTCAAAAGCAATGGCCTTAACTTCTTCACCTTTATCTAATGTGCAATAAAACCTAACGGTTATTATAGCAAATCAGCCGTAGAACGAGAAGATCGAAATCCATATTGATGATCAGAAAGTAGGTTATGAGATTCGAGATGAGAGATTAAGTGTTTGTTAGAAGAGTCTAAGCAGGAAATCACTTAATATACAGAAGCTGGAGTGATACGGATGTCAATCAACCTGTTTGACGGCTATATCAGGTAAAACGCAACTAATGGAATCAAGAGATGATATTAATGAAAAGTTCTTGGCAAACAATTCAGCTTTGTCTTTAGGTAAGGTGACAAAGTCTGAACCATACAAAAGAGGTGGAATTACAGACTTGCCCTTATTATTGATACTATTAAAGATTCTCCAGAAGTCACGAGAGCCTAATTTTTTGTGATAAAATACGAGATTTTATGATCTGAGAATAGCGGGCTTTGGCGTTAGACAAAACCTTTTTACAATGGTTCCTAGCAGTAATAAACAGACATCTGTTTTCTGGAGAATTGTTTAGCTGATAGATATGGAAGTAATGGTTTCTATTGGCAATTGCAGCAGCACAATGTGAGGAAAACCAAGGAGAAGAGTGAGGCCTGACCTGGAATCGTCGAGAGGGAATAAAGGATTTCATACCAGCCTGAATCCACCAAGTTTTGTAAGAAGCACATTTGTCAACAGGAAGACGAAAGATTTCTACCCAGGGGCCATCACGAAGAAAATCACAGAAAGAGTCCCAGTCAGCTTTAAGGTAGTTGTAAGATGTACGATGATAGGGGGATTCTGATGGTAAACAAGAATGAGATAATAGTTTTAGAGAGACTAAACCATGATCAGAAGCACCTAAGGGTGAGTGTGGAGTAAACAAAACATAAGTCGAGTAGAGAAGGTAAATGATTCTGGTTGTCTGGAAAGCGAGTTGGAAAGTTGACTATTTGAGTTAGGGATTGAGAAAGGCAAAAGTTGTGGGCCTTAATGCCTACAGAGTCACTGACACTAGAGCCAAGCCATTCAGTGTGATGAACATTAAAGTCACCAACAACAACAATATTGGCTGATATGCATGTCAAATATGGGGACAATCCCCGAAACACAATTTTTCAAAATAAAGCCTCAAAAATAATATATTTTCAAGGCTTTATTTTGGAGATAGCCTTGTATTTATAAATAATATATTTATAAATAAAAATAATATATTTTTAATTTTCTTGAATCTTTATTTATCGTCATCATCAATTTATTTTCTTTCATTTCAATTTATCTCATTTTTATTGGTAATATTATCATCGTTATTAAAGATTTTTTATTATGATTATTATTCTTTTTTATTATGATTGAATTTTATATTACGATTATTATTCTCATGATTATTATTTTGTTCTCAGATGATAGTAATATTAACTTTTTTATTATTTTTAATTTTCATCTTATTTTCTATTTTACTATCATTATTTCTTATTATTGCTATATATATTGATTTAATGTTTATTGTTGTTTTAATTGTTAGTAGTATTTACACTATTAATATAATATTATTATTACTATTAATATATTTCTAAATATCTATATTGATATATTGTATTAGTTATTTGCTTTATATAAGTACACATAATAACGAAAATAACCTTGAAATGTTAAACAACTTATTTCAGAATATATTTGATTTGATTGATTTTAATTTGTCATCGAGTGCAAATATCAATTTTTAAAATATTGAATGACAGATTAAGTTTAATATTTTATTATAAAAAAAAAATCTTTTCGAACATTTAATTTATAAAAATATTCTATACACTTAAATGTACTTTACTTTATACCATTACATAGTTTATAGCAAAAAAATAATCATACTGAATTGTTGTTTTCATGTAATCATTTCCATCACCAGTAAGAACCTTTCTTAAATCTGTGATCTTTCTACCACCTTTTAAAGGTTGAACATTTTCTTTACATTGTTCCCACTCATCTTCTTGTGTGGATCCATCCATTCAAATGTAAATTCTTAAATATTCAAACAGTATTTAAACCAATGAAATAAAAAAATGCAGTATAAAAAGCATCAACACTTATATTCCTGAAAAACCTCAAGCCTTAAATTAAATATATAGACTCAAACATAAACATTTAAATCAATATAACATATTTAAAAAAAGCTAGCCTCCTTGATTGTGGTGACCCTTGCAGCCTTTAGCGAGCATGCGAATAAAGTAAAAAAAAAAAAAGAGAGGGTTTTTTTCTGATTTGGTATTTTCTAATGGTTCTTTTCAAGGAGACTCTTGTCTTTTTTAACTAAAAGTTTTAAAAACCTCAGAAGAAAACAAGAGAGCTTTATGCAACTGCTTTAAAAAATATAAGGAACTTTCTTTATTTAATGAATAATTAAAGATGCTATATATTTAAATTTGTAAACTAAGTAAATTTACAAACTTAAAATATAAATATAAAAACCTAAAATTATGATTTTTGTATTTGCTTGTATAATATATTTTCAAAAAATGAAAATTTCCAACTTTCTGGAATAAATTTGACGATTATGTGTCAACCAAAAAAATTAATAAAAACAAAACTTAAAATATACATACTGCACACCCAAACATTAAGTTGATGTACTTTAGTCCATGCATTACCTGAGTGTTTGGTTTGTGCAATTTTGTTTTAAATGCATTAAGAAGAAACTTATTCCATTCATAGCTTTGTTTCAGTTAAGCAATACTGAAGCAAAATACCCTTAAAAATGAACGAGGTCAAAAAATAAATTATTTTAAAAAGTTATAAAAATGGTTCTTTAAAAATATCTTCGATAAAAACTCCCTTTCTTAGAAAATTCTTAACTTAAAAATTATTTCCTTACAGCTTTTTTTTTTCTGTTTAAAAAAATTACAAAAAATTATAATTTTTTTGCTTAATTTTATATTTTTAAAATTTTGTCAGCTTGCGCATGAAAAGGATAAAATATAGAGTGATAAAAACTAGATGAGTAAACTTTATTTTGCAACTAACTTCTTTTTCAAGTATTTTCAAAATCATAAAATAAATATATATTAACATATAATAGACAGCTTTATTATTTTCAAAAAGATCTCGTTCAAACTTTACGCGCCGCAATGTGATGGCTATATAATTTGAATTTGGTGGTATTGTTTTTTTGATTGGCTATTTTTCAATATTCTGAATTTGCATTTCGAAGAAAAAATTTATAAAAAAAAGCTATGTTTTTACACATCTTACTTGAATGAGTTTAAAAATAGTTTCAATTGAAGATTTTCAAACTTATCTTCTTTTTAAGGATATCCCCAGTGGGCCAGGGGTTACCAATAAGGTCAATAAAATTTTTATACAGTTTCTTAAATTGCTTTCCGATCTTGTGACGATTATATCGGCGTTTGTTGATTTGTTCTCTCTTTTTTTTTTTTTTTTTTTTTTTGAGTATTGTTTGCATAGTCGTGGCTAGGCTACCCTACACCCCCAGGGCTCAGCCCAGCGAATTTAGGTCCCACTTACAAATTTATGGAACCTTTTGGTGGTGCCAGGGTAAAGGCAACTTTTTTAACAAAAAATTTAAAACTATCGATAGACTTAAAAATATTTTAAAAAAATATAAATCAGAACAAAAAATTTTTTCGTGATGACGTCATTATTTATCCGCATAGTGTTCAAAACTGGCTATTCTCTAATTGCCTTATCTAATATAACTAACTCAAAAATAGTCAAAACTGATTGAGAATTTGAACATGAATTTTTTAATGTATTTAGAATGTTTTCTATAAAACAGAATTTTTTAAAACATTTTTAATTTTACTAGGTTGATATTCAAACTTTAGGATATAAAAAATTAAGGGAAGTTTGGGACCGAATCATGATAAAAATGAGTTTAAAAATAAAAAATAAAAAGTTTTGCTTCATAGACAACATTCCTAATATGTTCATCATTAAACCTGCAAAATATCAGCCTATTACATTTTTTATGAAAAGTTATTTTTTCTGAAAAATTAAGATTTAGCGAGAGAAAAAAGTTGCAAAAAAGTTAAAACAAGTTTTAAAAAGCAATATATTGCAATTATATCGTAACTTTAACCTAAACGTACAGATTATAATTGTATATAATATTTAAGGAGAAGTCAAATGTCTTGAGCATTGTTTAGCAAAAATTGTTTTTTTGGTTTAGGAGATATCACTAATCAATATATTTTTTTTTAATTGCAATAATATTGCAATTTTATTGGCCAATATTGCCAATAACTTGCAATGGATTGGCAATATATTGGGCAATAATATTGCAATATTGACAATAAAATTGTAATAATATTGGCCAATATCTTGGGCAATAATCTCGCAATAAAATTGCAATTATATTGGGCAATAATCTCGCAATATTGACAATAAAACTCTTTGCAATTTTATTATCGTCTAGCAGCAGCGCTGAAAGTTGACATTTGAAAGAAACATTTATGTACACTTTCAATTCATACTAAATTCGAATTTTAAAAATTAAATAAACAACTAAATTTAGAATAAATAAGATGGTGTATTTATTTAACACACAAAACATACAAAATACATTACAGATAGAATGGGGGGGGGGGGGGGATAAGCGAAAAACGCTGACAACCCCACACCAAAAGAAAAATGTCACTCATTTGTTTAGTCTTCAAACTTTTGTACTACTTTTATTGTCTCGGAAAAATTGATTAATACTCGCCCGAACAACACGCCAGTTGTAAGAAGTAAACACTTTGTCAAGTGCACCTTTAACTTCCTGAATTTCTTCATTCTCCATATGAATGCGTGCAGTAGGTCCGTTTGGTTCACAAATACGCGTGCAAGTAAACTCCTTTCCGAATCGCAACAAAATAAATTTTCTTGCAAAGCTACATGGTTCTCGTTTTTGAATGTCGTGCAATTTAAATTCGGCATCAAAACCATTATACACGGCCTAAAAAGTATAATACAGATAAGTTCGGATTTAGTAAACATTTTTCAATGGATGGTCAAATTATGCAACCTTTTGTATATAAATGTACCTTTCCTTTAGCAATCAATATTTCTTTTATTCAATTTGGTAAATACTAGCAAGTTGTGCTCTCATTGGATGAGCTTTTTTTAATTAAATTACAAAAATTAAATTGACTTACATTGTCATTATTTACAGATTCTTTTTCTATTGGGCGCAAAATTTCAGACAACAGTTTGTTGGTCTTCTTTTGTTCAAAAAGAAGTTCCTTTTGTTCAATCAAAATTGCTAATGTTAAAAAAAATATATAGCACTTCTATGTACAAGTACAATATGGTAGAACTTAGGCAAACACAGTATTCATACTATAGGACTGTAACTAACCTTCTAAACAAGATAGTTTGCTTAACTTCGGTGAACCACAGTGTTTTGTTTTAGGAACATCACTAATTATTGGAAGCATCAATGCTCTGGGAGCATCAACATTGTCAAGTAGCATGTCAAGCTTCCGCTTTTCCAAAGCCATAATCTGTGCTTCACTTTTTTTAGATCCTTTTTGACTGTTATAAAATGATGCAAAGGACTCTGATTCTATAAATGAAAAAGACAATAAAAATATGTTCAAGAAATTACATAAACAAAATTGTAATATTATTAAAATTACCTGAATTTTCATTCAACACTTCATTTACATGTTTTTTTTTCAGCACCTTTGATTTAGGAGTCGATTTATATTTAGGTCCGTTTAGGCCTGTATGTTCTGAGACCGGTGCAATATTCTCTGAATCTATAAAAAAAAACATGAACAAGTTGTGGTTACAAACATATAATCATGGGTGTACTAGGGGCTAGGCTACTAGTGGATCCAATAGATCCCCACCTACCATCGGATAGTGCAACTTTAACTTGTGTTGATAATTGTTGTGTGAATTTTGTGTCATTTTTTATTATTTAGCAAAAATGTTTAATTAATTATTACTTGTGTAGCAGACATAATAACTAAACTCTGTCTGGTAACAAAGGTAACCTCCTTTTTTTTGACCCAGGGTGCTATTGCACTCCGGCACCATGGTCCAGTTCACCACTACACAGAAGAGTAAATTTTAAATAAAATTACTATAATATTGTCTTGTCATTGTCACATATTTATATTACATAAGTTACCTGAGGATTGGTCTCCATCAGAATGTTTTCTTTTTCCGTCAGTATTGCCTTCAATATAATTGAGGGCAAACTTGCTTACTTCATCAGTGCTAGGATTTTCATCACCAAAATCGTCCATGAAGTTATCTAGCAATGTTTCAAATTTACAGCATTGGGTAATAGACCCCTTATAGATGATGACAGCTGCGTGTTGTATATTTGCAATAGAAACATGCACTACATTTTTCTAATAAGTAAAAAACATTAAATTTAATTATCAACACACCATAAATAGTATAATAAAAGCAGGGGCTTCCATTTTTCAACATCCCTAAAAAGTGGGCATCTAAAATACTTCTTCCATTTTAGGGTGGGCTTCTATATATTCAGCTATGTAAAAAAACAAAAAAAACATTTTTATCTTATTCGTGGGCATCTAAAATACTTGCTTCTATTTTAAGGTGGGCTTCTATATATTCAGCTAACAGCTGATAGCTGATATATTCAGCTAATAGCTGGTATGTAAAAAAACAAAACAAAATTTATCTTCTTTGTCAATTATAGGGAGGGGGGATAAAATTTAAGGGTGGACTTTAATTATATTATGTATGGTAAATGCTGTCAGTTTTTTTTAACACACTTACCACTTGAAATTCAAGGCATTCAACGGATGAATAATGCTTAAAAAGTGTATTTGAAAGTGATATGGGAGAGGTATGCCGCTCATCTTTTTCACAATCCTTGTACCATAAAAGAACAAACGTAGAAGAAAGCTTTTGAGTGTCTACAAAATCTAATTTCTTTGTTCTATTTCTATCAGGGTAAGTCATTATTAAATAAAATATAAACCTGTAAAAAAATTCAATCAAATTATCAAATTATTTTAAATCAAATTATCAAAATATTAAAAACAAAAATGTTTGTTAGTATAAAAAAACACACATGCATGATGTGAAGCATATTTATTAATTACAAAATTTACATTTAGCCACCCTAAGCATATTCGAAAAGTTCTTTCAATGGTGTCAAAATTAATACATCTTTTGTATCTAATTTACTTTTAATTAATATACATTTGCAGACTAAAGTGTCAGCTGAAATAACAACAATGTTTTTTGTTTGTTCAACAATAAAAAAAAAGTCATCATCAAAGTTAATTTCCAAATTTCCAATCATATCACCAAAAGTAGAAACTAACTTACACTTCACATTCAATAGTTGTAACTGAACATGTATTACATTGTCAACTAAAGGAAAATCTAATATGATACCAAACTTATTATGTCCAAATTGACAAGTGTAGCTGTTATGTTTGCCATAACCTTTTGAATGGTAAACAATACCATGTTTCAACAATCTGCCCGGATTTAACAACTGCAATTCTTCTTGTTCAATAATGCCAATATTTAATGCTTTACAAACTTCAACTTTTTTAGGATGATCTGTTGTTTGCAAAAAACAAGAAGCTGTTTTGAAGTCAAGAAATTTTTGTACAATCTGTTGTGGATGACTATGTGTTCCCTTCATCATTTTTTTATAATTACTTAGCCGAGCTTCAAAACAAAACATTGAGTAATTTGTAACACTTCCATGCATTTTAATAATATCGCTAACATGACCAAGCAAATGAACATTTATAGTATTCATATATAAAGGAAGCAACTCAGACAATGATTTTTGATAAAAGTTAAACAGCTGACTAATAAGCAACACCTTATCTAAACATATTTCACTGCTACACAAACGCATACCAATTACTAGAGAATAAATCATCATCATGCAGTCAGGATTCAAATATGGTAAAAAATATGGAACTGCTAAGTATAAAATAAAGTTTTCAAAGTCATGGCCTTTCCAATGTGTGAATGATTTAATAGTTAATGGCTTGGGCATGTTATGTGGCATTTTTTGATCAGCAAGTAAGATTTCCATAGCATTTAATTTTGCACTACCAATAAAAAATGATTCATGTTTATTGGTAACAGAAAATAAACAAACTAAAAGCTTTTTTGAGCAATTTTTCGTAAAACAAATGTAACACATCAATAAGTATCATATCTGGCACTTTAATAAATGAAATGTCACTAAAGATGTTTGAGCCTTTAATTCCAAATACAGATACTTTTGATTTTTTGGCTAATCTAGCATATATGGCATACATTTCAGATGTTTTAAGATTATAATTTGTATCTGAATGTGAATAAATTCTAGCGGAACCATGTTTTCTTTCAATTGTTCTACCAGGATGTTCGCAATAGTGACATCCAAATTCACCATTATACTGCTTATGATTGATGATTGAAGCCACTGCAGGCAAATCGAAAACAAAACCAACAATATGAATAACTACTTGGATATTGTTAATTTCAAGGGGTGTTTCAAACAGTTTTCCATTGATGTACTCCTAAAAAAAAGTTAGTAATATAGTAACGTTGCCCAATTTATTCTTGTCACGGCTGGAACAGTGAATTCTACTACTATAGGTAATTCCATTGACAACTACTTTTAAAATAAAAAATAACAATCAATAATTTAATTACCTTTAAATAAGCATTCCAATTAGGTTTTAATAATGAGAACCATAAACCAAGAAGTAGTGTATTTTCAAATAGGAATCGTTTATAAGATGGTAAATCTAAAATAATAGCATGAAATGGCCACATTGTAATCTTTTTTTTTGTGTATGGTTCTCCACCATCTGTTGACATCAATAAATGAATATGTAAAACATTTGCAGACTTCATATTTTCAACAAAATTTGGTCTAGAAATAAAATCACTCTTTCTTTTACCTGACATAATTTCCAATTGATATGATTTAATTGCATCCAAATTCAGAAATAAAACAAGTTTCATTTGGCTAATGATATCCAATATAAAGATATGGGATGAACAATGAGTATTTATTTTACACGTGTCAACTAAAGCTGTGCAGCAATTATGACAATAATATTTATGCGTTGGTTCAGTATGGGAGAATATATTTTTAGTAACAAATCTACGAATCATTTTATGAGATGACGGCATGTCATTTATACAGCGAAAAATCTATTAAAAAAATTTAAAAATTAAAAATATATTTTTTCAAGCTTTATCAACCAAACTAAGCCTGGGCCAGACCCCAGCCTCAAGTTGAAATAAAAATATGACATACTTCATTATTTTTATAATTTAATAATTTGTAAAAAAAATAATTTGTAAAAACTATAGATATAAAATATATAATATATAATTGTAAAATATTATATAATATATAATTTGTAAAAAAAGTCGGATAAAATTTTCACAAGTAAAATGTTTTATAATTAGGAACGTTCTGCATTACTTTATCAGACTTTTTTTACGAAATATTGGCAATGTGCACCATTTCTGGTAGCAGCCAGAGATAAATAGCCAGATCAACATTTATTGCTAAGGACTAAGTTGATTGATAATTTTATTAGCTTCACAATATTCATTTACAAGTACATTGCACAATTTAAACTACATCTAACATACCAGCAAAGTCTTCAAAAATCTATCAAATGCGATTTCAGTAAATGAATTGCTAATCATTAAATACAACAAGGTTAAAAACATAAACTTTTTGTTAACAATTGAATCCAATAAAGAACATTCAAATGGATTAGAACTAAAGAACTGAAACATGGAAGCACTCGATTCTTCCTCAGATACTAGAATTTGATTTTCTTCCTCAGATACTATAGATACAATTTCTTCTGTCTCTTGGGTAAAACTACCATCATTAACATTATCATCTGTATTGCTACAGTCGGACTGAGAACTACTATTAGTAATTTCCTCTTCAGAAGAAGTAGACTCAGCCGTAAAATGTAAAGTTCTTCTCTCGTACTTTCTATTAAAAAAATTTCGTTTCATTGCACATATATTCACCATTAATAAAATTTTATGAGTCTTTACTTATAAATAACTATGTTATTTTTGCACGGGTATCTTGTGTGGCCAGACAGGTTTGCTGGGCTCATGCAAGCCATGTCTAACGTGCGCCGAAGAAACCTGCCTGGCCGCACTTACACTGCAGTATAAAGTCCAATGAAAGCATGGTTGTAACTTCAGTTACAATCATAAAATCGATTACCTAATATTAGTTGCAATAATATTGCAATAATATTACAATTATATTGCAATTATATTGTAATATTTTAACAACAATCTTGCTACTGCTTATAAACCCATTAAATTTATGTAAAACAAAAAAATGACACAGGCAATTAGATAAGCATCAGAATTATTTATATTTAAATGCATCTAAATTACATTTACAAACACATTACATTTGTATAATTTTATTGATATTTTATTGGACAATTAATTGAGCAATATATAGCAATTTAAATTGAACGCGCAATAATATTGCAATATGTTGTAATAAACCGCAATATATGTCGATTAGTGATTGCAGAAAAAGCGTTGCTAAAGTCTTTAAAAAGGGAAAATTTGATTAAAATAAGGAAGATTTTCAACTTTTTGCAAAACGCATATTGAAATAGGTAGATTTAAGAATTTAAAACATTCATTTTAGTATTTTTCAAAATTTTACCAAAAATAGCCATTTTTACTGATTGTTCATACTTTTATTTATTCGATGAGGCGACAGATATTATTAATTAGCGTTTTTTTTTATCATTTTTTTTCATAACAAGTGCAGTTGATTGTCTCATCGTAAACCAATCATCAATAATCGTTGATGATCTCTGACGCGATTTTTACATAGATTGTTTTTTTTTTAATGGTATTTCTCAGCCCTATTTTGTGCCTAGTGGCTGTCAATTAGACTGGCTGTTAATCAAGAAATCTACATAAACAAATGCATTAATAAGAAACTTATTCCATTCATCAATAAGTATCATTCAGATAATGTATATGTATTCTGGCCCGATTTGGCATTATTTTACTACGCAAAAACAGTAATCACAAACCTAAACAACAAAAAACGTGAATTTTGTTGAGAAAGCGGATAACCCTGCAAAACATGCCACAAATGCCGTCCTATTGAAATTTTTGGAATATTTTGAAAGGCCTTGTTTACATGAATAATTGGCATGCATAAAATCTTAAAAAATTTCGCTCTAGAATAAAGTATTGCTTTTGAAAAGTTGATTTTGAGCTCATATGGAGTTTGTATCAGACTATACCGGGCCTAGTTGATAAAGTCGGAAGGAATGGTTTAATTGAAAATAACTGGTTATTTATATAAAAACTAGAACAAAACAAAAAGGAAACAGGTTTTAAAAACACTTTTTAAAACTTGTTTCCTTTTTGATTTACCTTATACCTTAAAAGAGATATTTTTGTTAAATTCATTCTCGTTGAGAATGGATTTAACAAAAAGGTACTCTTATAAACAAAATGAAATATTATTACATTTATCAGGTTTTAAACATAATGAATTTGCGTTTTTGTTTAAAGTTACAAATTTCTTTTACTGAACTTTGAATTTCCGCAAGATTTTTATAACTTCAAAACTAGATGTGTCCGGATAATTTACTTAAACTTTTACAGCCTGATCTCATTTAAAATTCATTTGAACTAAAATAATCAATAACTATTTGTAAATATTGGAAATTAATTAAAAAGCATTTATAATAAATTATGCATATTTTATAATCTTTTAATAGTAACAGTAATAGTAATATGTATTTGAATTTTTGGCGTCCTTGGCGTTCTTTTATGCGCCCTTTTTTAAGAATAACTGTCAACTGTGATATGGGGTGATTATTAAATAACAAAAATATTTTCAATACAAACATATATATTTAAGTTAATCACTTAAAAACATTAACAAAAAAAATTATAATTTTCTACGTGAGTTTTGTTTTGTAAATGTACAGCTATATAGAAATAACTGCTTTTCTTTATTGCAAACTTGTGGTGGTGTTTTATTATTTAAAAAAAAAGCGTTTATACAACAGCGCAATCACTAACGAGATTTAAAGAGTGTGCCAAACATGGCACAAATTACGCTAAAGGAATAAGCTTCTTTAATGCAAGCCTGAAGCCCTGTATAACTATCATATATTTTAGACGCATTGTTGTAACTTTGAACACGACAATGGGTAATATCTTATCCATACGATTCTAAAACTAAAAATACAGTATCTGCTAATTCTTTAGATTTATGACCAGAATTGAGTAAAAACCTTTAAAATCTTATTGCCGGACAGCAACTCTTTTGAACATACCAATAAAATGAATGACAGTTGATCTACATGGCTAATATTAGGAGAAGAATTAATACTGATGGGAAAATGTTTAGTTTAGTTTATTTCTTTTACCATACGTTGTACAACATTATCTGCCAATATACCTATGAACTGCTTATATATGAAATGATTGGTACGGTGTTGAACCTTTTCTTTTAATGCCAAACTTCTCAATATGCTGTGCTAAAAAAGAATCAAACTGAATAATAAGTGGTGTTGTGAATTTTCATGACGTTGGATTTTTTCTTCAACTTTTTCCAATCTGAAAAATCAACTGTTGCAAATGTTGTAGTACCACCAAAGAGGTGGCAGGGTGCACAAAATATTGATCTTTTACTTTCCGTGTAGATCAAAAATGTTCGGTTAATTTTTTCACCATTAAAAAGAGTATATTCTTGATTTTCGATATTTGTCAAGAAGTATTTTTGTTTCTATAGAAACAAAAATACTTTTTGGCAAATATCGAAATTTGAGTGTAAACTGTTTTCATCGTTTGAAAATTAATATTCTATGTTAATATTCTTAAATAAATTTTGGTTGAATTCATCGATTGATATATTCTATCGTTTCTCGATTATTTATTCAATTTGCAGGGTTTTCTAAGAGAAAATAAATTAATTTATTATACAAACATCAAAAAATATTATTCACAGATTATAACAAATTGTAAAGTATTTTTTACAATAAACATTCAAGCATTAAGGTGAGTTTCCACTCATCCATTTTTCTACGGGAAAGGGAAAAATAATCACGTGAGCATGCGTTATAAAAGTTTTTATTTGTCCGTAAGGAAACTGCGCATGCTCACGTGATTATTTCTCTGTTCCCTTTCCCTTTCCCGGATGAGTGGAAAATCACCTTTAGATAAGAGAGATAAATGCATAATATAATACGGCTAGAGAATATTGGTATCGTTTTAAATGAACAGAGTGTGCTATATTTAATAATATTTTATTTTCTAACATAAATTTACATTTATGTTACATTACAATTCGAATGCAACTTTTTGAAGAATTTAGAAGAAATATGTTCGCACCCAAAAGATATTATAATACACAATTTAAACTCAATGAAAGAAAATGTAATAAGAAGTCTCCGTGAACGTTTGTTTTTTGAAGTTTTGGATAGCTTCAGTAGTGAACAATTCAGAGAGATTAACGTAACGTTAGACTCAGAAAATCCAATGGAAAAAAATCTTCGTAAACGGTACAAAACAACCAAATGTTTAGAAGATATATTTATCTTCTCGATAACTCTATGCGAAAATCAGTTGCACAAAGAAATTTCAAAGACATTAATCTCTTGCAAGAATATAGAAACTGCGCACTTAGACGATAAATTTCTGACTTCATCATTAAAAGATTTATTACAAATTTCAAAATCAATCCAAAACGAAAATATAGAAATAAAAGTGGAATTAGGTTTGTTAAAAGAAAAAATAAGTATACAAAATGAGCTTATTCAAGACCTAATAGTATCTAACGATAACCTTTTATTTCTTAAAAATCAACCGAGGCAAAACATAAATAGTAGTTTAAAACACGATAAAAACACGTGCTCAAAATCTATCGCTGAAGATACACAAAACGTTAATAACTCTTGCGGTAAGTTATTTAAAAGTATCCCCAAAGTATCAAATGCAAATACGGAAAACCTAAAATCCGATTATTATGCCCAATGCGAAAATAAGCTTTTTAATTACCACACACTAAACGAAAATAAAAATTCTAATGTCACCGCAAATGCTGCAAAAGGTAATTTTCAACAACCTTGTGGCAAAACGAATGCAAGCATTTATACAGAAAGCCAACCGCATAATATCAAAACATATGCAAAGGTTGCGGCTCAAAAACAACAGACCTCAGACAAAACTAACCAATTTAAAGAAAAACCTTCAAATATTGATGATAATCCGAATAGTTTTAATTTAGTTGGAAAAAATAATAAACCTGTCCGCCAAACAAATATTCTACCCTTAGAAAAAAAACATAAGTTATTGGAGCCTATATTTGGAACGAAAACTCCGGGAAATGAGACTATTGCTGGTAGTCGAATAATTCGTAGATTTGAAGTTTTTATAGGTGGTGTTAGCAATCGAATCAACGAAGAACATATGAAATTGTATATGGAAACTGAATTAGGTGTTACGCCTATATCAATTACTTTAAACAGAGAAAACGAATTCAACAGATCGTATAGAGTCTCCGTAAGTAATTCAGAAAAAGATAAAATTTTCAACCCTTCATTATGGGATAATAATATCATCATTAAACCATTCCGTAAAAAGCGCATATATTCTAACGTGGATCATCTGGTATCCAACGGGGGAATAACAAATATTAATTGAAAATGGATCCAAGCACCATAAGAGAAGAAAACAAATCTTCAACAACTTTCGATATATGTACTTTCAACTGTCAGGGACTTAAGTCAAACATTGATTTTACAAAGTCACTTATACAATCCTATGATATAACTTTCTTATGTGAACATTGGATATCTAAACTTGAATACTCCGTAATAAGGGATATATCTAATAACACACACTCCATTTATTTCCATCAGTCTAATAAACATGAAAAAGGCCGACCGTTTGGCGGAAATGCGTTTTTTGTACGAAAAAATAAATTCCAAAATATAAGGGTAATTTACGAGGACGACCATATTTTAGCAATAAATTTCGAAAAAAACAATCTTAATATTATAGTTATTGGGTTATACCTCTCCTCATCGCGGAATAATCTCTCGTCTCTGGAAGAATATAAAGGTCAACTAGATACTGTTAAAGGTCTAATTGATAGTTACGAAGGTAACGGCAATATAATATTAGCAGGTGACTTCCAATCCTTTCCTCACCAAATGTATGATTTATTTGAAAGATCAAATTCTAAAAGAAATAGTTATTCTGTGCACTTATCGGAATTTTTAAAAACAAATCAATTAGAACTAGTTGATGTAACTAAAGGTTCTGGCCCTAATTATACATATCGACACCAGACACTACCGAATTCGTCATATATTGATCACTTCGCCGTATCAAAATATACAAGTTTTATAAATCTTAAATGCATTGTTCATCCTGAATGCTCAAATAATTTGAGCGACCACCTACCACTATCAATATCAGTTGAAGTTAAGTACACCGAATGCAATACCATTGAACTAGCAGAAGATACTAATATACCTAGCTACGCTTGGAACGATTCTAACTTTATAAATTCTTACAATGTTCATTTAACCAATCGCTTTAACAATCTTAATTTTACTAACGATTATGAATACGACCTTCTCCAAATCTATAAAAAAATTACTGACAGCGCTCAAATAGCTTTTAAGGAGACTTTAAAAAATAAAAAGCAATGTTTGTATTCAAAATCTTGGTGGACACCTGAATTAAGTCGGTCTAAAACTATTCTTTCAATTCATTTTAAAAAATGGAGAGATTCTGGTTTTTCTAAAGAGTTAAACTCGGTATCATTTAACCGTTACCAAATGGCTCGTAAAAACTTTCGTAAAGCCGTCAAGTCGGCTCAAAATAATAAAATTTGCGCACAATATATTAAAATTGAAAAGTTAAAAAATACTAAACCAAAAAACTTTTGGAATGCTTTTAGATGTTTAAACAAAGACATAAATTCTAGATTATTTACCATAAATAATAAAAAAGACAAAGAATCTATTACTTCAGAATTCGCAAACCACTTCGAAAGAGTACTGAATACTCCAAAAATAACTCATCGTAAAGAAAATCAGAGAATTCCCCCGTGTACAAAACATGATGATGTAACAATAACTGAAGAAAATATAATTGGGGCTATTTCAAATTTAAAATTAAAAAAATCTCCTGACTCTTTCGGTATCTCAGCAGAACATTTGAAATACACAAAGTGCGATACTTTAACAAAATGGCTCATCAAATTTTTTAATTACTCTATTAATTATGGATCGACTCCAATATCAATGTCGACGTCAACTATTGTACCCCTTGTTAAATCGTACAAAAAGTCTTTAGATAGCCCAAGCAACTATCGTGGTATTAGTATTATACCAATTTTTACAAAGGTTCTAGAATACCTGATCTTAATTATATGTCCGGATATTAGAGATACTCACTCCCTACAATTTGGATTCAATGCTAACTCTTCAACGCTACATGCTGAATTTCTAATAAGCGAAACAATTAAACATTACAACAGCAACCATTCCCCTGTGTATCTATGTTCTTTAGATGCAGAAAAAGCTTTCGATAGCTGTAACTGGAATATCCTATTTGAAAAATTATATTTCGATAAAAAATTACCACTATGTATAGTTAACACTATCTCCTCGTTGTATAACAATAGTAGCGCAACAGTCTCATATCAAGGTTGTAAATCAAACTCTTTTCCTCTAAACCAAGGAGTAAGACAAGGATCAATTCTTTCGCCTCACCTCTATAATATTTACACTGAAAGTCTTCTCGAAACTATTAAAAATCAGGGTATTGTTGGCACATCTATAAACGGTAACTTTACTGGTGTGGTAGCCTATGCGGATGATATAATACTTTTAAGCTCTACCTTATCTGGTCTCAAAAAGCTTATAAAAACATGCAATATTTACAGTAATCTAAATTGTATTAAACTGAATGCCGAAAAGACTGAGTTCTTGATCTCAGGTAAAGCCCAAATACAAACTAATACAATAACAATTTCTGGTAATAAAAAAAATCTTCAGAATAAACTTAGACATCTGGGATTCACATGGGATACTAAACATTCAGTTTTTGCTTCACTCGGTTATTCAAATGTTGATGAAAAAATATCAAACTTTAGAGCTGTTGTTCAAACTCTTATTCAATCTGGAATCCGGTTTGCTCACCCCAGTTCTATTTCCTATATATATAAATCATTGGCAGTCCCCACCTTAACTTATGGTATGGAGCTATGTGAAAATAATCCTGGTCTGATGAAAAAGCTAGATATAATTGGAAGGAGTGCGCTAAAATTGTTTTTAAATGTTTCAAAACATAGTAAAAACTATATGAATTCGTTATTTAAAATCCAGGAAATTTCAAAAAGTGTTCAACAAAATAAGTTAAACTTGTTCCTTCGACTTCTTAATAACAAAACAACTGCAGACATTATCTTTTCACAACTGCAACACCCGTTATTTCAACATTCGTTTGTTAGTGATATTCAGGAACTATGCCATCTTCAGATATTAAATTTTCAAAACCTAATTCAAAATAAAAAGAAGGTAAAAATACCACTTTCTAAAAGTAAAATTCCTTCCGAAGTTGAACGAAACTTGAAGTATGCAATAGAGTGCTGGAATGCAAAAGAGCAAAGAGGAGTTTTCAAGCTAATTCTGGAAGAAAACGTTTTTAAGCAAAGTCATCCGAAATAACTTTCTTATTTTTTTCTTTTTACCTTGTAAATTGGGTGTTAAATAAATAAAATAATAATAATAATAATAACAAGCGATTAAAAAAATTAGTCTACCTATGCACATGTTTATAATTGTAACCTACCATTAAAAGTTAAAAAAGCTTACTCAAGAATAATACATTGTTTTAGAAGACTGTTTTGTTCATCCATTGGCAAATGTGGTGTATTATTTATTTCTTCCAATTTTGTAGAGTTTTACTCGTTTCTTTACTGACGTTGCTTAGTAATATTAGATCGTCTGGATTTGATAGATTATTTTTATTAACAGTGAATCTGTGATCATTTTGATTTCTATAGAGAATATAATAATTTTACATAACATTCAGGTAACAAAAGCTATTATTTATAATTTATATTAATTTTGTGAGTAAAAATTTTACAATAAACATTCGGGCTTGTTATGTTCATGCATTGACAAGCATGGTGTATCATTTAGTTTGTCGGATTCTCTAGTAAATAGAGTTTTACTATTTTCAATACTGCTGTTATTTGATAATAATGATATTAGATCGTCTGGATTTGATTGGTTATTTTCATTAACAGTAAAGCTGTAATGATTTTGATTGGTTATTTTCATTAACAGTAAAGCTGATCATTTTGATTGCTTGTATTATTTACTATATTTTCAACTGAAAGCATAAATAACAATAATTAAATATATCTATATTTTAGTTTAAATTATTTACATTAAATAATAAAAAATATAACAATATGTAGTATAAATAACAATATAAAGTATAAACAATAGATAACATAATAATTTGTACCTATATGTATAATGTATCTAAATTTTAGGTATAAAATAATAAAAACTAATAAAACGCAAAACTAATAAAATGTTTTCTAACTAAATAAACATACTTGACGATGTGTGACGTTGTTTTTCTGTAAAGCTAAAATATGTTACTTAATTAGCAGCTTTTAAAATTATTTTGGCTTGAGCTTCATTTTTTGCATAAGATCGTTTTTGGTTTTCTGCGCCTCCTAGCTTTATCCTTTAAACCATTGTTTTTTTTTTTTTAAATAAGAATTCTAAAAGGTAGCAATATATCATTATAAGTTCATACCATGGTATGGTATGAACTTATACATGGTAACAAGTTCAGAAAAAAGATTGAATAATGTGAAAGATTATATAAAAAGCTCCATAAGCTCAGTACTCAGAATACAAATTATATTTGATAGCAATAATGTTAATATTAAAACTGAAAATATTAATCGAAATACGAACTTTAACCTTATTCAAAACTGTATACTGTAATACAAGGCAGTAAGCATGCAATATACTGAGTATTTATACTTAAGCCAACAACAACAAAAACGGAAAACATTCTTAAAAATTCCAAATTATATTGTGTACTCGCCTAGTGGTATATACAAGATGTATATACCACTAAAATCACTCAAAAGGAAACCAAAGTCCAATTGCTAATTTAATATAGTTAATGCGTAAATCATTTTGCTTATCACTTCAAATTATAAATTAAAAAAGAAACTGATCAGCGCATATTAACATAATCAGTTTCTTCTTCGTATTTGCTTTATGAGTTGCAACCTGTACGTGTTAATTCCATTTTTGATTATTGGATATAAAGATACCAAGGTCTCTCTGGATTTCCGTTGCCTCCAGAGTTAGTAATGCAATTCCATCATTCATTTCATATTCATGATTACTACTTCCATAACCAAGGTGCATAATTTTTTATATTTATTGAAAGTTTAAAGTAATTTCAAAGAGTCATTTTTTTTTTGAATAGTAAAGAAAGTTATAGAAGAACTATGTCATTTTTAAAAAATTAAATAGATTTAACCAGCCCCTTTATGAGAAAATTAATTAATTACAATAAAAAATCTGTAAAAGATTTTTTCTTCATTAAAAGAATACCTCCCCTAAACGAAAACCCAAGTCAATGTATGTTCACCCCTCTGCGCGTAAAGCTAAATAAATCAGTCGAAGTATGTTCACTTACTGTGTGTATACCTAAATATTTCAGTTAATAAATGCACTTTTAATTACGCGTTAAAATGAAAATTATAGGTAAAACCCACCATTTTTTAATTACTGTATATTATTTATTAATTAATAAATAAGAAGAAATTATTTAACTAATAACAATTATAAATCATTATTCTAAAATGATTTTTATCAGAATTATTCATAGGAATTGACCTCGGAACGCCGACGTATGAGAATTGTGTTCTAGCTTTCGTAGACCATTAAAAACTAGTTTTTAATGGTCTAAGCAATCCCTACACTATTGTTTCATGCAATAAAAATACCTCAAGTTTTGTTATATATTTTACTATTTATTTTGTTATATATTTTATTTAGTTTGACATGTGACTTCTTAATCAAATCAATGTTGAATTATTTCGCATGAATAATACAATTGACTTTAACCGCCTTTTGAGTGGCAGTTCTTCTGCTAACCAATGCCAAAAAACTTGGAGATATTTAGTGGATCTTTAAGTCGATCTATGATTTGGACATGATACTAATATAAAAATATTTGTAATAATGATATAAAATGACTATTTTACAATTTTCTAAAATTCTATCATTCTGACAGCTGGCACCGTATCAAAACTTGGTACCCAAGGCCAAAGCCCGCTCCTTCCCATAAATACGTCTCTGAATAGTAATAGTAATATATTTAATTAATTAAAAAACTTTTTGTTAGTTTAACTAAGTTAAACAACAAATAATTAAACAAAAAAGAAACTAATAAATTATACAAAAATGTATAGTGGTTTGTAAAATATAAACTTTAGGTAAAAAAAAGCACTTGCCATTCCATACCAAATAAGTTGATATCAAAACTGAGAAAAAGAGAAAAAAAAGATTGCTTTCATTTAATTAAAGTTTAAGTTTATAACAAATTTTTATTTAATTATAGTTTATAACTATTATAGTATAAAATAATTATAGTTTATAACAAGTAAATATAATATTTTAAAATCAATATTTTAGCTGCTAAAGCACGAATTAATTAATAAATGCGCAGCTCACCATCAGTAAAAGATGTACTATTTGCAGCTGTAAAAAGGAAATACTTGTAAATTCTATTCTTAAACGCATTAACTGACGAAGCCATTTTGCATTCCAGTGGCAAGTTATTTCAATCAATGACAGTAAGATTTGTGTAGATATTACAAAAAGCATTATTATATATAAATTCACGCATTAGGACGTTGGATAGTGATCTGCAAATTGGTGAATTATCTCAACTGATAATCTCAAAACCGTTTTCTAGTTTGAGCTGTTGGATTGAGTCTCCATGTCGCCTGCAAGTTTCTAAAGTAGTAAAATTGAGACGCCGACGCCTGTCATCATAAAGTAATCCTATTAAATCATCTGATACTTTTTGCTTTGTACTGATTTTGTTTTGATTATGTGAGATGCAGCCTTTTTTTTCAAGATATTGATTTATATTTTTTCTGACAATCTTTTACATTATTTTACGTGGAACAGACGTGATAGTGACTGATCTGTATGTTGCCACATACAGATCAGTCACTATCACGTCTGTTTAACTATATAAATATATATATATATATATATATATATATATATATATATATATATATATATATATATATATATATATATATATATATATATATATATATATATATATATATATATACATAGAGACGACTTCCTTTTTTTAAACAACGGTGTGACGTGTGACTGGTTCCAAGCTGTATGTAAAAATGGGTAGGCGAAGCAAATAAGTTATTGTCAGATGTTTGATCTTTTTAAATGGAATATCAACTCCATATGTTTGTAAAGTAACTCTAAGTGAAATAAATAAACTGGATGCTAATTATGAGAGAAGTAACACACATCATTTTTTATGGAATATCTACTTTATATAGAAAGATGTATAAAGTATCTCCTTTACATCTTATGCAGAACAAGTTTTGAAAAATGGCAAGTTATTGGAAAGAAAAATAAACTAAAAATGAAGAATTAATATTGGTGCAGAGAAAATTGAAAGAGAATATTAGAATTCCTTCTTTTTAATGATATTAAATTTCTACCAGAATGAAGAAACGTTTTTTAATTAATTTTGTTACTTGATAGTTTTTTTAATCACAAAAATGGATTTCCAGACCCAAACAACTATATTTTTGCATGTAGGTTGCTTAAATCATGTAAGCTGACCCTAAACACCATATTTGGGCGCCGGTCAGAGTCAAAACTCAATTCCAATATAAGAAATAAAACCTGTAATAATTATCCTGTTTTACTTTTAGGTAATGGAATTTTTCATTACATTCATTTTATAAATTTTTTAAGAATGATCGAGTTTCACATTCGTATCTTTTTATATTAAGTTTCTTGGTCTTTTTTGAGTTTATATTGGGTTTCTCTCCTTTCTTGAATTTTTTATAGAAAGTATTAAAACCTGATTTATTTTTTATGATATCACGCGCAAATTTTAGCGATGCAATAATGGTTTACTGTTGTGAATGCAGAATTTTAGAAAATTAGTGCAGATAAAGTTAAGAAAGTTTGCAAACAGTTCTTAAATTTGTAATATATTTAATTACATAATGTTTATATTTAAAAAGAGATATTTGAATAGCTTTTTTCTTGTGTAGCTTTTATAGATACATTTGTCAGTTCAAATTCTTAAATTGAAATTTAAGGACGGTAACTATTTCACATTTTTAAAAAACCGTAAGTTTGCATGTACTTAGACAGCTAGATTATTTGTCTTGGTAAATTAAAATAAACTGTAAATTTTTATTTTAGTGTTGGACCATTTCGTATATGTTAAGCAAGCAGTTAAATTCAAATAAAAAATAAAAAGTTTTACACCGAAGAAAACATTTTTATGAAACTTAACTAATCACAGATTTTTGTTTGTTAAATATTTTATATTTATTAAAGTTCATAAATGTTTGATTTGGAAAAATTGTATCGTCGGCTAAATTTTTATTCTGTAAAATATCCTCCGTAGTATTACCGTATATTTTGTCTTCATTTATTGTAATCTTGAAATCATTACGTTCTTTGTTCTTTTTTTTTGTATCAATATAATTTTGATAATTAAATCCTTTAATGTAGCATCCGTTTTTTCTTTTTAATTTACAAACAATTTTTTCACTTTTGTCCATAATGTCTGAATCAAACTGTTTGCAATTATAATCTGTATTATCAAGTTTTTTATCTTCAAATATGTTTTTTGTATTATAGTTTTCTATATTGTTATTAAATTTTGAAGGAAGACTTCGTCGAGACATGCGATTATTAAAATTGCTACCAAGAAAAATCTTTTCTTTTGTTGATAGCTGCTGTGTGTCGCTCTCTGATTTCCAATTTGTAAGTTGCAACTCATCTTTAGAAAAAACTCCATCGTGGGACGAATTTGAAAAACTCTCTTCAAATGAAGTATTCGACAAAGAAGAATTTGATACTAACCTTGGACGCAAATAATATTTTTTTCTGTCAAGTGTTGTAATTACAAGTTCGTCTTTTTTTGAGTCTGACGTGTATTTTTCGGAACGTTTTGCTGCAGTATTTTTGAAAAACGGCTTCGGTGACCATTTCAGCATATTTATTTTGGATAATAAACTTTATACATTTACTAAAAATTAAACTCTTGTTATGGTTACATTCAAATCCGCAACAATCAATAACAACGAAACAATATTAGTCGTTTAAATTAGACCGCATTTTAAAATTATTTTCGCAATTGTTTCTATTCTTAAAATACCATGTAATAGTAGCAATTAGACGAATCAAAATATATTTTTCCAATAACTTTGACTGTGCTAAAAATACAAGGAAACTTTTTTTTTTATATATCAAACTTAGATAACACAGAACAAATTAAAAGCTTACTTAATAATTATAAGATAGTTAATAAGTTTAAGATAAATTAGTATAAATATTATTTATGAAATAGCATAACAAATAATTCATTAACAATACAGTTATTTAAGTCAGAATCAGAGCATGCAAAAAAAACGTTAAATGAGCAAGTTTTGATTATTTAACATTGGTTGCACTTGAGCATTGTTCTTTTATTTAACGGAGTTTTTCCTTAAAGCGGAAAAAAATCTGTATGGAAAACCAGCTTTTACATTTTCGCTACCACTTTATTATACATTTAAATGATGTCATTTGGTATTATTTCTTTTTATGGACGTAAGCATTACAACGGCCAACTGCGGTAATATTTCGTATTTTAGTAACGTAATTTGTAAAATGTAAATGAACATATTTTTTTTAAGCATCACCAAATAAATATTCTCGGAAAGTAAATCATTTTTTGGAACTATTTGCACCAAGTCGCAAAGCATAACAACCACAAATAAAAATATTGAAGTTTAATCAATTTAGAAGTCATGTTTTTAAACACGCACAAAGCGTAGCAAACAAAAAAAAAAAACGGGAAAAAAAAAAAAAATACCAAAATCTTTTAGTACAAAAAGATGAGAGTTTTTTTAGTCCATAAATTACACAACGCTTAATTCATTTAACAAATAGGAGTAGGAGATCTTAATCTCTTTTGCGCGACGCTTTTCATTAAACTTAATGCTTTATTTTGATTTTTTAATTAACTGCGAAGGAAAACTTTAGAACTTTTTTTTGTTTTGTTTATTAGTGAAACTTAGCGTTGCGTAATTTATTTTTTATACGATCTCTTGTCAGGTTTTTTAATTGAACAGTCTGTATGCTTTTTACAAAAGTATCTTTTTAAATTAATTTTTCTTTTTTTTCTTTTCTTTTTATTTCTTTCTCATAAAACTCGTTTATTCTTGGAGACGGACTATGATGCCTTTAGCGCTTTTAACGGTTTTGGTATGTAGCTTTGAACATAAACATTAGAGATGGTCTGTAACCGTTTTTAGAGTTAAAAAAGAAATTTTTTACCATTTTTTTGGTATAAAATGTTTTTTTTTTGGGTTCGGTTTACATTGAGAGTTACACCTAATTTTAACCCAATAAAAAGTCATAATTTTTATTTCAATAATATTCTTTTAAATATAATTAAAAAATAATTATAAAAATGTTTAATATTATTTAGCAAATAAAATTATAAGACAGACACGCGGAAAGAGAAACTGAAACACTTCAGTTATTTAAATCATTATTAAAATCATTATAACTAAATGAAGTTATTTTTTTATTTATTAAAATCATTTGGTATGTCACACACTAATAAAGACATCATACGGCTACTTTAAGGCTGTCAATTTTGACAACGAAATGTTTTTTTCTTTATTTGTTGTAATAATATTTTTTAATATTATAATTTTATATTAATGTTATAATAATTTTGTATATTTAAAACGTCAAGCTAACAAAAAAAATTCTTATTAACTTAAGTATTCTTTTTAATTATAGTTATAATTATAAAAATGTTTAATATAATTGTAGGAAAAATGGATGCGATGCGGAAAAAGAAAGTAATTGTTAAAAAATTTATTTACTTTTGATTTATTATGAAAATCATCTGGCGTGTAAATATCAGACAAGCAAAGACATAACATGGTTACTTAAAATAGGGAAATAGGAAAAATTTTAGGCAATATTTATTGGCAACTTAATTCTTGTTTATTTTAAATGTATTAAATTTCTTAAGATGTTTCATTTTCAGAATGTTTTTTTTTGAAGAATGAAGAATGAAGAATTTTCAATCATCTCTGTAGCTAAATTAGTTTCAAAGACTTTTAATTATTTTTAATACTTGGACTTATAAAGAAATATTTTTTTAATGTAGGGGAAAGCGGGGCAACATGGCGAATGGTGCAAGATGGGTTATATATTATCTATGTCTTTTATAGATACTAAATATATCTTTTATAGATACTATATATAGATAGATAATTGCACAGCTGAAATTAAAGTTTTTCATGACATGGAAAACAAAAAAGGACTTGCTCACATTTTCCTTCTCTCGTGCAACGAATGTGATTGAAATACAAATTTTTTAACTTCTAAACCAATTATAGAGGATCATGGAATGAATGTTCGTAAATCCTATGAAGTAAATTACTTGTTAGTAATGGCTCTTAGTGAGATAGGTTATGGTTATACTGCTATGAAAAGGTTTTGTTCTATTATGAATATGCCTCCACCAATGAATTCGAAACCATTTGAAACTGCAAACAAGAACTTACAGGATTCATATGTTGAGGTAGCAGAAAATTCAATAAGAAATGCAGCAATTGAAATCAGAAAAGATGTGCTCAATGATACCTACCTAGTGTTGCTAAAAAACGCGTTTTTTTGCTGTCACGTTTTTTTCACCCAAACGTGTTTTTTTGTTTTTTTTGGTGTTTTTTTGGTTTTTTTGGCGTTTTTTTGTTTTTTTTGGCATTTATTTGGTTTCGGTTTGATTTTTTTGGGGCTTTAACACATTCTTAAGGTTTATCAATTTTGTGAGACCAGAGACATTAGCAAAAGAGCTAAGAAAATATAGATCTTTTTAGTATTATAGATTAGTAAAATGGCGAACCAAATTTCACTATTATTTAAAATTAGATAACAAACAACAGTTATTTTTTTTATGTACTGTGTAACCACAGACTACTTTATTATTATGTATAGGATACCTAACTTAGGTATCCCATTGCTTATGGGTTTGGTATTGTTTTCAAATTTTTATTTAGTAAAAATTTGAATTCAAAATTTAATAGAAAACAACAGTTTTATTTCAGGTTTTGTTATTTAAAATTCATCTCCTGAAGAATCATGATTGTAAAGTTCAGATAATTCTTGATCTAGTGAGTCATCTGAAATATTGATTGATTCACGAGATTCATCTGATGTATTTAATGATTCTTTAGGCAAGATTGGTTGTTGTGTTAGACACATATCCATTGCTTCCAATCTTAAATTTTGTGATACAAACACTAATTTGCCTGCCCTTTTATTTGTCAACCTGTTTCTTTTGGCATTGTGAATATTTGCATAACTGCTAAAACTTCTCTCACAAGCAGCACTTGTAGCTGGAAGCTGAAGAATTTTTGCTGCTACTTTGGATAATTCAGTAGATGAACATAATCCCTTCCACCAATTCGGAGCAAATGTTAAGTCAATTGCTGTCCATAAAAAACTTTTTGAAAAAACGCCTCCTTTACATTGGTAATTTGCTAAATCAGACATCAAAATATCTATTTTGATATTAGACGAATTTACAGCAATTGAATGGATTATTTCACATGCATCAATCTGTTAAAAAAGTGTAGAATATTGATTAAAATTAAGTTAAATTTTTCTTTTTTCAAATCTAAAATTACTATTAACTTACCTTTTGCTCCCCATTTAAATATCTTCCTTGATACTTGGGGTCAAGTAGATTAGCAGCCATATGAATTTCTGTTAAGCAAAATTTTTTTCTTTTTGCAAATAGTTTCTTCATTTCTGCTTCTTCTTTTTTAGTTAAAGGACTAGCTACTATGTTTTGATTATTATTTTCTTCTAAGATATAAAAAATTTCAACTATAGATGACAGCATTGGACTATCTGCTTCCGTTATTTTAATTGCATCAGCTATTGGTGTTAGCATAACTAAAAATCCTTGAACTTTATCCCAAAAAATATCTGATAACAAATTAATTTTAATCGTAGAATTTAACACACAGCGTTCAGAAATAGCCAAAGTTCTTAAGCACTGTTTATTTTTCTATAAACTCTCGAGGCATGTTACAGTTGAACCCCATCTAATAATAAATAGGTTTTAATCACTAATACTAACTTGATTAAAAAAAGTAAAAGAACAAATATATATTTTATAAAGCTATGTTACAATTACTTGTACAAAACTTACAAGTACCTGGTTTTTATAGGAAGTTTTAATGAAATGCTTGACTCCACTGATGATTTTTGAATTTCTCTAAATATTGCACCTAATATGTGAGAATTTTTTACTTCCTTTACAATATCTGTTGCTTGTGACATTAACACGCAAAGAGTAGGAAGTTTCATAAAATCATTAAAAATAAATTGAGACTGTGAGATATATATCTATAGCAATTAAGGTAAGGATAGCTCTCTTTTATTAATCTCCATGCCTTTTTCATGTTTGCTGCATTGTCTGTTACTATTCCTAAACCTTTTTAGGATTAATTTCTTCTAAAACTTTCCGTATTTAATCAGCTATACATTCCCCAGAATGTCTTGATGAACCTTAAAATTATTACTTTAACGAGAATAATTTACACAATGGTGTTCAGTTATATAATCAGAGGAATGTATGCACATTTTACCTGAAGGAAGTGATTTCCATAAAACAGGCACTGATAAAGGCAGTGTCAAAACAAAGTTAATAACTGCTTCATTTCTAAAAAATTTAAAGAATTTTAAAGTTTGAAAATGAAAATTATAACAATAAAAAATTTTTATAATTTATTTGAACTCACCTTACATTACTCCACCCATCACACATGAATCCTAACGAATCTGCTGTTGCTACTACCTCTTTAACATTGGCAGAAATTCGATTATATTCATTGTCCAAAAGCCTATTTGACATTTCATTTCTTGTCGGGATTTTATACGCTGGACGTAAATTATTTAAAAAGGTTTTCCAATATCTATTTTCTACTAAACTTAAAGGTGATCCACTAGCATAAATTGCTCTGGATAAATGTACATCAATTGATTCCTATTACAAAAATAAACTCAAATAAATAATGAAAAAAAAAATTGTATTACAACTTTTTCAAATAAAAATATGTTAATACTAACCTTTTCACATAGTTTCATACTATCAAACATTAAACAGGATTTTCCACTTTTAGAAGTTGGTTCGGAATGTTTTAACGCATCTGAATTTAAGGTTGGAGCAATATTTGTGACACTTTTAAAGTTATTATTAGGAATAAGATTTTTAAATTGGCTTATTATTTTGCTTTGTATTATATCTTTTACGGGATGTTTTTGCACTACTATCTCATCATTTAAAAATTTGTGTTTCACTTCAGCTGGACATTTTTTACATTTCTTAATATGCATTGCCATTCTAGTTCCACTTTTTGACATAATGTCATTGCAAAAAGAACATTGAACTCTCTCCATTTTGCTCACCTGGCTAGCTGGCTTAAATAAAGTGCTCACAGTTGTTTTTGTTATACCACCAGTATGACAACATACCACCTTTTTACTATTAATGATCATATTTTTTTAATATTAGACCTAATAACTAGAAATCTGCCAAATTAATGACTAGAACCTTGATATTGCAAAATATAATTAATAATTTAGTTATTAATAAAATACAATTATGAAAGTTAACTTAAATTTATTGTTGATATAATTAATTGTAAACTGGTACATTATTTTATAGTTTACAAATAAAATTTAATTAATAGTACAGAAAATTAAAAAAAAAAGAAGATACCAAGTAAAGTTTGATGAACAAAAAACTTCTATTAAAACTGTGCCAAAATATCATTGAAACTTAAAATACTTTTACATTTTGCAATGCAGTGGTATTTCATTCATAAGATTATAATTTTTTTTTTCTTTTCTCATTCATTCTATTAAATAAATGTGTTTTTAATTTTGAGGAAAATTTTGTTAAAGAAAATAGTTCTTATCTCAAAAAACATTTCTGCGTTAAAAAGACAAAAAGTTCTCTCTGTTAAATTGCTACTATATTTTATTAAAAAAAGATTTGTTAAATGATCTTTTTTTCTTTTATTTTTATATTTTGTTTCTAACATAATATGAAATAGTAAAGTAGGAAATTAAAGAACAATTACTGAAACTGTTTAATGAACAACTGAAGAACTTATAGTTAGTAATTGGAGAACAATTGCTAATATTATTTGATGAAAATTAAAAAAAAAACAATACTTTTTATTCATTATAATGGTAAATAGAAAAATAGAAATGTCTTTAAATATATATCACCTCAAAATTAAAGTTATTTTAAGTGGTTTGTTTAAAAAAACACCAAAAAAACCAAAAGTGGTTTGTAAAAAAAACACCAAAAAAACAAAAAAAAACAAAAAACGAAGCCCTTGGTTTTTTTGGCAAAAAAACAAGAACCAAAAAAACGACTTACATCTCTATACCTAACATAATGATGCAGTTGTCAACATATCTGCAAGTACAGATGGATCATGGCAACGTCATGGGTATACATCTCTAAATGGTGTAGTCACTCTCATATCTAACGGAAAGTGTGTTGACATTGAAGTTCTTTCCAAAATGTGCAAGTCTTGCAGTTTTTGGGAAAAGAAACAAGAGTCAGCTGACTACAAATTGTGGAAATTTAGCCACAACTGTATAATCAACTATGTAGGCAGCTCTGGCGCTATAGAAGTAGAAGGTGCAATAAAGATTTTTGGTCGTTCAGTAATTAATTGAAATTTACGATACACTACTTACATTGGTGATGGTGATACCAAGTCATACCAAAGAGTTGTTGCATCAGATCCTTATCTAGGCTTTGAAATAAAAAAAGCAGAATGTGTAGGCCATGTACAGAAGCGATGTGGTGCACGGTTAAGAATTTTGCGAATAAACTATCGAGGTAAACTGTTATCAGATGGTAAACCTTTGTCTGGTAAAGGACGCCTTACTGACAAAGTAATTAATAGGCTACAGAATTATTATGGTTTGGCAATACGCCAAAACACAGATAGCCTTTACCAAATGAAAAAAGCAGTTGGTGCTATAATTTTTCATTGTTGTGAAAATGATGACTCAAAGAAACGTCATGAACTCTGTCCGATAGGAGCCAAATCTTGGTGCAAGTATAACTCTGACTTAGTCACAGGCAAAATACTTATAAGTCTAATATAAATATTCCTCAAGCAGTTGCAAATATCCTTAAACCAATCTTTTCATATCAGGATCTTGCAAACGAAAAGCTGCTGGAAAAATGTTTGCACAGTAAAACTCAAAATGTTAATGAATCTTTGAATGGCATGATATGGACCAAATGTTCGAAAAGAGTTCTTACATGAAAAGATTCTTTAGAGATGGCTGCAGCATCTGCTGTCATTTGCTTCAATAAAGGTTCCCAGGGACTACTTCCTTTATATTCCAAGATTGGTATTTTACAAGGAAAGTATACTTTGAAAGGACTTCTAAATATTGATGTTAAACGCGTTAGGGAGATGAACAAAAAGTCAGCAGAGCTAGTCAAAAAACGAAGAAAAAAACTAAGATCAATTAAAAAAGGCTACAATGATAACACAACAGAAAACGAGGGCGAATGTTATGCTTCTGGTTTTTTTTTACTTGAACTGTTTATTATTGTTTTGTGTTTAATATATTTGTTTTTTGCATTTTTCTCCAATTACAAATTTTCTACTTTCTAACAAAGATATCTTTAGTTTGAAATAATATCTTAAGTTGAATTTTTTTACAGAGTCAAAATCTAGTTAGATGAATGTGCTGAGGCAAAAATACTTGTACTATAGTATCCCATTCAAACTAAAACATGCTGCTTTTGAGTTAATTATGCGCATAATTAATGACGTAATAATAAAAATATAACTTTTTTGTATTTTTTGTCTTATTTAATTGTAATGCAATTAAAATGTTTAAATTTGGATGGAGAAAGGGTTCCTTTAAATATTTTTTTTATTTAGTGGGTAGCCACCTTAAATCAAATTGACGGAAATATAGCTTAAAGTAAATTGACGGAGGAGGGAGGGGGGGGAGGGAATTCTACAAATCACCTCCAAAACAGAAAACCTACTCTTATTATCAATAAAAAAACGTTTGAGAAGCTTTTGTTTATAATAAATACACTTGCATAATCTATTTTAATGTGAAAACGGACGGATTAATTTGCTTGTATTTAAAGAAGTTTAAATAATTTAAAATAAAATAGCTTATTCAATTTAAAAGTAAAATGTCGTCTTCACATAAATGTTTTATATTCTTACCGTATTTTTTCTTTTTTTTTAAAGTGCCCCAAGAAGTCCTTGCGGTCTTATCACTGAGCACTACGGATAAGCATTTAGTTGAAGTTCACGCCTTCTTCCTAACCGATATCGCAAAACTTGCCCAGAGGTAGGGTTTGAACCACAGATCCTTTGTTTTTGAGGCTGCTCATTCTGTTAAGTTTTGATTTAAAAAAAAGAAAAATGAAAAACCAATAATAGTTTATTTATAAAACCAATAATAGTTGCAAATAAAGGAAACTTTTTGAGGATTTACTCAGGTAACTGATCAAACATCACAAAGATTAGAAACATTAGTCTTAAAAGTTATAGAAAATTTTACTGATCAATCAAAAGTACAAGGTCAAGGTTGCAACAGGGCTTCAAATATGAGACGCAGCTACTCAGGGTAACAGGCAAGAATTAGACAACGAAACCTCGCTGGCAGATTTGTGCACAGCTGTTCTCATAATCTGAGTTTAGTGATCAACGAAAGTATCATTGTGCAGGAAATTAAGCAATTTTATGAGCAGTTGCAAAAAATTTACGTTTTTTTCAGTTCTGTTAGACATTGGGCAATGTTAATGGAAACTTAGCAAAAAAATTAAAAAAGAGTTTGTCCGACACGATGGTCTCGCACTCAGTCTATTGATGTTTTCGTTATTTATATATTAATAAAGTAGTGACATATTTGTTTTTAAATAAAAAAATCATGATGAGCAACGTGAAGCTAAAAAATTGTTTAGTTATTTTGAACAATTTTCAATAGTTATTTTGCTAATAGAACAAAGTAAATTACTAGAAACCAAAAATACAAACTCGAAAATGATGCAAGACCTGCGTGAAGATATAAAGAAATCAGTTGAGATGTTTCCATCACTCCTAACCCAATTCCAGACTTTAAGAAATAACTAAGAGTTTTTGTAAAAGCAATGCTATTGCGTTATCAGCTATGTGAAATATTAAATCATTTTTTCCCAAAAAAGGATTTCGTTGTTCAAAAAAATTCTTTGAATAGTAATCTATAAGTAGAATAGCGCATTTAATAAAAATGAACAACGTTTCAATGTTGAGGTGTGTTAAAGTAATGGACATAATGATTAATTAATCAACCATTAAATTTGAATCCATTCGACAGTTAACAAAGATATCTAATAAAGATATTCTGGAAGAATCGAAGGTGTTACAATCGGAATACCCCTCAGATTGTAACATTCCTGAAAACATTCAGGTTGTAAGACACCTCCGATATTGAACTTTTCTTAAGTTCTATGAGTGTTTATGAAGAAAAAACAAGTCTTGGCATTCTACATTAAGTAGTATTCAAGATTTAAAAAAATAAAATAAAATAAAAAACTGGTATAACACAGGTATATGCGTAAAAATTGTTTTTTAAAGCCAAATTTTTTTTTTTTTTAAATTACTATTTTCTATACTTCTTTAGCATATATTCCATTTCATACAGTTTTTCTCTTAAATTTTTTAAAGTAAGATCTTGAATACTATATATTGTAGATTGGCAAGACATGTTTTTTCTTCATAAACACTTATAGAACTTTAAAAAAGTTCAATATCCGGCAAAAATATCCGGTATACCTTTAATCTAAAGTTTGTTTCAATGATCAAAAGAATTTACTTCTATAATTATTGAATTACTTTTAATTCACATCGCAACCACCGCAGTAGTTTTGCCGACATTATTGAAGCACGTCTCTTTTTTTTAACTACAGCAGAGCAAAGTTTTTCAAAATTAATTAAAACATATTTAAGAAACAGCATGTCACAACACCATCTTAGCTCTAAAGCAATAGCTTGTCAACTTGATTTAATAAAGTGGTTGATCGATTGATTGATTGGATAAAGCGATTGATTGATTAATTGGATAAAGTGATTGATCGATTTGCAAAAAAAAGGCAAGAAAAAAACAATTTTAACATATGGTGCTAGAAATTAGAAATAATAAAATATTTATTTTATTGTCCAAATTAGAAGGATGTAAACGTATACAGAAGCACCAATAAAATGTCTAAACGCATGGCTTTTTCCAAAGAAAGACGTGAAATGTTGAATGATATTTTGAATCAGAATTGCTAACCTAAATCTTTACTTTATTACTACTGGATTGTTAGCATCAGCATTTCCGAATATACCCATTTTGACAACTTCAGATTAGACATTAGGAACATATGAGGCTTTTCTATTCCATATTGTATATAGCCTCTATTATTAAACACAATTTTTTTTTAACTTTTCTCAAGTAACTTCAAGAAAAGAGGGGTGCACCAACTTTTTTTGCTTCAAGCGCTTGCTCCACATCAAATTGTCTCGGGTCACCACTAGCAATAACTTTTAAAAGTTAATCTCTTCAACTTTGTGTTATTTTACTGTGTAAAAAACACATAACAAGTTCCTATGATTTTTTTTTTCAATTAAAACGAGGGTAAGCATTGTCAGAGTTTTAACGTAGGAGAATACAATGAAAATTATAAATGTTTTGCGCAGTGTTTTCCCACGTAAAAACCGAACAAATGGTCACCATAACTAATACATTTTAAAGAACATACAGACATATCCAGCACTCCAGATATAAATTTACTCTCAGATGCTGAGATTCATTTATGAAAGATTTATTTATACTAATTTTTTTGCTCAGATTAATTTATTGAACAACTAATTTAAAAAACTATTTTAAGGTTACACAAATATGTTTTATTGCTTGTTTGTTTTAAATAAAAAAAACTTTAGGGATGTTCTATTTGGTAATGCGCAAAGTTTTTTTTTTTTTTTTTAAGAAAAAAACAAAGTTGTAAAAAATAAGTAACACATACCTTTTATTAAGAGATGTCATACCATTTATCAATACCTTTTATCAATAGATAAAACTGTTTATTTAAATTACTGATTGATTGTTTTATGCTTATATATATATATATATATATATATATATATATATATATATATATATATATATATATATATATATATATATATATATATATATATATATATATATATATATATATATATATATATATATATATATATATATATATATATATATATATATATATATATATATATATATATATATATATATATATATATATATATATATATATATATATATATAGTGTGACAAAAATGCTTGAACGTATTTGAACAAAAAAACATTTTGTTTTATTTTTTATAGAAAAGCCGCAAAGAAAAAAAGTTTTCTTAATTAGAATAAGACTTAGCTAACTGAAAATATTTCTTTTTATTAAATTTAGAGAATACTGAACTTTTTTTTTTATTATTTTGTGGAGAAATAATGATGACGATTTTGTCGCGATTAACGTAATTGTCAACAGCTAATTACGTATACGATATAAATAAATAGTCTTATGACTAATATGATTGAGTTTTCAAACTTCCAAAAATTTTATTGATGAAACAAAACTTAAAGTTAGTTTTTATTTACAAAACATTAAAAAGATATTTTTATTATCATTATTAAAAAAAAAAAATGTTGAACTAGAAAAAATACCGAGGAAAGACTTTAATCTGGAAAATCTTATCGTGAAATTGAGGCTAAGTTTGCAAGTCTCATAATCTCATATATAAAATAAAATTAAACAACGATTTACAAGTAAATACGGCTAAAAAATTTAAGTAAAAACTGCTAAGCGATGCTTTAGTTTGGACAGTCAATCGAGAGCTCAAAATAATTGGTTTTTAATCCAGAAAGAAGATCAAAAAGTTAGTTTTTCGTCACTACCAAGCTCGTTTAAATTATGCTAGACTTTATACAAACAAAACTTTTGATGGTTTTATGACTATGATGGGTTTATCAAGATGAAAGTAAAGTTTACATTAAATAGTATACTTCGAGAAAGGCTAATCCACCATTAAGTGCTCGAGATTTTACATCAACCGTTAAATTTGGCGGGGAAAACTCTTGTTTTTGGGATGTTTTTGTGATCGTGGAGTCGGTGAATTAGTGAAAATAAATGGAATAATAAATACTGACGGCTATATCAACATCCTTAAGATCGGATATTTCAAGTTACTTTGAAATAATAGATCATTGAAACATATTGAAAATATAGTTCCTTCACAAGAACATATTGAAAAAAAAGAAAAACTCATTAACTGGCCAGAACAAAGCCCTGATATCTTAACCCACTCAAAAACTTATAGACTATAGTTAAACAACGAGCCTACATTTTTCCCACTCCACCTAAGAATAACGATGAACCTTTGGCTCGTGAAAAAGAGGTTACTCAATTACATCCAAAGAATGCGAAAAACTGGTTGCAAGTGTTCCTGAAAGCATTCATGTTGTAATTAAATCTAATGGAGATTCACTCGATATTAATTTACTACAATATGTTAGTTGTTTACATTCGCGACAAAATTGTTACCATTATAATGGTAACAATTTTGTCGCGAATGTGAAGGAACTATATTTACAAAATTGTTACCATTATAATGGTAACAATTTTGTCGCGAATGTAAACAACTAACATATTGTAGTAAATTAATATCGAGTGAATCTTCCCTTTGATTTAATTACAACCTGAATGCTTTCAGGAACACTCGCAACCGATTTTTCGTTAATTAGCTTTTCACATAAAAATTTAAAAAAATTCAATAACTTCTAAATTTAATAAAAGCAATAGGCCGAGTGAATAAAAAAAAGCAATTGCTTTTGCTAGGTAAATGGTCAGTTTTACGTGAATAAAAACTTAAGGAGTTTTGCACAAATTTTTAATCACGTAAATTTATGCAATTTGCTCAGTAATTGCTCAGATTTACGTGCATAAAACTTTCATCAATTTTTCTTAAGTTTTTATTCACGTAAACCTGACCAACTACTGAGTAAAAGTCATTGCTTTTTTTTATTCACCTGGCCTAATACTTTCAGTTAGCTTAGTCTTAAAGCTAATGAATAAAACTAAAATTTCATTTTCTTTGCAGCTTTTCAGTTAAAAAACATGTTTTTTGTTCAAACATGGTCACGATTTTGTCACATTTTGCATGAATGCAAATGAAGCAATAGTCGAATTGGGTGTTGAGAAATATATATATATATATATATATATATATATATATATATATATATATATATATATATATATATATATATATATATATATATATATATATATATATATATATATTATATATATATAAGAATTTAACATTAAACATTTCTACACAACAGTAATGTAAAATACTTGAAAAAAAACTGAAAAAAATTATAAACACTAAAACTTCTATTAATGCTAAGTTTTTTAGTCGCAAAATCAATTAAAATGTCATCTCAGATCATACCAGTGTTGTTAATATATTTAATAATATTTTTTGGTACCAATAGTCGTCCAACATTTCTTTTAAAACTGACAACTCACATTACCTTTAAACCTCCGTGTCCTATGATAATTTTTTTAATAACGGTATTTTTTCAGAAGCTTTTAAGGTAGCCAATACACAAAATGGGTTCTTTTCTGGACTACTCCAATAATTGACTCATTTCTCTTTTTTCAAACTTAAGTAAACTGTTTATAGTTGCTCATATAGAAAAAAATGCTTAATTTAAAAAAAAAAAAAAGTGAATTTTTTTTTACATACCAATCGATGCAAAACTTATCCTACTTTCAGAAAGTATGTACATTTTACATAAAATATTTATTACTATTACAATACTTAAGTTTTTTATTAGTCAGTTTCATGGTTTTGCCAATAATTTCTATTTATCAGAAAACTTAGGTCATTGTTTTCATAACTTCTTTTTTTGCAACTTCAAAACATGATATCTCGAGATTAAGAAAAGCTTTTTGGCTGAAATTTTCAGTTTTTTAATCGTTAAGATTTCAGATGTACCAAAATGATCAACCAAGAATAATTTTATCAATTTTTAAAACACAACACCTGTTTTTTTATGTATAAATTTGTGATTTTTTTAAGTATTGTGTCCCGTTTTTGATATTTATATAATATAATAGTGCTGTACACTTAAAGAGTGATGAGTCCAAGCTTCGTAGAGTTTGTAACTTTAACAGCTGTAGCACACTAACACGCAAACATAATAAAAGTTAGTGTTTAAAATGTTCAATCAATTTGTTTTTGAACTGGTTGATACTGACTGCGTCTATTGTTTCAGATTGTTCCAGTCGTTTACTACTCTGTTTGTGAAAAAGTTGTCGTTTTATATTTCCTGTATATTGCTCTCCCAGTTTACAATTGTGACCTAACACAAAACTCTCTTTTCGGGTTTTGTGTAAAAATTTATAATATCGTACCCTTTCAAATATTTGAACATTTGTATCAAATCACCCCTTCTTCTTCTGTTCTCAAACGATAGTAAATCCAACTTCTTTAACCTCTCTTCAAACTTTTAATTCTAGAAGCTCTTTGTTGGACACACTCTAGTTTATCTTTATCATACTGAAGTTAAGGATTCCAGATAGGAGCTGCATATTCCAAATATGGACGTACTAAGGCTATAAACAAGAGTTTCATTGTTTTTTCATCTAAATATTTAAAAGTGTGTTTGATCTGACCTAGCTTTTGATTTGCTTTATTTACTGCTTTATTTACATGGTGTTTCCATTCCAAATCATCTGAAATGTACAATCCTAAATCCTTTTCCATGCTTGTGTAGGCTAAAGCTGTATTATTAATTAAAACTTTGTGTTGGCTATTTCCTATTATCATAACCTTACATTTTTGCTGGTTGAATTTCATCAACCACTCATTCGACCATTCCATTAAGAAGTCTATATCTTGTTGAAGTTTAATAACATCATTATCGTTTTTTATTGCTTTGAGGATTTTCATGTCGTCAGCAAATAGTTTACAGCTTGATTTTATTTTGTTAGAAATATCATTAATATATACCACAAATAATAGTGGTCCTAATACTGATCCTTGTGGTATTCTTCTTCCCATTCTGATTTATTATTTCCTATCACCGCTCTTTGTAGTCTTTTATTTAAAAATCCCTGGCACCAGTCAAATAGTTTTGATTTAAAATCAAGAGCATTCAATTTTAGCAACAATCTTTCGTGATCAACTGAATCAAACGCTTTGGCTAAGTCCAGAAACAAAACTATTACATCCAAACAATTATCAATTGAACTTGTGATAATACCTTAAGATTCCAATAAGTTCGTCACACAACTTTTATTATTAACAAATCCATGTTGGTTTTTATTGATTAATTTATTTTCTACTAAATGTTTCATCATTTTATCTTTAATTATTTTTTCCATGACTTTACAAACTACAGGTGTTAAAGATACAGGTCTATAGTTGCATGGGTTCAATTTGACACCATTTTTAAACAGTGGGACAATATTTGCACACAACCATAATTTCGGAAGTTTACCCGTTTCAAATGATTTATTAAACAATAACGATGGTGGTTTGGCTAAGGTAAATTTGCACTCTTTTAGAACTTTTGGATGAACTCTGTCCACTCCAGTAGCTTTATTAGTGTCCAGTTTGTTTAAGTATTCTTCAACAACAGAGGTATTAAAATCTGGATTTCTACAGATTTTTTGTGTTTCTATATCTATTATTGGAGCAGATAAAGTTTGTGATTTATTGAATACTGATACAAAATACCCAGTCAATGAATTTGCAATTACTTTTAAATCAGTTTCGATGCTACCATTTTTTAGTTGGATTGCTCTTATATAGTCTTTGACTTTTATTGTTAATATGTGAATAAACTTTCTTGGGGTTAAACTTAAAATTTAAAGCAAGACCATATTCAAAATCTTTAATTCTTTGATTCACTTTTTTTAAACCTTGTTTAACTCTTTGTATTTTGCAAGTAAACGATTGTCTCTGAATTTTTGCCTTCGACATTCGGGTTTCAACGTTTCTTTTTTTTTTTGATAGCGCTTTCAATTCTTTATTAATCCAGAGAGTTTTGTGTTAGTTTGAATCCTTTCCGGTTTTATGATTGGAATAAAGAGTTTACATCCTTCTTCATAAAAGCTTAACCATTTTTTGTAACATTTGTTTATTTCTAAACCTTTGAATTCATTGCCCCAGTTTAAAATTTTAAAATAATTATTTAATTTATCATATTTCCCTCGATTAAAATTAAATTTTTCTTTTATAAGTACAATGTTGTCAATACACTCTTCATGACTGTAGTTAAATTTAATAGTGTGATGACCGTGATTAATACCTCCCAATGGTGGAAGGTGTACCAGTTTATAAACTCTATTTTTATTCTCAGCTATAATCAAATCCAGTACATTCTTTTCATTCCCAATGTTATTTTGAAACGTTGGCTTAATCACATTCTGAGGCATGAAGCAATTGTTTAAACATTCTAAGAAAATTTTGGCTGGTGTATGAGTCTTACTAGTTAGTGTGCCATAGTAATCTTCTGTCCACATGAATGCGTTGAAATTAAAATCCCCACAAATAAAGATTCCAGTATATTTATTTAATAAATTCATTGAACGAGCAAAACTAATAGACTTTGTGATGTTGATACAGTTACTTATGTTACTAATTCCGGTTCTGTACATACTGCCACATAATATTTTTTCACTTCCTAATTCAATAACGCACCAAATCTGTTCTATATTAGGGTCATTTCAACATTTTTCTGAAACTTCATGCGCTTTTATATTGTTTTGTACATATATACAAACTCCTCCACCTCTACCAACACCTCTGTCTCTTCTAAATAATATTTAAATTATTTTTTCATTCTTTTAGTAGAAATGAATGACAATAATGTAATGAAGCTATAAGCAAAAACATTATTGAGTTTAAACCAAAATTAATCAAGAAACATTGTTTTGAATTTTTATTAATTTACTCGTTTTAAAGATTTTGTTGCTTTAAATATAATTTATTTACAACTTTTTTTATAAAATTTAAGCTTAATATACCATTAAAAATACAATAAAATATTTATAAACCGTTACAAGTTCTTTTACTAATATTTTTTTTTCTATATGAGCCACCTTAAAAAAGCATTGTTCGGAGACTCTAGAATTATTTGGAGAAATATAAATATTTTTACAAACACCAAAAAGGTTTTTGTAACAAATGATCAACAACTTATTCATTAGGAGAAATAACAGAGAAAACTAGAAAATTCTTCAACAATAATTATGGAGTGTTTATTAATTGAAAAAAAAAAGCATTTGATATTGTATATTGAGCACACAATCCTCCTAAAAAAACTGCAAGACTACAGAGGTATTCCTCCTAAAGAAACTAAACACAGTATTAGAGGTATTTCTTTTCTCTGTTCTTAATAATCTCCAATATACTATGTTTTTTTTAAAAAACTGAAATTAGGATATTGAAATCTAGTCAAACAAAAATAACCCGGTGAAAAAAAGATAGCTAGATGACACAAGGCGTGTTTAAAACGTCTAAAACATTTTTAAACTACGTATTTTATACGTCTTAAACGTTTCTTTCACCTATAGGTAGCGACTACCCGCCTTAAAAAAACTTTAAGGTCCCTTAAGGGCATGCCCTTAAAGAACCCTGACGAAAATGTCCGCGCGGAATTTCAGGGTCCCTTAAGAGTTATCCCTAAAGCAACAACAACAAAAAAAACAACCACGCATTACCACTCAAAAGATGAGTATTAAAACGTGTTTTTTTTTTAAATTTATTTTTTTCAATCAAAAATTGAATTTTTTTTTAAACTTATTATTATTACGATTCATATTACATTAACTGTTAAATATTACATATTATTTACATAGTAATACTATTCAAAATACAAGATATTAATATTTATTTAAAGATGTCTTTCGCTTTTTTTGTCGAGGATCGTTATCATCTTCGTTGAAGTGAGAAGCACTTCTCTCGCTTGAAACCAAACACAAAATTAAAAAGACTTTAAAATAATCATATTTAGTCTGCGAATGATATAGAAGTATATCAAAATATATTTATAATAAATATAAAATATTTATTTTATAATAAATAATTATAGAAGTATATCAAAATATATTTATAATAAATAAATAATAAATATATTTATTTCACCTTTAAGGTTTATATAAAAAAAAAAAAAAAAAAAAAAAAACATACATTAATTTGACAACTTGTAGTTGTTGAAGAGAAACACTAAAACAATAAAAAACTGTATCAAAAACTTATCATTTGAAAAATTATATCAGAATTATCTGTTTATAAAATTACATTACACATTTTTCATTTCGAATTTTTCAATTTTTTCAGGATTCAATGCAACAACATCATCAACATGAACAATTGATATTGATTTATCCGATAAACAATACATTAAAACATATTTTCGACTCAAACAGATATTTAAATTACTAAATTATGTAAAATAAAAATCAGTAACATTTCAAAATTATCATCAACAAATTTTGATGATAAAATCAGATGTTGAAAGAAACAGACGCTTTAATTATGCTTTTTTTGTCATAAAATGCTGGAAATATTTACTGTAGCAATATATTAATACTATCTAATTTTAGTGCAAAATATCAAAACAATACTGGTTCCTTAATATACTTTGTTAAAAACAATTCAAATTGTTTAAATATAATTATATTTAAATATTTATAACGTAAAGCCTATTATGACATAAAAATAAAAATATCATTACATTAAAATGATGGACTCCATTACACAGTCATTGAGTGTGAACCCTTGAATATATTAATTGCAAATGTTATAATAATGTACTAATTGCCATTATTAAAACAATTTCTGTATTTGTTACGTGGACCACATAAATTTGTACAGGTATCTATTCTGTCTAATATCATTGTAACTGGGGTGAAGATCGTAAATAAATGTATTTAATACATTTATTTACAATCTTCACATCAGTTACAATGATATTAAGAGTATAGATACCTATACAAATTGAACTGGAAAGATAAAGATGAACAATTACCATGCTACGATTGACAAATAACACCTTTTTTATTCGAACTACTTTTTAAAGTATAAAATAATAGTTGAATTTTAAAAAACTCAAATAGAAATCCTTCCCGAAATATTTCAAATTCTTTTTGATGGGGTGAGCAGTTTATGTCAATAAACTGATGGTTTCATCTTTTTCTAACGTAAGTGCGCCAAAAATGGTGCCCAAAATTTTGGTAACATATATTGTCCCTCATCTAAATTGATACCATTTTATTGAGGGGCACATATTTATTGATGTTTATAAAACAATAATTTACATACTCTCATACACAATGTCTACATTCAATATATATATATATATATATATATATATATATATATATATATATATATATATATATATATATATATATATATACACACAGTAATTACATTTTAAGAACATTTCACACTGTATTAAAAAAAAAGAAAAGAAGAGTTTTAGAGGACTTAAAAAAAAACCCAATAAGTTGCAACTTATTTTGATTCCATATTGTTACAAGATTACTTTAAATACGAATAATTTTCAAAATTATAAAGAAATCATCAAATTCAAAAAACTATTCTTTCTTTGGTTCGTTACTAATTAGCGCAGAATGATGTCCAATTTTATCCAGCTCATTTATTAGTTCACCGCTTTGATGCATCTGCAACAATATATCAAATCCTCCTATAAACTCACCATTAATATAAACCTGAGGAATAGTCGGCCAATTAGAAAATTCTTTGACACGACTTCTTAGTGTTTCATCTTCTAGAACATTAAATGATTTAAAGTTTTCACAACCATGCATATTTAATATTTGAATGACATATTTACTAAAACCACACTTTGGAGCATCAGGAGTTCCTTTCATAAAAACAACAAGTTTGTTATTATTGACAATCTCTTTGAACTTATTATCGCTCCAATCAATACCAGATGAAAAACATTTATTATGGTTGATATGTGCAAAAATTTGCTTTTGATGGATAACTCCTGTAATACAACCATTAAAATAAGGAAGGGATACTGCTTGCTGCATTAATTTAGCAGATAAAGGACGCATAACATTAAAAAACATATTTTTTGCTAATTATTCTGTAAAGTAAAAACAAAATAGCAATAAAAACAAATAATAAGTTTTTTTGACAAAAATTTTGCAACATGAACTTTGTACTAAATGAACATAAAAATTACACACACATGCAAACACATGTGTGTGTGTATATATATATATATATATATATATATATATATATATATATATATATATATATATATATATATATATTATATATATATATATATATATATATATATATATATATATATATATATATATATATAAGGGAATGCTGCTACATCAACTGATAATTTCGCATGGGGCGGCAATCTTTTTTTTTTCATTATTATAATAACAAAAGAAAATATTGCTGCCCCATGCCAAACCCAAACTTGATGTAGCAGCACTTCCTTGTGGCAGCAGGCTATAAGATAGACAATATATTTACTGATGTCAATAAATAATACTTAATGTTTTTTTACAAATCAGGTTAGGTGTCACTCATAGTTAAAAACTAGTCAAGGGAGTGACACCTAAATAAAATACACAAAAAATAAAATCAATAACAGCAATATTATTAAATAATACAAAACATAAATTACCATAATTAAACAAACAAACAATGAAATTATAAAATAGACCTAATAATCTTAATAATACAGTTGAAATAATATGTGATAATATGTAATAACACAATATATATTATAACAATGAAAGAGCTTACATTAGAATAACAGTAATACAATAGAAAACAATAATAATAATAAAAATAACTAAATAAGACAATTTTAATAATAACGATTTAAATCAAGCAAACATATTATGACCGTTATAAAACCTCATCATTAGATACTAAAAAAAAACGTAACAAACAAAAACACAACACAAAAAAAGCAACAAAAAGTATAAAGTGTTTATAATGAATGAACGATATTGAAATGAAAGAGAGTGAGAGAAAGAGAGAAAAAAAGAAAATTAAAAACATATCACATGATGAAATAGTATTAAAAAAAGTATTGTTTCGTATAATATATACAATATATATACACAAACTAAAAAAAAAAAATACTACATTAAGACACAACAGAACGCAAAAAAAAAAAAAAAAAAAAAAAGAAAGAAACAAGAAAGGAATAGTAACAGCATTTGTCTACTCTACATTTAGGTAATCAAAGTTAACGCTAAATGATAGTTTTTCCAGCTGCCGTGCTGAATAGGGGGATGTAGCAACTGAAAGACCATGTCTGGTTTGTTCAACTCATACACAGTTTTGTCTTCTCTTCTATAATTTAAGAAAATTATTGAAGAGAAAATAACAATTTGAGAAAAAAAAATTACAATTTAACAAAGATATATATACACATATTATACTAAAAAAATTCTTAATAAACAAAAAAAAAAAAAAATCATAAACTATAACAACATATTACATTAAAAAAAAACAACTTTTATAACTAATATTAATCATAATAGTATTTACAAAATAATGCAAGTTTATACCTTGGCGGTATTAACAAGGTACACAACATTAGCTACCTCCAAGGTACAACACTACCATAATTTTTACAAAATCGCTACCATATATTTATAGGTTAGGAGTTATGTAGCTGAAAATATGCTTTACAAATTTTGATAATCAGTTATAAAATAAAGTTGATACCTACAGTTGATGAAAAAAAAAGAATATGCCTTAAAAAAGTTACTTTTTAATACCGGAAACAAACGTTTGTTTTTATTGCAACAACAAATGTGTTAAGCAGTGGTAAAACAACTTATTATGAGCCTTTATTGACCAATACATGCAGCTAAAATTTTAGTTTGAATTCATCACTCAAGATGACAACACAATTAACGTGCACACTAGGGCATCCCGTACTTTTCAAAAAACAACTTTTTTTATAATAAACATTTGGCCCTTGGTATTTTTTTGCTAGAAAATATTTAAATTTAGAATCTGTTAAAATAAAGCTGCTATTAATAGGTCTTCATTTGCAAAAATTGATTTATTGCTATATTTTATTAACCTTAAAATTATCTTGAAGCGTCAATTCATTTTTAAGCGGAAGCAATAAAAAACCGTGAAAACTTCTTGATAAAATTAAATTTTTTACATTTCATTGGAATTTTTGAAACAAAAAAGTTCTTGATGTTCAAAATTTTTTGCATTATATTTTTTGTAATTCGCTTTTATATTTTTATTAACTTTAATTCACGAATACTATATAGTTGAAGTAAAAAATAAAATTTACAAATTTATTTAAATAAAATGAGTGGTATAAAAACAAGAAAAAAGACAAGCACAGCAATGTCTGACTTAATAGGTATATAATTTTTAAAAACCTAATTGCTTTGTTTTGAAATTATTTATAATATTTTTTTTTAATATATTATTTTTAAAATAATATAATTATTAAGTCATGAATAATACATTTTCTCCTAAAAAATTTGATCAACAATAACATTGCCAATGAAAACAATAACATTGACAAATATTATTTTTTAAATATTATGATCTAATTTAAAATTAATATTAATTGTTTGATACTAATCTTATATCTTAATACAATAATATTGATATAATATTAATATGTTACTATATAACAATAATAATAATATAATAACAACAATAATAATAATAATAATAATAATAATAATAATAATCATAGCAATAATAGCAATATTATTGCTATTATTGCCAATAATAATAATAGTAATAATAATAATAATAATAATAATAATAATAATAATAATAATAATAATATGATAAAATTTTATCTTAAGGAAAAGGTAGAGACTTTATTCCATCTGAACTACCAACTTATGGTGCTGTTCTTCGAAAAGCTATCCTCATTAAAGAGTTGTCAGAAAAAAAAGTATATCCTTTAGATGATTTGGTTAGGGAAACAAGGTTAGAAGTTGTTAAACAATGGAAAAAAGCAAACTCAGACTTTTCACATCCAGTTATTTTTACAGATAAGTCCATTGACAGAAAGATCAAAAAAATTTACAATGATGTTCAGGATATTTGCAGAAAAAGATTAACTAAAAAAGTAGAAATTGATAAAATAATGAAGTCTTTGTCACGACTCTTTGATATAACTAACTGCAAATGTGCAATTTTATTCTGTAGTGAATCAAGTTGTCTGGGATGTGAAAAAAAAGTTCATATTGACTGTAAATGTGAAAAGTCAATGAGGATTCCTATAATAGAATTAGAATTTATTCACTCACAGAGAAGTAAAGAAGGAGAGCAGTCTCAAATTATGATAGGATCAAAAGACTACATAGAGACTAAAAGAAAGCGAAAGGCATTTGAGCGATGTAGTAAGAAGGAACAGAGTTTAAAAAAGTTCAAAAAAATGGAGATGATGAATAGTAGCCATTCAAAAAGAACCTATGCTGAGGTTTCAGAAAAAAGTAATGATGAAGAAGAGTGCTCTAAAAATGAGTTTGAATGTTCAAGTTACACTGAAAATATTGATTTATTAAACAAAAGTGATGATTTCAAACTAAAGCGAAATTATATGAAGATTCAAAATACTGCTATTGCTGCAATAAGATATGAAGTTTCAAACACTGCTGCAGCTGCAATAGCCTCAGGATTTTTAAAAGATTTGGTAGAAGCTAAAGTTGTTCCAGAATCAGCTCTTTTTTTATTACTGGACAAAAACAAAGTGCATAGAGCCAAAGATAAAGTTATGTTAGAATGTCAGGTTTTTGCAGAGAATAGATTAGATTCTGAGAATGTTTCTTGCATTCTCTTTGATGGAAGAAGTGATAAAACCAATTTAATGACATTTAATGAAGAAACCAAAAAGTTTTATCCTTTAATTAAAAAGGAAGATCACTATACTTTGACTGATGAATATGGTAGATATCTTCATCATTTTACGAAAGGAGAAATGTGTGAAAAATCAAAAATTAAGCCTGCTGAACATATAGCAAATCAAATATTTCAATGGTCTATTTTGCATTGTGTTGAACATAGCTTAAAGTTCATTGGTTGTGATAGCACAGCTACAAATACAGGCCATAATGGAGGTGTTATTCATTGTTTAGAAATTAAATTAGAAAGAAAATTAGGGTGGCTAATATGCTCTCTTCACACAAACGAACTTTGTTTTCGGCATTTAGTAGAAGAGCTTGATGGGAAGACAACCTCAAAGACAGGGTTTTCTGGACCAATTGGTAAGTTGCTTTTCAAGGTTACTGAAATGGAAAGAAATTACAGTTTCAAGCCAATATTTGTAGGTCCTGGTTTAATTGAACTTGATGAGGAAATAATAAAGGAGTTGTCTTCAGATCAGAAATATGCTTATAAAATATGCCAGACAGTAATTTCAGGAACTCTTACTGAAGATTTGGCAAACCAAAAACCAGGCACTATAGTTCATTCAAGGTGGCTCAATACAGGGTCTTCCTTACTTTTATTGTGGATAAGCAAGCATGGGTTAGAGGGAGATGCCCTAAGAAACTTAGAATTAATTGTTAAGTTTCTTGTATCAGTATACTTCCCTATGTGGTTCCAAATCAAAGTGAAACATAGCTGGATAGAAGGCCCACGGCACATCTTGAACCAACTTAACCTTATCAAACTTCAAGATAAAAATGTACAAAAAGTTATTGAAAAATATGTGAGATCATCAGCATGGAATTCTCATTCTGAAATTTTATTGCAGACATTACTTTGCAGCCAAAATAAAATTGAAAGGGAATTTGCTGTAAACAAAATTTTAGAAATTAGAAAATATGAGGAAACAGGAACTCTAGCTCCTAGAACATATAAGCTTCCTCATTTAAACCTGTGTGCAACCAAATTGATTGAGTTAATAACATGGGAAGAGGCCTATGAACCTATCTTAACCTGTCAAATGAACATAAATGAGCTAAAAAAAATCCTGGATTGTCCTATGGTAGTTCCATATTTCCCTGTTCACACACAAGCAGTTGAGAGGGCAGTTAAGGAGGTAAAATTAACTTTTCCTAACCTTAACAATATATTAGTTGTTTATAATGAAAAAAAAAATTTACTGCTTTAAAAATACTTTTAAAAAAGAGTTTATTTAATTTAGGTAACTGCAGCTTCTGAAACAGTGTTTGGTTTTGAGAGACGAGATGGATTTATTCGTGCAAGAGCAGAAAATAGATCGATAATACCTCGTTTTAACAGCAAGAAGGACCTCATTAAATTTTAGCATTTTTTTTCAGTACCTCTAGTAGAGTTATAAAGATTGAAAAATGAGTTTAATTTTTGCTTTTCAACTAATATAACCCTCATATATTAAGTAAGCATTTATAAAACCACTTACACTTACGTAAGGGGTTGGGGGGGTAAGGTTGTTGAAGGAAGGAGCGCTTGAGAACCACTCTAAATATTTTAAAACTGTTCTATATTTACTGACATTATTAAAATAAGTTTTAAAAGTTTTTTTACCATCGATATAGGATAATCTTAGACATAATATGATTTTGGTCCCCCTCCCCATTTAAGTTAATTTTTGAAAATTTAAGGTCAATTTTTGCAAATGTTGCCTTTACTCTAATAAATTTATTTATGTCTTTCTTTAATGTACATATCTAATAGCAAAATAATCATAAGGGCCGAGTTTTTTAAACAAATTTGAAAAGTACGGGATGCCCTAGTGCACACACCTCCAAGGTACACCACTCTTCC